>BPTQ01000007.1:47909795-48388560 GCA_019973895.1 Chrysanthemum seticuspe
TATAAGAGACAGCTACACTACACACGACCGGGTATACTGTCCGTTAGTGCACTAGGGTAGACCATAAGTATTGCGAGACACTATAAATTTAAGACTTGGTCAGTAAAACCTGCATCAAGTTTTTGGCGCCGCTGCCGGGGAGTTATATAAGAATTGATATTAAGTCTTTAATTTCGTTTTAAACTTTTCTCACGATCATATTTCAAGTTTTCAGGTACCATGGAAGTTGTTAACATCGATGACCTCACTCTTGAGGAATACTTGGCGTTAACAAGAGCGGAACAAGGGCCGAGTCTCGTAAAATCGGCAATTGGAGCAGATGTCCATTTCGAAATCAAAGACCAATTTATGAGGGAGCTTCGTGCTAACCCTTTTTCAGGAAACAGGGACGAAGATGCATATGAGCACGTTGAAAATGTCCTATACATTTCAAGCCTTTTCAACATTTCGGGCGTGTCTCATGATGTTGTTATGCTAATTGTATTCCCAATGACTCTTACTGGAGCTGCCAGAAGATGGATTGAAAGATTGCCTGCCGGGGCAATTAATACTTGGGCACTACTAAAGAAACACTTTATTCAAAGATATTGCCCACCGTCAAAGATTTCTAACCAGCTTTTGGAGATCCATAATTTCAAACAAGAAGACGACGAAACGCTGTATCAAGCTTGGGACAGATACAACGATCTTCTTTACAAATGTCCTACCAATGATCTGAACAACCAGCAGAAGGTCAATATTTTCTACAAAGGAATTAACATAACTACAAGGCAAATGATGGACTATCAAGGACCTATCCCGAACATGACTCCTACTCTTGCTATTGAAGCCATTCAAAAACTGGCGGATCACTCTCAAAAATGGCACGACGGAGGAAGTAAAAGGAACCAAGGCGGAAGTTTTGACGGAATTGCAACAATCGCTAGTAAATTGAAAATCTCAGTCGAGATATGCTGAAGGTCAGAGAAACTGTTCATGCCATCCAAGTAGGTTGTGAAAGCTGCGGAGGAGGACATCTTACGAAAAATTGTCCTCATATGGACGAACAGAATATTGAAGAAGCCAAGTATGGAGAAAATCGACCATTTTACGGAGATAATGGAAATAGTAATGGTTATCGTGGAAATTACAACCTTGGGCCTTATGAAGAAAGAAAGCACAGTCTTGAAGATACTATTAATAAGTTCATAGAAACTTCAGCCCAGAAACAAAAAGAACAAGATATTTGGTTAAGGGGTTTCCAGGAAAACACAAATAAAAATCTTTCCAGGCACGACGAAACCCTAAAAAATCTTGGAGCAATGATTGAAAAACTCAGTGCTAAGATAGATGGAATTGAACTTAATGAAGCCAAGAGCAAGGAGGAATGCAAATCCTCAATCGACAAGTTGGAAGTCACGAATACCGACGATCAGGGAGAGTTACGCCGTAACTACTTCCCTGAGTTACGGCGTAACCATGTTCTATAAGGCGTACCCAGGCTAGGATCAAGTTTATTCTCAGTTAAGGATCTTAGTGCAAGCGGGCTAGTCATTCCGTGTTCTGTTGGTAATGTTGATATTTTGGGGGGAGTAGATTTTGGGTCTTGTGTAAACATCATGCCTCTTTCCATATTCTTAAAACTGAGGATAATCCACCTTTGGGAAACAGATATCGTGATTGAATCAGCAACTGAAACTAAGATTGCCCCTTTAGGAATTACAGGTGGTACGTGTGTAAAGGTCGATAAATTTACTTCAGCCCCCGAATTTGTGGTGATCGATAATGTGAAAGACAAAAAGGAGCATTTTATTCTTGGTAAACCATTCCTTGACACATTAGCACGTTACGGTGGATACTATGGAGATATAGTGGAGTTTAAATTGGATAAAACCTTGAGCCTTGAGCCAGACAAAATTGTTACGACAAAGGAACCACCGAGGATAGAACTAGATGACTCCGATAGGTTTCCACCTTCATCTTTTGGGCATTTTCAGGACTCCGAATCCAGTAACGATGAAGATGAGGACGAAATCTAGTTCTCTGTTCCCAGTTACGTTGTAAAAGGAAGAGTTCACTGTTGTGTTCTTTAGTTAAGGGGACCAAAGTAATATTTCCCACGTGTTCCCCTTTCCAAAAAGGATGTAATAGAGGAGGAAAGTATCTCATTCGTATGATTAAAGAAGCTGCAGAAGTCTGGTGGTGCTGGGAAAAAGAAGAGGATATCAGAGAAAAGTGGTTACAAAAGCATAGTGCTTTTAGCGAATGGTTCTCCGATATTGACTGGACCATTCATTTTTGCGAACCAACTATCATGCACGATGATTACACCATGGCATGGCCTACATGCAACCTCAATCGCAAGATCTACGATGGAGGAGAATACCCTGAACCTAAATGGCTCAAACGCAAGGAATGGGCATGTTTTGACAAAGATAAGAGAAGCAATGTAGGATACAGAGGGATCTCATTTGAAAATTGGTTACGAGTAAAGTTTGGGTATGTTAAAATTAATGAGGAAAATGAGGCTAGGTTTCGTTTCGAATGGGCACAAGCTAATTTTCTACAAAAAAGATACACCATGACTCGGTATGTTTCGCCGCATGTTTGGGACCAGCCTTATTCAAAGAAAGATAACATGGAGGAAGTCGGGGAAATCCAAAGGCCTCCATAGAAGCCCCGCGGCTTTGAGTCTAACTTAAAAACTCATAAATAAAGAAAAGTGCTCTTTCGAGAGACAACCCAAATTATCCATTTCTTTTGTTTTATTTCCTTTTCTGTTGGGTTTTGTGTTTTCTAACTATTTTTGCAGGAAACGAGAAACTAATTGCTGTTGTAGTTGCTGATCTGAACAGAGTTACGGCGTAACTCATCTTGGTGATTACGCCGTAACCAACCTTTTAGCAACAGAATTCTTGACGCATCACCTATTACGGCGTAATACCATATCAGTGGTTACGCCGTAACTACTCGCTTTGCAGCTCATTCCAGGTTTTGCCAGTTACGGCGTAACTCCCTCAAAAGAGTTACGACGTAACTTTCCACTGCTTTAATTTTTTCATTTTAAAACACAGTAATCTTGTATTAGTTTTTAAATGAACTTTGTGGGTGTGTTCCCTGTAAACCCTCACGAGACTTCACTCGTCCACTTGGGACACCAAATGGTTTAAAAGGCTTGTTGCATTCGCTAAATGCAACCGTGATTCCTACGAAAGTGAGTTAAGTTTGTTTTTCGTTTTTCATTTTTTTCTTTTTAGAATTATGCTTGTCGGTATTGTGATTTCAGGGATTGAAGTTTGTTCATGACGCTTATACGAAGGCACGTTTCTTTTTCGTGGGCCTTCTTCGTTATGGAGCAAATTTCAGGGAAGTTCTCGCTCTAATTCTACCTTTCTCTTCACCTTTATTTTAATTCCTAGTACAAAAGGGACTTTGTACAATTCAAGTGGGGGGACGGGAGTAGAATTATCTTTTGAACTTTATTTCGCCTTCATTTTCTAGTTTATTTTGAAAAATTATGCCATTTTTAAAAATTTGACATGTTTTTCTTAACCTAACTGGATTAGACCTTAGCCGAGCACATACAACCCTTGATATTATATGGTGAGATTAGCCTTATCCGTTTCCTATATTTTACCCCAAATCCACCAAATTATGAGTGTGCCGGTAGCTTGTAAACTTTAGAACTTGACCTTTACATCATTTCGAGACCATAGACGAGGTATGTTGAGTTAGCTCGATGTATTTGGACTTTTCAGTTTTAGAAGGCAATATTATAGGATTATCACCCAAAAAGCCTACAATTGTGAGTCTATCAATTAGTCACCTCGACTTTTCGACCCCCATGTGAAACCCTTTTTGTTGCACTCATCTTTAGTGCAAGATACCCCTAGATACACTGTTAGGAATTAGAAATTCCCGGTATTAAAGAGTCGGTCACCTCAAGTATATGTAATCGTTAGAAAGCTCGTAGTCGTAGTTCTTTTTAGTTTAGTAGTATTTAGTTAAGTAACACCGTGGAGGACGGACGGGTCTTTACCCACTGTATGCCTGATCCACAGCCCGATGTGTGGCGTTTTATGTAAGACTATAAATACTCTCTACCTCCCAAGGTAGAGAGTTGGAGCTCATAATAATATCTTTCACTTTCTCTCACTAAGTTCCCTAAACCTCTAACTTTCTCTCTCTAGAATTCCATCTATATGCTACTTTGTGTTATGGTTTGATGTGTATGTGAAAAGTTATATCTTACAATTGGTATCAAGAGCCATGGTTAGATCATATCTTGCACATCTTTGGATTTATAGTGGTTTTTAGGTGGTTTTTGAGTTTGAAAAAGTTTAGTGGTTTTTGCATCATTTGGTTGACTTCTTGTGTTAAAGTTTGAATTTTGTTGGTACTTTTATGTTTTGAATCATCACAAGTGTTTAGGTTTTCATTTGGTAAGCTTGAATCATCTTGGTTGGGTTGTTTTTGGATTGAAAAGTGATGTTTATATGGTTTTTCAAGCTAGCGACTTAGCTCACGGAGTATTTTCTTCTTAGCGACTTGCTTTACAAAATTGTAGCGAGTTACAGCTTTAGACCTAGCGAGTTAGATCTAGCGAGTTAAAGTAAAAGTAGTGGACTCTCCACTACGAGTAGCGACTTGGTGGTAGCGACTTGGTCTGTAGCGAGTTGCTCTTTAGCGACTTGTATCTTTAGCGACTTGAGTAGCGAATTGCTGCCAAAATTGTGCTAGCGACTTGAGTCTTAGCGAGTTACTACTTAGCGACTTGCATATGTCTGGCGACTTGGGACTCTAGCGACTTAGTGGTGTAGCGAATTACGGCTTAGCGACTTAGTGCATTATCTTCTAGCGACTTGGTGCAGTATCTTCTAGCGACTTAGTGCAGTATCTTCTAGCGACTTAGTGCATTATCTTCTAGCGACTTGAGTGATTGTTTACGGTTTTCTCTTGATTTAGTAAAATCCCGTGAAAGAATCTATTTCCCGGTTTAATCATAGAGTTATAAAATCCCGTATAATCTATTAACATGTCTACCAACGTTCCTACTGTCATCTCCACTGTTGCCGAGGATGTTCAAGCAGCTGGCTCAGATACTCGTCCACCCATGCTTGACAGAACTGACTACGATTCTTGGGCTCAACGAATCAGACTGTATTGCCTTTGAAAGGAAAATGGTGTCAACATTCTCAAATCCATTGATGAAGGACCATATCGAGTTGAGACGACTAGAGACATACTTGATACTAATGAAGATGGTACTCCTGTTTACGGAATGGACAGACCTAAGATGTATGATGAGCTTGATGATAAGGATAAAAAGAGATTTGATGCAGATATCAGGGCTTCAAACATTGTTCTTCAAGGTCTTCCTAAAGACATCTACAAGCTGATCAATCATAACACTGATGCTAAGGCAGTTTGGGATAATGTTAAGATGCTTCTCTCAGGTTCAGAATTAAGTATGGAAGACAGAGAATCCCAACTCTATGACGAATTTGAGCACTTCAAGATGAAACCAGATGAGAATGTCTATGAGTACTATGTGAGATTTCATAAGTTAGTTAATGACATGAGGAACATCAGAATGACTATGCCTAACATTCAGTTGAACTCAAAATTTGTGAACAACATGAATCCCGAATGGCACAAGTTTGTTACCGCTGTGAAGCTCACTAAAGGATTGAAGAATACAAACTATGAACAACTCTATGCCTTCCTCCTTCAGAATGAGAGACATGCTATGTTTGAAAAATTAATTCTCAATCAGTTCAAAACTAACCAGGGAGAGACAAGCTCGTCTAATGACTCTACAGCTTTCTACTCAAACATCGGAATCACAACCAAAGCATCACAAGTCATACCCTTGGGTAATGGTAATCACAAACTCATTCCTGATCCTATGTACAAACAAGCTGATGCTGATGCTCACGTGGGTAGCTTCATTAATCAACTAGCTCTTCTCATTAGTCAAAACATGAATACTCTCCCACAAACAAACAACAACCTCAGAACTGCATCTAACCCACACAATCAAGCCACTGTTAAAGATGGAAGGATCGTGGTGCAACCAGTTCAGGAAAGACAGTATGATCAGGGACGAGGTGGAGCTGGGAGAGGTTATGTTGGCAACCAGAATCGAGGAAGGAATGGTAACCAAGGTCAAGCTAAGCCAATCAAATGCTATAACTGTGGTGGTGAGGGACACATTGCAAGGAACTGCACATCTCCAAAGCGTCCACATAATGCTGAATACTTCAGAGATAAGATGCTGCTGGCACAAGCTCAGGACAATGATGCTGCTTTGAATGAAGAGGAATTGCTGTTTCTTGCTGAGGGCAATGCCAAGACCTATGATGCAGATGTAGATGAGCAGCCTATTCAGGAGATAGGTCACAATCATCAAAATGCCTTTCAAGTCGGTGACTGTGATGCATACGACTCTGATGTGGATGATGGACCTACGGCACACACAATTTTTATGGCTAGTATTTCTCCAATGGTTTCTCCCAAGGTCTCTTCTTCACCACTGGCTGGCCCATCCCATGACAAGCTTATCTTAGAGGTACTAAAACTATACGATGATGCTGATGTGCAACAGATGCATGACAAAGTACAATCAACTGAAGCTATTGAATCAAATATTGAAAATATGGGTAATATCGATATTGTCCCATATGATCAATATGTGAAACAAAGTGAAAGTGAAGTTGTACCAAGTGATGCATCTTCTGCAGTCAACAATGACTATGTTTTAGATGAATACACTGCATGTGCCCCTGATGAGTCTGTAATTTCTGAACTAAATGCCTATAAAGAACGTGTTGCTATTTATGAACAACGTGCTAAGTTTGAGTTGACCACTCGTGAGCAGGAAATGGATGACCAAGTGAGTACAGTAATTAGAAAAAGTAAGTTTAGAGAAGAAGTATTGAAACAAGAATTAAATTCCTTGCAAGAAAAACTTTCTAAAATAGCTAAACAAAAACAAGAACTTCAAGAAAATGTGAAAATGCTTAAGCAAGAATTTAATGCAAAGGAATCAAAACTCTTGAGAGATTTTTCTAATCTGAAAACTTTGAAAAACAAACTTGAGAACAAGTTGTACATACAAGGAAACACCATTCAGACTGCTCACATGGTCACTAAACATCGAGTCTTAAGCGATAAGCATAGCATTCCCCTTGTTGAGGAACCAAATCCAGAGGTAATTAAAAAGGCTAGAAATGCTCATAAGGTGCTTTATGATGGTAATGAAATCCTTAAGCCTAGGCAGAAACCTAGTTGCGTTGAGTGCACTGAGGAAGATAAGAAATCAGATGAAGTCACTAGGGAAAGGATGACCAAAAAACTAGATGACCCGAAATGCAAAGAGAAAAAAATTAATATCACTCCCCATGACTACAAGAAGGAGAACTGGATTTCCTTGAACATGTTTAAACCTCAAACATTGCTGACTCCCGAACAAATTTTCTGGAAAAAGGATTTAGATAAGCAGAAAAATGAAAATATTGTTGAAACAAACCCCCCCTTTATGGAAAATGCCTAGAGCAACTGTGTATCCTCCTAATACACCAATCTAGTTCCTAGAAAAATTGCCACTAAAAGCAAGACCTTAATTAGTCAATATGTTATATTTCAACTATTTGCTGATTTTGAGAAAACTTGCAAGAAAAGGATCACACCCACTGGTATAACAGAAGGAGAAAGGGGTTTTGAGCAAATGAAAGAATGTTATTTAACTGAGGTCATGCCTTTCTTTAAACTTCTGAAAGATCACTTTGAGAGTCTTAAAAAGGGAATAGAAACTGATATCAAGGGAATGGAAAAGGAATTTGATGCAATGGTAGCTGAAGTTAGTGATTATGAGCGTGAACTAAAATATAATGAGATTGAGAGGAAGAACTTGCATACATTAAATGAGACTCTTATTACTGAATGTGTTGCTCAAGATATTTTTTTCACTGCTTCAAATTGCTCTATTAATGCTTCCAAATTTCATGAACTATCTGTTGCCCTGAAAGTCTCCCATGATCGCGTCATTGAGCTTGAAAAAACTAATTCTAAACTAAACGAGAAAATTGAACTGGATGATCACGACACTTTGGTTAAACATTTTTCTAAACTAGAAGTTGAGTATTTTAATTTACAACTAAAATATCAACATCTCAAAGAAAATGTCAAAACTTCAAATATCAAGACATCTTCAGATGCTCCAGAGTTTGATGCAGTTTTTCAAATTCACAAACGTGATGAACAGATTCAAGCTCAGTGCAACACGATCAGAAAGTTGAAAGCCCAAATCTCTCAATTAAAGGGTCAAACGAACAATATGACAGGCTCCCAAATGCCTCCTCCTTTAGATTCTCAGAATTCTCAAACGTTTCATCTTCAAAACTTAGTAAATGCTTTACAAAAGGAAAATGAAAGTTTTCTAGAAGAAAATGAAAAGGTTAAACGTCATTTCAATGAGTTATTTGAATCAATTAAAGTCACTCGTAACAAAAATAACGATCAAATAGCGTCATTGCAAAAGGAAATTGAGAATCTGAAGAGTCAGGTAAAAGGGAAAATACCAATGACCAATGGGGAGAATGTTGTATCAAAGGATCACTCTTGTAATAAATATGCTTTATCTGTGACATATGTCCCTCCTCATCTAAGGAACAACAAACTTGCCATTCAAACATACTTCTCATCCCTTAAGGATTGCCTAGAATGTCTGCGTGAGATTGTTGAAGAGGATAAGCTAGAGAAACCTCATGATAATGCAATTGGTCATGCATGCTTATATGCCAAACGATCTCAAGAAATCTTAGAATGCTTGATCACAATATGCCCAAAGTCATTAGGTGAGAGAGTTAATCCTTTGATTCCATGCTCAATGCCTAAAGCTAAGTATGATATGCATTCGATTCCCAATGTTTTGAATATGAACCATAGTGTACCTTTAAGTAGTTCAGATTCCCGATCTGTCAATGCTAAGAAAGAGAACTCAAGTGTGCCTTCTAGGAGTACAAATCACAGTACCTCTAGTTTTAAGAAAGTGAACCTTAGTGCACCTGCATGTTGTTCAGACCCCAGTACATCTAAACAGGTGATGCAAAGAGTAGTTAAACCATCTAATGTTCCCATTCCCTCTACAGGAGTAATAAGTGACATTAAACGGAGCAGGTCAAAGTCTCAAGACAATACAAGGAATGATAGGACCTCTCAAGCTAAGAATATGCACTGGAAGAGAGTAGAAGAACAACCTAGGAACTTTAAGCTTGAATTGAATAAAACGAATCGTGTTGATTCTAGTATTAGCCATAGGCGTACTGTAATTAATTCGAATTCCGATACTATTTGCAAACCTTGTACTGATGTCTGCTTGTATTCTGTTTCTAATCATGAATGTGGTGTTACTATTCTGCCTAATGATGTTAATTGTCCAGTTAATATTGTTAATGCTAAAATTCATGCTAAGAAGGCTAAAAGGCAAAAACGAAAGAAAGTTAGAAAACAGTGGAAACCCACAGGAAGAACATTCAGTAAAATAGGCTTTTATTGGACACCTGTTGGTCTTAAGACTAATCAGATAATGCCCACTAGAAAATGGATGCCTACTGGTAGAACTATTCCCTTAAGAAGTGATCACACTGTGAACAGGGCTAATGCTGACACTAGTACTGCATCTATTCACAACGATTCCATTGCCTCACTTTCTGATATGAATGCTTCTATTTCTGATGTGGGTGTTTCAAACATTGTTACTAACCAAATGGAACCCATTCTTGCATGGGGATCCCAATTATCCAGTTATCCATTCTTGTCTGTGTTCAACTGCAGATCGTTCAAATCGTTCTGTGGTACCTGGACTCAGGTTGTTCCAAGCATATGACTGGAGACCGGTCGCGGCTCATGAACTTCGTGAGCAAATTCATCGGGACTGTTAGATTTGGTAATGATCATTTCGGTTCTATTATGGGTTATGGAGATTATGTTGTTGGTGATAGTGTCATCTCTAGAGTTTACTATGTAGAAGGTTTGGGTCATAATCTGTTCTCTGTTGGTCAATTCTGTGACTCTGATCTAGAAGTTGCCTTCAGAAAACATACCTGCTTTGTTAGAGATCTTAATGGTAAGGAACTGTTAAAAGGAACTCGTGGGTCAAATCTTTATACCATCTCTATTGATGACATGATGAGGGCTTCTCCAATCTGCTTGTTATCAAAGGCTTCAAAAACAAAGTCATGGTTATGGCATCGTCGTCTCAATCACTTGAACTTCGGCACCATCAACGATCTTTCCAGAAAGGACTTAGTGGTAGGTTTACCTAGACTAAAGTATGAAAAGGATCATCTTTGTTCAGCATGTCAATTGGGTAAAAGCAAGAAGTATGCCCATAAACCCAAACCTACTAACTCTGTCACAGAAATTCTTCATATGATTCATATGGATTTATGTGGACCAATGAGGGTGCAGAATATCTTTGGGAAGAAATATGTGTTAGTTGTGGTTGATGATTACTCTAGATTCACCTGGGTCAAGTTCTTAAGGACAAAGGATGAAACTCCTGATATCATCATCAAACTCATCAAACAGCTGCAGGTTCGACTTAACAAAACCGTCAGAATTATCAGAACAGACAATGGAACTGAGTTTGTCAACAAACAACTTAATGAATTCTATGAAAGCGTTGGAATCAGTCATCAAAGAAGTGTTTCACGAACTCCTCAACAGAACGGTGTAGTTGAAAGACGAAATCGTACTCTGGTTGAAGCCGCTAGAACAATGTTGATTTACTCAAAGGTTCCAATGTTGCTCTGGGCTGAAGCAATCGCCACTGCATGCTATACACAAAATCGTTCCCTAATCCACACTGTACATGGAAAAACTCCATATGAACTTGTCCACAACAGAAAACCTAATCTCTCTTTCCTTCGTGTGTTTGGTGCATTGTGCTATCCAACTAATGAGGGTCAAGACTTAGGGAAACTTAGGGCTAAAGCTGACATTGGAGTATTTGTAGGATACGCACCAAACTAAAAGGGATACCGAATCTACAACAAAAGAACCCGAAATATCATGGAAACAATTCACGTTACGTTTGATGAGCTGACCGGTCAAATGGCTCCTGGACACTCCAGCTCAGGACCCGCACTTCAAAACAGTCCCATTGGTTCATCTCTTGTTCCAAACTCTTCTCAAGAAACTCCATATGTACCTCCATCTGAAGATGATGTAAAGAAATTGTTTGATTCTATGTTTGATGAACTGTATGATTCAATTACTAATGAGGTGTTGATCCCTACAACAGAGGTTGCTCATATTCCTGTGAATGAAGTCAATCCTTCAGTCTCAATATCGTTAAGTCAAGAAGCACCTGCTGCTGATCCTTTAGTCTCTTCAACAAATCATCATTCTTCGAATGTACATCATGGAAATGTTTCTGGCATCAATGATGAAGTTAATCCCTTTGCTACTCCTGAAGATGCTCCATTTGAAAACATATTTGCTACTCCTGAATCATCATCAGAACCATCTTCTTCAGGAGACATCGACTCAGCTACCTCAGTTCCTCAACAACTGCCACATGAACACCTCAGAAAATGGACTCACGATCATCCATTAGACAACATCATTGGAAATCCCTCCCGTCCTGTATCAACCCGGAAACAACTTGCAACCGATGCCTTATGGTGTTTCTTCAACTCCGTACTATCTAAGATCGAACCAAAAGATGTTAAAACCGCCATGAATGAAGACAGCTGGTTTAATGCCATGCAAGATGAAATTCATGAGTTTGATCGACTTGATGTATGGGAGTTAGTACCTGCTCCAGACTGTGCTATGATTATTGCCCTTAAATGGATCTTCAAAGTAAAACTTGATGAGCATGGTGATGTGTTGAAGAATAAGGCCCGATTAGTTGCTAAAGGATATCGTCAAGAGGAGGGTATAGACTTTGAAGAATCTTTTGCTCCTGTTGCTCGAATCGAGGCAATCAGAATCTTTCTGGCTAATGCTGCTAGTAAGAACATGGTAGTATATCAGATGGATGTGAAGACGGCATTTCTGAACGGAGATCTTAAAGAAGTCGTCTACGTCAGCCAACCTGAAGGATTTGTGAATCAAGAGCACCCTACTCACGTTTATCGTCTGAAGAAGGCTCTTTACGGTTTAAAGCAAGCTCCAAGGGCATGGTATGATACACTGTCAAAGTTTCTTCTATCAACCGGATTCAGCAAAGGAGCAGTTGATCCTACATTGTTCACCAGGAAGTCAGGCAAACATTTAACTCATGTTCAAATTTATGTTGATGATATTATTTTTGCCTCGACAGACCCAATGGAATGTGATCGTTTTTCTAATGAAATGAGTTCAAAATTTCAAATGTCAATGATGGGACAAATGTCATTTTTCTTGGGATTACAAATTTCACAAAGTCCCGAAGGCATTTTCATAAATCAATCTAAATATGCAACAGAGATCTTAAAGAAATTTGGATTTGATTCAAGTGACCCTGTTGACACCCCCATGATTGATTGAACCAAACTAGATGAGGACCACTCAGGGATCATGATTGACCAAACGAAGTATCGTAGTATGATTGGATCCCTGATGTATCTCACAGCTAGTAGACCAGACATCTTGTTCGCTGTTTGCATGTGTGCTAGATACCAGGCTAAGCCTACTAAAAAGCACCTTGAAGCAGTTAAACGGGTCTTTCGGTATCTCCAAGGAACCATCAATATGGGACTATGGTACCCGAAGGACACCGGTATGTCACTAACGGCCTATGCAGATGCTGATCATGCAGGTTGTCAAGATACACGTCGAAGTACATCTGGAGGTGCTCAGTTTTTGGGTGATAAGCTTGTGAGCTGGTCTTCAAAGAAGCAAATGAGTACTTCTATTTCCTCTACAGAGGCTGAATTCATAGCCATGTCATCTTGTTGTGCTCAAATCTTATGGATGAGATCTCAATTATCTGACTATGGCTTTGAATTCAACAAAATCCCTCTGTACTGTGATAATAAAAGTGCTATTGCTCTCTCATGCAACAACGTTCAACACTCAAGAGCAAAGCATATCGACATTCGACATCATTTCATCAGGGAACAAGTGGAAAAAGGTGTGGTGGAACTATATTTTGTGAGGTCTGAATATCAGTTAGCAGACATCTTCACCAAAGCTCTTCCAAGAGAACGTTTTGAGTTTATTCTTCCACGTCTTGGTTTGAAAAGCCTTCAACCAGAAACTCTCAAACGTCTTCAGGAGGAAGACGAGGAGTAAAAGGTTTGCTTCATCTATCTCTTGTAAATATTTATTTGAAAAACCAAAATACAAAATTATAAAACTCTCAAAAATCAAATAGAAAATTATAAAACTTTCAAAATCCATAAAAATCTGAAAAAATTCGAAAAATCTTCAAAAAAAAATATTGTCAATTTGTCATGTTTTTCTCGGTTCGATAATATCTACGGTCTTTGTGATGTCATTCAAAGAATGACACGGGACTTTAGATGTTGTTCGAATTCTTAAAAAAAAAAAAAAAAAAAAAAAAAAAATATCAAAAAATATTTTTTGGGAGAAAGAGAAACAGTGGTTTATTGTCATCTTCAGGCAATAACCCGGTTTTAAAAGAAAGAACAGAGCCATGTTTTATCATGTTTTCAAAATTCCATGCTCTGATTCTATAAACATTTATCTACTGAAAACTAAATTCTTTGAAAAATAACTCGATCTCTATTTTTGATAATCATCAGGACTTATTTGTCAAAATCTCTATCTCTCAATCAACAACATATGTCATTGATTGAGGGGGAGAATGATTTCAATTAAATTAAAAAGTTATTTGGCATTATATTGTTTTTCAAAAGATATACATGCATGTTTTATCAATGGAGTTTAAATCTTAAAATCCGATCCTTATCAGTTAAGAAGCTTTCATAATCAAGTCACATTTCTCCTTAAAAGATTTCAAAATCAATTTAAATCCATAAGAGATCACAAATCTCAAATAATTTGATAATTGTGATCGGGGGAGAATGTTGGATTTTAAACTGATAATTCGGTAAATGGTTTTATATGAATGTACATGCTGTCCTTCCCACATGTGACAAACGATTTCAAATTTTCAATGCACATGTTGAGGGGGAGCATCTATGTTAAACCTATGATTTGAAACGTGATCATTTATCTCAATGTGCAGGTTCCCTCTAGTATGTGCAAAACTCTTTTCAAACCTCGAGGCACATATTGAGGGGGAGCAAATTTATGGAAACCTCATCCTTCCTGGAAATGCTTTATCTACTTGATTTGATCAAGGAAGTGATGGTGACATTTTTTTTAGAAAATGGTAATCAAAGAAGTAATTTATTCCTCTTGCCTCCGTGTGCAAAACGATTTCAAACATTTGATGCACATGTTGAGGGGGAGCACTTATTCTAAAAATATCAAAAACAATTCAGGTACAAAATGCTTTGATAATATATCACAAGTATCTGAATTGATTTTCAAATGGTTTTCAATTGGTTCCATATGGCAGATGAACAATACCAAATTGACCGACCAACTTTACTTTATGTACGGTGATATAAGGATGATAAGGTTAGGTATTGGTTCCCATGATCCGCCAGAACCGGAGGGATCTACCCAGGGACAATCCACTAGTTAGTGTAGAAGTCCTTAGGTATGATGATAAAAGGAGAAAAATGAGATAAGGGAAGAGTGCGGACTAAGACTGAGCTAGTACTGGAATAAACCCAACAAGGTTCTAGTTATGAAGTCTCGGTAAGCACTGAAGTGGTTGAAGAATTAAAAAGAATTGAATGAGAAAAGGGTGAAAACAAATAGCCCTCTATTTATTCAACCTTAGGGCAGAAACCGGGTTCACTTCATATGCTACTGATGGTAACATCGGTATTGAAGACAAGACGTCATGGACCCAGTGACGCACTGCACTTCAACTTTCCAAACCACTCAAGTTCCTCTTAAAAGGACTTGTTTTATTCTCACGGGGAACCGACATTCTCTATCGACTTTCTCTTAGAGATTGTTGATATTAAAGAAGGAGACCCTCTCCCTAGTCTCCGGCATAGGATCCAAATATGCACAAATTGAGTCTAGAGCCACGAGATCATCAATAAATCTCATTAGGACACTTTCAATGAAGACTCTCTGTTTCACACAATGTGGAAAGAGAGATTATATCTTGAGTCCTACGCATTATCCTTGTGGTATTGCCAGAACATCTGAGTGATGTGTTTACACACTCACAATGAAGATGGAAAGCCTTCTGGAGCCAACATCAAACAAGCTCCTGGTAGGTGGCATGTGAGATCTATTATATGGATCAACCATGTGACAACTGAACAGAAACAATGGGGCGATTCAATTTCTTGAATCAATCCTGGTTCAGGTTAGGGATTGACGGATACCTTTGAAAAACCGGTCTTTGTGCTTAACAACTCTTTTCTTTAGCACATCGACCGTGTACGGATATTTCAAATCAAAAGGTGTTTTATGATTGATAATTGATTTTCATTAAAACCTTCGCTGTATTGCAAAAACAATTTCTATTGAGCAATACTCGATTGCTTTTCAAATATCTTTTCATCAATCAGTGGACTTAAATTCGCTGGTTCACTCACTCCATGTTGTCTTCTTTGAGACGTTCCGGTTTGAGAACAGCTAGAGCAGCTGCGAAACCCTGTCAAGGAAATTCTTCGGAATTATACCTGATCACAGGCAGTACATGTACTGATCAACGGGGAACCGTGGGCCGTGTACCTCAATTCAACGAAAGTGATCAAAGACACTTTCGTGCGATTTATTGCTAACTGTTGTATGCAGGTACGCCCGACGTTTGCAGCTGATCAGAATGAAGCGGTCAATCCACAGCCGCATGCTCACTTAACACATTCAACTCAAAGAAATCATGATTAGTGCATCAATGACTCTGATATTTTTCACTCCAAGCTTCTGCTACGCTGCTGCCAATATCATGATTCAACAAATGCTTCCGCTACTCTGATAAGAAGATATCATGATCCAGAATGTGAGCATGTCGGTCCAAATGTCACAACATCACATAACACCAACACCACAAAGGATGTCATAGAGATTGTTTTTGATAGCTGATGATCTCAAATGATGGCTCAAAATTATTATCACGTGGATCATTAAAAGACCTCCACTTGAAGTAACCAAACATGCAATGTGATGAATCAATGACTACGAGCTTCGAAGCAAAGCACTACATCAAGAATGCAAGATCAATTTTTAATGTAATATCTGTTTGTATTCAATGTAATTTTTGGTACATAATTGAGGTGACCTCCCTTAGGGAGAGATTGTTAGGAATTAGAAATTCCCGGTATTAAAGAGTCGGTCACCTCAAGTATATGTAATCGTTAGAAAGCTCGTAGTCGTAGTTCTTTTTAGTTTAGTAGTATTTAGTTAAGTAACACCGTGGAGGACGGACGGGACTTTACCCACTGTATGCCTGATCCACAGCCCAATGTGTGGCGTTTTATGTAAGACTATAAATACTCTCTACCTCCCAAGGTAGAGAGTTGGAGCTCATAATAATATTTTTCACTTTCTCTCACTAAGTTCCCTAAACCTCTAACTTTCTCTCTCTAGAATTCCATCTATATGCTACTTTGTGTTATGGTTTGATGTGTATGTGAAAAGTTATATCTTACATACACCCTTCTGAGCCATTCCATTCATTTTGTTCACCCAATATATTGTTTCGATACACCTTTACACCTTAGCCTACCCTGTAGTCTTTATTTGTGATTGGGAAGTCATCATTTACCTAAGTTCAAGGTTCGAGTGGAGAGGTTCGGAAATCACGCTTTCACCGACAACATTTCTGAAGATCATTGAAGACCCCCCGAATTCCCATTGTTCATCTCAAGTGGGGGGATATTAGGTTATGTTATTGTTATGTTGAAAGAAAAAAAAAAAGTGATTCGAAAAAAAAATAAATAAATAAAAAAAATTGTTATGATTATGATTATTGTAAAGTGCGATGTTATGAGCACTATAGTATGAGCTTTATTGATTAGTATCGAGGAGGCCACCTCGGTCACATTTGAAGATTGGAGTTGGTAGTTATGCCAACAGTTGGAGAAAAAGGTAGTGTGCCCATCACGACGTCCTCTAATGACACATCTACCTTGCATTTCATGATCCGGTTTCTTGGCTTCTAAGCTTGAACTTTGGGCAGACGGTAAATGGTGATGAATTAGTTATAGATTTAGACTACCTGCTTGTTTTCTATTTTACACCAATTATATATCCCATGTCTTATCCTACCCTTTTAGTCATGAAGCATGTCTAGGTGATGTAGCGAGCAATCTTTGGTGTCTTGGCCATGGATTTAGTCATGTATCATTGATTTTGTCCACTTCGCCGTGACATGTTAGTAATGACGAGTCCCCCCTTAACCTTTGTCGTGTCTACCCATATTGCCTTCGAGAATTGTTTAGCCCTTAACTCTAGTGGTGGAGATTTGTGTAACCGCCAAGCTTATGATAGAATACATGCTATGACTGTGTGATTGAGTGATCACCCAGAAATTGACACTTAGAATAGTTGAGAGATTTGAGTGTTTGTTACCCTTTCGTGAGGTGTTCGGCTTTGTTTTATTCTAGCATAAGGGATTTGCAAACTCATATTTTCCAGGTTATGGGAGATATCTTTTTAGGAATCTATCTAATAAGGTCTACTTGATGGCAAGTTGAGTTCAAGTGGGGGGATATTTGATAACATCAAATAGTCCTGAATATTAAGTGTCAATTTCCCCCGATAATGCTCGTTATTTATATTATTTATATGGATTTACGCTTGTTTTCCATTGTTTTCCACTTTCAGATAAATTACGAGCATTGGAGCTAAAGAGACGCGGAAATGGAAACATATCTAAAGATTTATCACAATATGCTATTTTGAAGAAGTTACGGTGTAACTCATCTCTCACATTACGCTGTAACTATTGCGTGACTCAGTATGCCAACTTATCAGAAGGTTACGGCGTAACTCCTCCCAGAGGTTACGACGTAACTACATTAGGTCAAAAGAGGTTTCACGCCGCTGATACTTACGATGTAACTGCTGCATCACTTACGACGTAACCGAGCTTATTGAAGACTACGGCATAACCATTCATTAGGTTACACCATAGCCAGCTGATCTAGTGCTTTTATGATAAAATAGAAGGTTACGGCGTAGCTCCTATATTGGTTACGCCGTAACCCAGATCTGGCCTATAAATACCCCACGAATTCCAGCATTTCTAATCATCCCATTCCACACACAACACTCTGAGAACGTGGGAAAAAGCTCAAGGCAGGTCTAGAGGAGCATACGGAGCTATTTCCAAGGGAGAAGTCACTCCTTTACGATAAGCATTAGCATTTTATATTTCTTTTACTTTCAATTCATGTATTTCGTACCTTTGAATATTGAATTGATTTGCATGATTAATATGAGCGGCTAAGCACCTTTTGGTGCTAGCCTAGCTATGATTCCTTAATTGTTTTGTTTATGTTTACCTTTACTTCCGTATAATTATTTCTAAGTGTATGCATACATAGTTCATTGGTAGTCACCCTTGGTTCGGTAGTTTTGAATAGCGGTAGAGGCCAATTGCCTAGGAGATATGACCAACTGACCCTAGGTAAGCAGACTGAGACGGGAAGGGTAAGATATGACCAACTGACGACCCTTTCTACTTGTGCGATTTGACCAACTGATCACCTATCGTTTGGATTGAACTTAAGAATTGGAGGGTGTAGTGTCTAAGTTCCTAACGGTCGGGCACTCACTATTATGAATCTAGCATGTAGCGGTACTTAATGACTTGGCTTAGGGGACCAGGAACAACATGACTTATGACGGTTCCCCTGATTTCTCCTGTGGTGGCATCTTTGCTGATAGGTTAGGGCGAATTGACCAAATGTTGTCCTCTCGAATTTGACCCCACCTGAAGTAATTGGAAGTAAGTAGACATAGACATTACCAGCTAGGATGATTAACTAGGTTAGCACCACTTCTCTCTATTGATTCTCTTTATCCATTTATCTGCTTTATTTTATTCTTCATTAGTAGTTTAATTAATTAAATCCCTTTCGATACAATTATTATTCTGTGACACTAGACTTAGAAATAATCCAACACACATAGCTCTTGGGACGACCTCGGCTTTACCGTTTACTACACTACACACGACCGGGTATACTGCCCGATAGTGCACTAGGGTAGACCATAGGTATTGCGAGACACTATAAATTTAAGACCTGGTTAGTAAAACCTGCATCACCCATAAACTAATACTCCGTGAATTCTGGTTTATATAAGCTGCAAGCGTAAAGTTGAAAGCAGAGATGATAGAAGATGGTCCTCCCTATAATTTTCCACCTGGAGTCAGATATGAAAATGTTAAAGGTTAGTCTTCCATATATTTCTACATTTTCTTTCGTACAAACTTTGTTGTCCATATATTTTTACCTCGAGAAACAAAGTATCACTAGATATCAAAGACAATTTTAAAGCACACAAATTTATTAATATCTTTTTGTATTCCTTCTTTGATGTGTGTAAGCTATGAAATCTATAATTTCATTCATTGAACATGTAATGGTTTCTGCTTTCATACCTTAACCTTTCTTCTTTCCTAAATTCAAATATCGATAGGAAGTGATGTTTATAGGTTGTTAAATGGGCATCCAGGATCGAATTGATCATAACAACATCATGATATCATCGTTCAAGAATTGATAAATAGAAACTAAGAAGACGGGGTTGAACCCTTGTATACAAAACTTATGTAAAATACAGGAAAAGGGTTAACTTTGTTTGTTAAAGAAACCTACATATTTATACTATTCTAACATACATAATGAAGGGGTGTTGGTTCTAGGAAACGGTTTATCATAAGTCACAACCCTTTACAAAATAACTGCCTAATATAACTGATATTATAACTGCCATATCTTCTGGTGTGTCGACTTGCAGTCAGTCACATGAGGTTTTGGCTTTATTTTACTTTACAAAGATTAATTTGATTAGGTTTTCCAACATATCCCCCCTTAATCTAATTAATCTTTGTTTCTTCTTTAATCTTCTTGTTCCTTGATGCTTTCTTCAATCTTGCTTTCTTCTTGATGTCTTCAAATATTTGGTGCGTCACTGGATCTTCATGATCTCCAAGTCAGGTCCTTTAGCCTCTTGATGAAAGGTTTATGGATAATTATTAATATTAGTATAACCGGATTCGAACTCGAGACTTCGGGATTACACACATTACGTATGAGAGTTGATGTTAATAATTAATATATAAAATGTTATTATTAATTATTAGTCACGAAATAAAACATAACGATAGTTAAATATTTAACGAGGTTTGGTTAACGGTCGTTAAATGTAAACTACGAGGACTAAGAATGAAATTAGTGGACAAGAAGGATCTGGAATCCCTTTGGGATTGCTTGGCCGGTCGTGGGCTACCCAACCCAAGGAGGTGGGATTTCTTGGTCACCAAGTTTTGAGAAACTATAAATACAAACCCTTGTATTCATTATTCTCCTAACCTTGGATCACCAATATACCTAATTTCTCCTCTTCTTTCCTCTTTCTTTTGTGGCCGGTCGAATACCCCTCACCATAAGGGTTTCGATTTTGCTTAACTAAAGAAACAAGTATTTGGTTTTATTTGTGATTCAAGAAACTAGCTTTTCACATCAAATCGCTAATAGTACGTGTGTACAAGAACGAAGGACAAGCATGCTTGAGCTTGTAATCTTGGTGGTCAACTTTTGTGTAGGTCGAATATATAAACCCTAATAATTAGGGTTTTGGGTTTTGGTTCTTGTTCTAATCATCGTTTGATTCTTGAATTGCTAAAAGGTACGCGTTTTCTTATTCGGTTAATTATTTACATATATTATTCCTATTTACTTCCGTTGCATGCTTTGATGATGTTTACTTGTTTTTATATAATTGTTATGATTAGTAAAACCCAACAGTGGCATCACGAGCCGTTAATATGTTGTAATTAATTACCGAAACACATAAAAATTGAATCTTTATGATTATTATATGCTTTTATGGTTTCTAGGGTTTTGAAAATTGGAACCCTAATTTTTATTAATTGGGTCGATTACCCATTAATTGTTTATTAGGTTTTATTTTTTGTAAGACTTGTAGAAACCCTAGGATTGCATGTATATTTTATGTGGTTTTCATGAATAATTGTTATGTGCCATGATTATATGCGTATCTTGGGTGATAATTGTTATGCGGAATCCATGGTGGAACATGCATGTTTTGCCATGGAGTATTGTTTGTTATAAATTGTTTAGTTGATACACACATGTTCTATTTATTTGATAATTATTGAATTGAGGAAGACCTCAATTATAACTAATAAAAATTCGTTACATGCTAATTGGTATATTATTAACTTTGGCTTACGCAATCGACTTGTCGATGTATGTGGCTAATCTACCTTGTAGTTGAAAGCCCTAGTTAATGTATGCATTTATTTACGCCTAGAATTGTTTATTAGCGTTTATCGAAATAATTATGCATGTGGCTAATTGTTTTTACATATGTTAAATTGTTTAGTTATATGTTTATATTATTTGAGTGTGTTTAATTTTTATTCAAATGCTTTTTTTGTTTATATAATTGTTTGACATGTTAGTAAGCAAAAAGGGTTTTTATGAATAGAAAATTAAATGGACTAAATAATGGCGAAACTGATTTGTTATCTAAGAATTATTCTTGAACTTTTAATCGATTGATGCGACTGTACTAAATGGTTAGAACGGCTCACCCACTAGAACAAACAAAAAAGGGGTTAAAAGAAGTGCGCACAGTCACACTGAAAGGATGTCTAAGGTTATGCTTCAGCGCTTACCTGGTCCTCTGCCCTCTGTGAGTTCGATTGGAGCTACCTAGTATAACCATTCTATGTACGAAGCATCTTAGTGCAAAGTTGTAAGTTTCTCAACGCATCGATTAAAACTTTGTAGAATTTAATCTTAGCAATTAAAATACAAGTAAGTTTTTTCGAAAATTTTGTGTTATAAAGTTGTATGCATGCTTCTTTATACATAAGTTTTGATTACACATCAAAAATTGCACCCTTTAAAATTTAAGTTTATGCCATCTAATGATATGAAACACTTGAAGTTGTAATTTAGTTATGTGAGACCTTGATCTAGATTACAATGACAAGGTGAATTATTTTGTTCTGTGAGAACTCAGCTTAATGATTTGCAGTTTCTAAATTAGACAACTTAATTAAGTTAGTTAGTGAGACCTATGACTTAAGGCATAAGATGGGATGAAACATGCTTACGTTTTGCATTAATTGTTTTGGCAAAATTGTAAATCCCATAAATTTCTAGGAATTGAAAACTTGTTTGTCAATTATTGTTCTTCGACAATTACCTATTCTATACTTTCATCACTAGCAGATCAACTGATGTGGTGAAACTATGATAATGAGGGTCCTAGATTCAAGGAAAATTCTATGGTTAATATGAATATTGACCAAGGGTATTTTATTTTCTTGAAAGATTTAATTATCGAAAATACTAAAATTGAATTTTGTTAATTCTTTTGATTATATTAATGCAACATTAAACCGTAAACGTGGTTTGGACTTTGGTAAATTGATCTAGTTCTGTTTTCAAACAAATGTTTGATCAAGAAAAATTTACTAAAAGACAAACATAAACTCTTTTCCATGGAAGAAGAGTGAGACTCAATCCTATTCCTTTTCATGATTGAGAAAGGTATGTTAGGAACATTAGAATTGTCTAAATTCTAATATAAGTCATAGCAACTTTAATAGTTAAGAAAATTGCACACCATGTTTTCCTTAAGAGATTTCATTACCCTCTGTTGGTGATTGAATTCTTATATGACATTTTGGTCAACTAGAAAACATGTTTGACATTATATGAGTTATTACATTTGAATCTAGACTAATTACCGCAAAATTGGTAAAAGACAAACTAGTATATTTTATCTAGTTGTTTTGATTTGACCAATTAAAGGTGCTACACACCATTGTGGGGATAGTAGACCTATTAAGGAAGAAATTGCATGCTCAATTTTTCAAGTTAATAGCATTGATGGATGATCCATCATCTACAGAGTAGAATACACTCTTTTAGTACCTAAGTAATTGTTACGAATGGTCTTACAAAGGGGTAGTAACGTAATAGCACGCTATTTTCACTGGTTAATGAAACACTTACAATGTTGTCAAATCCAGTGGGAGTATTGTGGTGTATTACTGAATAAGACATTATTGTAAGGTTGTCTAATTCAGTGGGAGTTACAAGATTTATTATCTTGGTAGATTTTCTTGTAATAATACATTACGTTCAAAAATGTAGACATTCATATTCTCAAGGATAGTCATGAACGTTTCCTTGATAATTAAGTGTTCCTACATCTACTTGTAATGCTTATATATCTATGACACTATCATATTGCTCACATAAACAAACGAATGTCATGGTGTTTATCTACTATATGGTGTTGTTCTATGCACAAGTGGGAGAAGCATTTATTGTGTGCAAAGGAACAACACATACAAATATGATTAATGGATTCTCTTGATCGTATGACAAGAGATTAACATTCTAATAAGATTGTCTTGCTTAAAGAACATGTGTCAAGATTATAGCATAGACTACTTTTATGTCTTATGTCATTCAAAATATAAAAACACTTGAAGTTACATTTTAGTTTAAGTGAGATCTTGGCTAGATTGTAATCTCAAGGTAAATCTCCACTTGTCGTGGGATCGGGCGTGGATGTTTTTACAGTTTCTTAAGTTGGACACTTCTTGGAATGACAAAAATAAATAAAGTAATACTATCTTAAATATTTATGTATTTTTAGAATGACATAAATAGATAGAGTAGTTTATTAACTTGAAAATTAATTAATTGAAACCATGGTGTGGTGTTCATAATAACTTTAAATTATAGTACATGGTTATGTGTTTTGGTATAAAGTCACAAACATGAAGTCTTTTCATTATTACAAAGACTTATAATATAAAGTAAGATATTATAATTGTTATGTCTTTTGACTTGGTGATAAGGTTTTAAAAGGTACCATTTTGAGGGGTCGTTTTAGTCCTTATTTGATCACTTTTGTATCCGTTATTGCTTAATATCGTTCCTTTTCACTTTTTAGGTCTCTTGAAGGCAAAATGCTGGAATGGCACTTATTTGGACGAAAAGGCGCGAATATATGAAGAAAATGGCCAAAGTCAAAATCGAGACACTCACAGCTGCTGAAAATAGAAGGCGACGGCGTCAGGTGCTAATTGCGACGCCGTCCGAGG
The DNA here is from genome assembly GCA_019973895.1 of Chrysanthemum seticuspe. Classification (NCBI taxonomy): domain Eukaryota; kingdom Viridiplantae; phylum Streptophyta; class Magnoliopsida; order Asterales; family Asteraceae; genus Chrysanthemum; species Chrysanthemum seticuspe. The sequence goes on from BPTQ01000007.1 coordinate 47,934,157, forward strand.
ATTTTTGTGACGGTTCAGAACCCAAAATTCCTATTTTCAAGTGACGACGTCAGAGACTGAAGGCGACGGCGTCACAACCTTAAGGTGACGCCGTCACAAGCTGATCAAGTCACAACATGCGCGCGAAGTAGTTGATATTGTTTTGGCCATAACTTTTGCATACGAACTCGGATTTAGGTGATTCAAAAGCCCACGCGATCGGAACGAGAAAATCTACAATTTTCTGAAAAAATGGTCGTGACGCCGTCACTCTATAAGTGTGATGCCGTCGCTCTTTGCCGACAGAAAATCTGCCTATAAATATAACATTATAACTTCACTTTTTGTAAGCCCTAAACCCTAAGTCCGATTCTAGGGTTTAGGTGGGTGTTTTTCCAGCAACTTAAAGGGTTTCAACCACTCCATAAATATCTTGTAATGGTTTGTTTGTTTATCCAATCCTATGGTATGTCTTCAATTATCACAATTGTTGCTTGCTCTTCATTAATTATGCTTGGCTAATTCACCTTGTGTTTGCTTATGATTGTATGAAACTTGTATATAATTAATTAGATCTTATTGATTTCTTAGTGATGCTTGTGTCTATCTTCATCATTAGGGTGTGACAACTTCAATGAATCTAATTGGTTTAGTTTATAATTCTTGCATCCTAATGTCTCTTGTTTGATTGGTTGTTTCTTATCTTAATTGTAATTAGCTTATGAGTGCGACTAGGCTATCGTTGTGTTTAATACTTGATAAATCTTTGATAGTTTATGAATGACTTGGTGGATTTCGTTTACTAAACCAAAGATAACCTTAAAGTTAGTTTATGAATGATTTAGTGGATTTTGTTTACTACACTTAAAGGTGAATTCAAAGAGTTAGGGAGAAACGCATACCCTACAACCTTAGACACACAACGCAACTAGGAATAAGGACGTGACAATTCAACCATCAATAGGACGTGACAATTCAGTAGGTAGAATTGGATAGCTAGCAAGGAGTAATACATCATAAGTAGATACGCTTCACGTTACTGGTAGACCCCTAATTTAGTTAGTACCTTTTGGGATAGTTGACTAGCAACTAATTCCACCCTCCCCTCCAAAACCGAGATTCATAAAATATAAAAATACAAAAATAATCATCCCTCATCTTTAGACTTAAATCGACATATACTTCAGCCTAACGACACTATTCCCCTAGAGAACGATATCAATACCCGTGGCTTACCCTAATTACTACACTACAACGATTAGGTTCACTGCCTAGGGTGTTATAAAACTTGCTCGAAGAAAAGGAAGTTCCTTTGACCCCGAACGACGCGTGTAGCGTTATCACTTGGTCAAAGAATACTCATGTTATAAAGCATGCATTGGCTTGAATATTCTATTATACCATTAAGTTGACTTAGTTGGTAAATAGGTAAGCCAAATGGAATAAGCTTATCTTACATATTATTAGATTGTCTTACAATATTAATTCTAATGAAATACTGTATGTATATGGAATGTTCAGTTAGAAGAATCAAACATTTGTTACATTGTTTGATTCAAGATAACTATATCTTCTTTTCTTCCAAAAGCTATCAAGGTTAGAAAATTGAGTATTGATTGGATATACTTAATAAAACTCAAACCTAGAAGATTAATAAGACACCATTCACCATTTTAGTATGGAATGTGATGAATCACATTGAGTCTTGTATTGAAGTTTTGATTTGTTAAAACTACTTATGGAGTAGGTTATTAACGAACAAGATTTACGAACTGTCAATGTGTTTTGTAATATCCTAAAAGAAAACAATTTGGTGTTGTTCTACTTGCTGAAGTATTTGTAGATAGTCTTTAAATTACAAAAGCAAGTGGGAGTTTTGTTCAGATCTTGAAGAGATTAAATTACAATTATAAAACACATAATCTTCTAAAATACACTAGTAAATATCATGATGAGGTCAAATCTGATAGACCTCAAGATGATGGAATTCTCATTCATAGATCCGCAAGGATATCTCAGATATTTGATATGATGAGAAATATGAATTACAGGATCATTGTAAACCTGTTAATCATAATGATGCATTTACCTAATATTGAATTGTGGTAAATTATTCATACTATGAATGTTAAGATGCAGTCCAAAGAGATAATCAACTTTGTAACTTGGTTTATTTTAATAAAGATGAGTTTCTTCACGGGAAGGAAAACCCTAGCGGTTTAAATTCTTTGTGTAGGAATCATATGGACAAAATTGTACATGTGTTTAATGCATGGCTTGCGACAAGATTATTAATCACACTTAAGCGATTAACTGTGATTGAATATTCTTTCCTTGGCACATTAAATATATAATGATTATGATTGTCATACTTAATTTCATTTATATGAAATCTGACAATGAATATCAAAAACTATTTGTTATGTGATTACTTTTGCGAGGACGATAAGTAATACAAATGAGTTTTATGAATTCACATAATCTTTGGAAATGTACAAAAGGCAAGAATCCATTAATGGATATATGCATGCATCTAGGAAAGGATTCTTATGTTTAACTATTAAATCCAAGTTTTGGTTTAAAAATTAAAATAAGATAATTTCTAAGTATTCCTGAAAGCTAGTGGGAGTATTATGTTTATTTTCTTTAAATCTTATATGTTGTGGGTAGTAACATTCCATCTAAGCTAAATGTTAAGTTTTAGTTTGGAATGGAACTTCACTTGAAAGATTTAGAAAATAAGACATACAACCTTGGAATATATGTTTATTATTAATAAACATGTGCGGATAAATAAATGAGTCTAAAAGAACATGATATATCATTTGTAAAATGGATATGTAGAACATGAATAAATCTTAGTTTGACACAAGGATTTTTCATGAACATCATGTGATTGTTGTATCATGCTTGAAGGCAAGATGATTTGACAACATTGATATCTAATGAAGTTATTAGAATGAATATTCTAATAGAATATGTTTGAATCTAGAATTACATTCCTCAGCCTGGATTTGCTCTCAAAATTCTATTGATGAGCAATACAGCAATGGTTGCGTAATTGTCATAGCCAACAAACTTGAAAGTTTGGAAGGCATCAAACATTACACTTTAGATATTGAAGTTTACGAAATTTTTTAAAGAGCATATTGTTGTTTGTATACAATGATGCTGGTATAATTGAGATGACACTCAATACTAGTCATGGGAGGATTTCATCCTTATGGATGGCCATGTGAACTAGTTGTGCTCAACTAAGAGCATGATTGCATTATACAATAAAGAATAAGAATACTTTAAACTTTAAAATGTTTGAAAGTTTGATTGTCATAAATTAGTGGTTGAGGATGTCACACACTTTATGAAATATTATGTGGCAATATCAAGATATTTTGAATGCACACATACAAGAACTTCACTAGTTGAATTCTTGAAATAAGTATTCTCAAAATTCCAATAGATCAAAGTTAGTTGAAATTATGCCTTGTCAACAAGTATGATTGTCATTACTTGAGACATAATTCATTAACCAGTATTATCATGCATTGATCTTTTTAGTATTTGGATAAGGGATGTTTTGAACAAATATTATTTAAATAAAATAAAATATTTGTTATGTTTATTTTTCATTTTCTTAATATTATATCCTATATTTGCATGTTTAATCCGTGAATAACTTATGTTATTCTAAAAGTCCGTTGTCGATCAATGATGTGGGAATGTCATTGAATTAAGACAAATCTGAGTTTTGGTAGAATATACTTGATGTATATTGATGCGTGGGACATGCCAAATTCACATGATATTCAATGAATTGAATATAGGACAGATCCCAACTTTACATGATAATACTTTATGGATCTTTGTCATTAAGTATATCATGAAGTGTTTATCCTCAGACTTGAGATACCAGATAACTGTTATGAATGTAGTGCACTTGTGTAAGATAGTCTAACGCTATCCGTAACTGGTAGTTATAAGGGCTATTTTCGGAAGTGTTACAAAGTTCATGAGTTATGTTTGTAGTCAAGAGAATTTGTTCATTTGAATTTGTTTCAAAGCATAATACTATATTTGGGCCCCTCGTAGGATTGGCAAGATGTTTGTAAGGCCTTACCCAAGATCTATCTGGAATACGTTCAGATGATTTGGTAATCTTGTTCAATCGAATACAACGAGAAACAGAATATTAACTTATGAAATGACTTGATCCATATTCATAGTTAATGTAGTATTAGTAACAAAAGGATAAGTAAAAATGATGAATCATTAAATGGTTTTTTCCAGGAGACCATACTCGATTTGATCTGGGGGCGTTGGCGTGTGAAAGCTAGACTAACCAATGTCATTACTATATTAAGTAATATCCAAGTGAGAGCTGAAAGGTTTATGGATAATTATTAATATTAGTATGACCGGATTCGAACTCGAGACTTCGGGATTGCACACATTACGTATGAGAGTTGATGTTAATAATTAATATATAAAATGTTATTATTAATTATTAGTCACGAAATAAAACATAACGATAGTTAAATATTTAACGAGGTTTGGTTAACGGTCGTTAAATGTAAACTACGAGGACTAAGAATGAAATTAGTGGACAAGAAGGATCTGGAATCCCTTTGGGATTGCTAGGCCGGTCGTGGGCTACCCAACCCAAGGAGGTGGGATTTCTTGGTCACCAAGTTTTGAGAAACTATAAATACAAACCCTTGTATTCATTATTCTCCTAACCTTGGATCACCAATATACCTAATTTCTCCTCTTCTTTCCTCTTTCTTTTGTGGCCGGTCGAATACCCCTCACCATAAGGGTTTCGATTTTGCTTAACTAAAGAAACAAGTATTTGGTTTTATTTGTGATTCAAGAAACTAGCTTTTCACATCAAATCGCTAATAGTACGTGTGTACAAGAACGAAGGACAAGCATGCTTGAGCTTGTAATCTTGGTGGTCAACTTTTGTGTAGGTCGAATATATAAACCCTAATAGTTAGGGTTTTGGGTTTTGGTTCTTGTTCTAATCATCGTTTGATTCTTGAATTGCTAAAAGGTACGCGTTTTCTTATTCGGTTAATTATTTACATATATTATTCCTATTTACTTCCGCTGCATGCTTTGATGATGTTTACTTGTTTTTATATAATTGTTATGATTAGTAAAACCCAACACTTGAAACATGTCCTTCTGTTTCAACTTGTGACTTCAAGGCAAGTAAATTTCTTAGCCTTCTTTCTACACCGTTTCTGTGCTATAATAGCATTTGACTACATCTTCATGGCTTTTGTTGGTTAAAAGGGTTTTCTCTTCAAATGGCATCCATTATTTCCATGGTTGCTCTTTTCCTCTTGATAAAAAATGCATCTTTGATCTTGAGTGATGATTGTAAAACATGATTTGGGTGTTGTTTGATCCCATACGCTCTGATACCAATGTGTACAGGTTGTTAAGTGGGCATCCAGGATCGAATTAATCATAACAACATCATGATATCATCGTTCAAGAATTAATAAATAGAAACTAAGAAGATGGGGTTGAACCCTTGTATATAAAACTGATGTAAAATACAGGAAAAGGGATAACTTTGTTTGTTACAAAAACCTACATATTTATACTATTCTAACACACATAATGAAGGGGTATGTTGGTCCTAGGAAACAGATTATCATAAGTCACAACCCTTCACAAAATAACTGCCTAATCTAACTGATATTATAACTGCCATATCTTCTGGTGTGTCGACTTGCAGTCAATCACATGAGGTTTTGGCTTCATTTTACTTTACAATGATTAACTTGATTATGTTTTCCAACAAGCCATAAATTTGCACTCATTCAGAAAGGCTATTTTTTTTTCTTTTGTGTGTGCTTTTTCTAGTTTTCATATATCAAAATTTTAGGTATGTGACACATTTTGTCCAACTAGTTGTGTATACATTGAACGAATAATTGAGCTTGACCAAAGTGTATCCTGAATCACACTTGTCCTCAACTTTTAACCCATCTACTTGTGAATGAGTTGGTCATTATATCAAAATGATTGAGAATTTTATATTAAAATTTTACATGTTTCGACCAGCCCATTTGATAGTACGATTTGACTGGTTTATATATACTGTATGTAAATGATAAATTTACGTGTAGATGGCTGGATGGATCCTGAATTCTATTATGAGTCTAGTGGGATGGTGCGTAGGAGGTCCGTGCTCGCTGGTTATGACTATCTTAACCCATGTGGCTGGGACAGGTTAGATGCATGTTTATCTTGGTAAATACAATACATGTGAAGTCTGTTTATCATGAATCTTGATGTAGCTTGTGATTTTCATATTTCAGCTGGATAGGATGATAAAGTATCTATTAAACAACCAGTACCATTATCGTAAAAAAATATTTTATCCCCATCGATGTTTTGGTATGTTGCTTGAATGTAAATTCGATACAAAACAAAGCACCTTCTAACTTGCGTAGACGGAACACATCGTACTTCTCTTTATGATGTATTCCTTAGTGGTATATATTTCATTTGAACTTGCATGTGGTGTTGCATTGCAATTTAGTTTGTTTTCTTGCTACCAATGGCTACATATGGTTTTTTGTTACAGTGTGCGCCTCCATTATCAGTTTGTACTATATTTAATCTTACATTTGTTCTTATGTTTCCAATAAATCACACAATTGTGTATATGTCAAAATGATAAAGGAGATAATGTAGTAAGGGTTATTGACATCTAATAACTATGACTTTTCTTAAATGTTCGCATATTAATTATGAACCCAGTAAAATACTACAATACTCATCAAACTTTTAAATTTTAGCTCGATATCATATTTTTGCTTATGTGGCATGACCGGCTACGCCGGTTAAATTGCATACGTGGATATTTTTTATTTATATTTTAAGTTAATTACGTGAAGTAAGCTGTTTGAAATCGAATCAAATTTTAGCCCGATATCATACTTTTTCTTATGTAGCATGATCGGCAACCGGCTACGCTGGTTAAATTGCATACGTGGATTTCTTTTATTTATACTTTATGTTTACTACGTGAAGTAAGCTGTTTCAAAATACTCATTAAACTTTGTAAAATGTTTCAAAATACCCATCAAACTTTGTTAGATATTTACTTATCAGACATGAACCCAATCTGACATGAATCATAACGGTACACATTTATGACGTGGCATGTACATTTGTCGTTGACTTGGACTTTGAAGGTAAAAACGGGTTTTTGTTGATATCAACACATAACAAACACAGTTTGATGGGTATTGTGGTATTTTATTGATTCATAACGAATAACAAACACATAACAACTCTACCTTCTTATTGAAACTGCATTAGCGGGTATAGGGAATTGTCTTGTCTCTGAAGAACTATGAAGATGACTTCCTAAGATTTTCCTCGGTGACCATTTTACACTAGACAATTTTACGTTCAAATCCTATTCCCAACAGCTAACATATGCAACTCGGATATGATCATATTTATATGGTCATCCCATGAATCGATGAATTTTTTGAGGGTCCTTGACAAAACTACATAATGAGACCTTTCGAGAAGGAATTTTTTATATAAAGTGTCACTGTTTATGAGATATAATGTAATTATTTATCTAAACGTTTTAACATTTTAATCATTTAAAATATATTCTCATTTTAATACTTTTTTCTTCGTAAAAAATATGTTTACATACGCATATAATTATTAACGGGACAAATTTTTAAGGCCCAAAAAATTTTGAGGACCTGTGATGTCACCTACTTTACACACCTTAAAAAACGGCCCTGCATATTTGTTGTTTAACTCATATATTCTTGTTTTATCTTATACGTACAGTACGACATCATCTTTAGAGTTGTCATGTATTTGCAACATGGATTATCTACATGTTTGTTTGCGGCCTCATCTTTACAGTTATTATGTGATGGGCTAACCCATGATATGAAACTATTAGTTAGCAAATGTTGGACTAATATTATCATTAGTTGGTTAATAACTAAATCATCAAAGGTAAAATTATATCAGTTGGCAAGTATATGTTATATAACCACATGTGCATGTATAAGATGATATCTCCAAGTTGCAGAGATCTTATTCGACATGTGCATGGATAAGATGATATCTCAAGTTACAGAGATCTTATTCGATTTTGATATGAATAGATTTGATTCCTTTACAAATTGCATCCTATAAATAGGAAGCATATGAAACGCTTAAAACACACAATCTTCCTCTCATCATCTCTATTACAGTCTAATGCATAAGTTCTATATGCTCATTTATGCTAAATACTGACTTGATCATCGGAGGCGGATCCCCCGGGCTCAGCCCGGGGACCTCTCTAACGATCCTTCTTTGTCTTTTCAGCACTGTTACCGAAGACCCGAAAGTCAAGGTCAAAGCGAGTCAGACGGCCAAGTCATCACCTTGACGATCATGCGGATTTTGGTAGCATCATTATGTATTTGCAACATGGACTATCTACATGTTTTGTTTGCGAGCTTCGTAAATCCCTTAAAAACTAACAATAAGGTTTATGTACGTGTTTAATTTCTCAAAACTAATCGAATCCACGTTAACCAGTATAAATTTACACGACAAAATGGTGTCAGAGGGGAAGAATGTTCCATTTATGTATGTAGTTTTGATTCGATGGTATGTATGATAGGCCCAAATTCCGAGTCCATATACGCCCAGAATAGTATAAAGCATTAAATTAAACTTAAATAGTGTAGAAGTACTGAATTTGTAGAAGTACCGAAACCTTGGTCGTCCCCCATTTGGATTAGGGTTTCGCAGGCACTGGCTAGGTGGTACTTTACATATATCCCCATTATTTTAATCAAACAAACTTAAATATTTGTTTAATATTCATTTGTATTTTTTGTTAACAGCATGGTGCAAACTCGTTCTCGTTCATTATCGACTAGGGAAGAGGTAAGAATGAATATCTTTATTTTTTTCTAATACTTTATGTTTTCCAAGCATATATTCAACTGTGTGTGTATGATATTTATAATAGAAGTGGTAAGAAAACGCGCCTGTTAGTGTTTGATTATCGAACGATGTACATGCATGTGCAAGGACCAACTAATAATCTGATAAACAAAATCAACCTCGTCCAGCTATTCTTATACTTAATTAGCATTATTATACCCTTCAGTTTCACTATATCCAAGCACTATAACTAAGACCCAATTAATTGGATGACACCATTTTTAGACTTTTTTTTTCTTTCCAAAACGCTATTAGAATTTGCAAAGCCAAGAGAGGAACTTCATATGACCGACCCTTCGGCAGTTAGAACAAGAAAGAAAATATTCAAAACATCACCACTCTTTTAAGCCAGCAAAACCTATTACATATAGTAGTGTTTTTTCAACAAGATTTAGTGTAAACGTGTATAAGGAGGCCACAGAACTTTTGGGGGTTTTCATCAAGGCGACTCTATTATAGGAAACCCAAATATGTATTTTTGAATATGTGATAGGATTAATTAATTGTTACTTGTTGATTTCATTTTTGTATTTATCTGACCATTCGTTTAGGTCGCGGGCAACAAGAAACGTCTTGCACCATCCCAAATTGATTCTCAGGAGACTGGTAGGGTAACTCGAAGCAAGACTTCGAAGGAACCAATTATGTATTTCTCTTCTTCTAACCATTTTCATCTTGATGCTATAAAACAACAAGTTGCCAACTTTATTGATCAACTTGGTCTTTGTTATTGGTTCCACAGAGCTTGAAGTTCCGAAGAATTTGTACAAGTTCATTCAGGAAGCTCTTTTGCTCGATAAGCTGATAAAGGAGCGCAAGTGCAACAAGGGTACGGAATCAAAAAAGCAGGATGTTATGAGCAAAATTGATGTAGTCTCTAAGTTCTACAAAACGCTAAGACGCCTGCCATCTGACTGGGAATAGTATGCTCCATGCCTTTGTATTCATATTTCAACATTGTAAAAACAAACTGATAAGAGTGATATCTTTGTTAAGATTTCAAGGGAACAAACAATTAAGTCTATGTTTATATATTTTGTACTAATACATCATTTTTCCTTTCCTTGCAGCCATCCGGACACCGCCGGCATCTGTGTGCCTGTTAAGTGTCACCCAGTTCCTGCTAAGAAAAAGCTTAAGAAGATGCCTCGTACGCATTTCTATCTATTTGGTCTTTTTTGTTGATGTTACTTGCCAAAAAGAATAATAACAATTCAGCAATTCCATGGACGAAGTAAATAAGACACTGGGTTTAGGAGAATAGTTTTACAAATCTGGATATTTAGTGTTACGCGAGTACATTAGGACTGTTTATTACGAATCTTAATATTGGCCTATTGCTAGAACAAAGATGATTCTGAATATTTGAATTATTGATCTTAGATGCAAGTTCCTAAAGAATGATAAAGTGGTTATTTCATCTGTATAGTATAATATTCCATGTATGAGTAACACATGGATGGTAACCTGGTAAGTTTTCTCTTTCAGCGAACCCATATATGCAGTGTATTAAGCTGAATAAACTGGGGCAAAAAGCCTGGCGGGAGTTTAAAAAGTGCGATGAAGAGGCTAAAATTGTATGTATAAGATGCTTATCTTTCTTTTTCTCTTCATCTATGTATATACACGTACATCCACGGCTCTGTACACACATATACATGTTTGTGGCACAAACATATTTTATACATATTTCATGTGTTTGGCAGACTGCACTTGAAGGAATACGTTATCCAACTCCTGAGAAAGATTATAATCCAGTTGATCTGACTAGTGGTTTGGTTAGTTTTATTGGTGCTTTTGCTGTTGATGTCTTCAACAAGTGCTATCAGCTGGTATAGTTACATTCTACCTCCTTTTGACTTTTGAGACTATTTCTGTCATTAATTATTTTACTTGTAAACAATTTTTATGTCAGTATATTAACAAGGGCAGCAAAGAGAATGTCTGTGATGCTAAAATTTTGGACTGCAACTACATATAGTATGAAGATTTTTATCTTTTTTACTTGACCTTAGAGGCCATGGAACAAGGGAACCTTGGAACCTATGAGACCACAATCAAATGTGAATTTGACGATGGTGCAATAAATCTGGACACATTTGTTCTTAAGGATCACAAACCTTCAGGTATGTGATTATTTGGAGTATCTCATGCATTGATTAGGTTATCACTTTTTTATAAAACCCTATGAACCCGTTTTTATATTCTTTATTGTAATGCTACAACCGCTCAAATAGTTAATAATTATTTGTAGTTTTTTCTCTTATAATTCAAAGACTAAATGGGTACTTTATTTATCTATTACAACCTAGTTAAAAAGTGTGACAGTTCAAAGGTATTGAAATCTGCCCAATGCTCCGAACCATCTATATTGTTTTAGTATTATAAAAAGAATCATATTTATATAATAAAAACTGGTTGTGGGCCATTACAATCCTTACTTATAATTCCCATAAACTAGACTTCCGGTTTATACAAGCTGCATAAATAACTTCTCTTTTGTGTCTTCTTGTGCAATTTGGCAGTTAAAGGAGCCAAATTCAGCCGAGAATCCACGTATGAAACTGTTACAGGTTAGTCTTCCATTTCTTTCTAGTTATCTTTTATATGCAAACTTTGCTGTCGATTTATTTTCACCTCTAGAAACAGGTCATCACTATAGTTATCAAGGACTATGTATTCATCATTATGCTTTCTAGCTGTTTGCGCATTCGGATTAGGTTCGGGTTGAAAGGTTTATGGATAATTATTAATATATGTATGACCGGATTCGAACTCGAGACTTCGGGATTGCACACATTACGTATGAGAGTTGATGTTAATAATTAATATATAAAATGTTATTATTAATTATTAGTCACGAAATAAAACATAACGATAGTTAAATATTTAACGAGGTTTGGCTAACGGTCGTTAAATGTAAACTACAAAGACTAAGAATGAAATTAGTGGACAAGAAGGATCTAGAAACCCCTTGGGAGGGTGTGGCCGGTCGTGGGCTATCAAACCCAAGGAGGTGGGATTTCTTGGTCACCAAGTTTTGAGAAACTATAAATACAATCCCTTGTATTCATTATTCTCCTAATCTTGGATCACCAATATACCTAATTTCTCCTCTTCTCCTCTCTTTCTTTTGTGGCCGGTCGAACACCCCTCACCATAAGGGTTTCGATTTTGCTTAACTAAAGAAACAAGTGTTTGGTTTTATTTGTGATTCAAGGAACTAGCTTTTCACATCAAATCACTAATAGTACGTGTGTACAAGAACGAAGGACAAGCACACTTGAGCTTGTATTCTTGGTGGTCGACTTTTGGTTGGGTCGAATTACATAAACCCTAATGTTTGGGTTTTGGGTTTTTGTTCTTGTTCTAATCATCGTTTGATTCTTGAATTGCTAAAAGGCACTCACTTTCTTGTTCGGTTAATTACTTACATATATTATTCCTATTTACTTCCGCTGCATGCTTTGATGATGTTATTTGATTTTATATAATTGTTATGAGTTTTAAATCCCTACAGTGGCATCACGAGCCGTTAATATGATGTAATTAATTACCGAAACACATAAAAATTGGATCTTTATGATTATATGCATGCTTTTTATGGTTTCTAGGGTTTTGAATTTGAAACCCTAATTTTTTAATGTATGGGTCGATTACCCTTATTTTATTTTATTAGGTTTTAATTTTGTAAAACTTGTAGAAACCCTAGGATTGCATGCTAATTTTATGTGGTTAATTAATGAATAATTGTTATGTGTCATGTAATATGCGTATCTTGGGTGATAATTGTTATGCGGAATCCATGGTGGAACATGCATGTTTTGCCATGGAGTATTGTTTGTAATAAATTGTTTAGTTGATACACACATGTTCTATTTATTTGATAATTATTGAATTGGGGAAGACCTCAATTATAACTAATAAAAATTCGTTATGTGCTAATTGGTATATTATTAACTTTGGCTTACGCAATCGACTTGTCGATTTATGTGGCTCATCTACCTTGTAGTTGAAAGCCCTAGTTAATGTATGCATTTATTTACGCCTAGAATTGTTTATTAGCGGTTATCGAAATAATTATGCATGTGGCTAATTGTTTTTACATATGTTAAATTGTTTAGTTATATGTTTAGATTATTTGAGTGTGTTTAATTTTTATTAAAATGCTTTTTTGTTTATATAATTGTTTGACATGTTAGTAAGCAAAAAGGGTTTTTATGAATAGAAAATTAAATGGACTAAATAATGGCGAAACTGATTTGTTATCTAAGAATTATTCTTGAACTTTTAATCGATTGATGCAACTGTACTAAATGGTTAGAATGACTCACCCACTAGAACAAACTATAAAGGGGTTGTTTAAGAAGTGCGCACAGTCGCACTGAATGGATGTCTAAGGTTATGCTTTTGCGCTTACCTGGTCCTCTGCCCCCTGTGAGTTCGATTGGAGCTACCTAGTATAACCATTCTATGTACGAAGCATCTTAGTGCAAAGTTGTAAGTTTCTCAACGCATCGATTAAAACTTTGTAGAATTTAATCTTAGCAATTAAAATACAAGTAAGTTTTTTCAAAAATTTTGTGTTATAAAGTTGTATGCATGCTTCTTTATACATAAGTTTTGATTACACATCAAAAATTGTACCATTTAAATTTAAGTTTATGCCATCTAATGATATGAAACACTTGAAATTGTAATTTAGTTATGTGAGACCTTGATTTAGATTACAATAACGAGGTGAATTATTTTGTTGTGTGAGACCTCAGCTTAATGATTTGCAGTTTCTAAATTAGACAACTTAATTAAGTTAGTTAGTGAGACCTATGACTTAACGCATAAGATGGGATGAAACATGCTTACGTTTTGCATTAATTGTTTTGGCAAAATTGTAAATCCCATATTTTCTAGGAATTGCAAACTTGTTTGTCAATTATTGTTCTTCGACAATTACCTATTCTATACTTTCATCACTAGCAGATCAACTGATGTGGTGAAACTATGATAATGAGGGTCCTAGATTCAAGGAAAATTCTATGGTTAATATGAATATTGACCAAGGGTATTTTATTTTCTTGAAAGATTTAATTATCGAAAATACTAAAATTGAATTTTGTTAATTCTTTTGATTGTATTAATGCAACATTAAACCGTAAAGTGGTTTGGGCTTTGGTAAATTGATTTAGTTCGGTTTTCAAACAAATGTTTGATCAAGAAAAATTTACTAAAAGACAAACATAAACTCTTTTCCATGGAAGAAGAGTGAGACTCGATCCTATTCCTTTTCATGATTGAGAAAGGAATGTTAGGAATATTAGAATTGTCTAAATTGTAATATAACTCATAGCAACTTTAATAGTTAAGAAAATTGCACACCATGTTTTCCTTAAGAGATTTCATTACCCTCTGGTGGTGATTGAATTCTTATATGGCATTTTGGTCAACTAGAAAACATGTTTGATATTTTATGAGTTATTAAAATTAGAAGCTAGACTAATTACCGCAAAATTGGTAAAAGACAAACTAGTATATTTTATCTAGTTGTTTTGCTTTGACCAATTAAAGGTGCTACACACCATTGTGGGGATAGTAGACCTATTAAGGAAGAAATTGCATGTTCAATTTTTCAAGTTAATAGCATGATGGATGATCCATCATCTACAAAGTAGAATACACTCTTTTAGTACCTAAGTAATTGTTACGAATGGTCTTACAAAGGGGTAGCAACGTAATAGCACACTATTTTCATTGGTTAATGAAACACTTACAATGTTGTCAAATCCAGTGAGAGTATGGTGTATTACTGAATAAGACATTATTGTAACGTTGTCTAATTCAGTGGGAGTTACAAGATTTTTCATCTTGGTAGTAACTCAGATTATTTCTAGATTTTCTTGAAATAATACACTACGTTCACAAACGTAGACATTCATATTCTCAAGGATAGTCATGAACGTTTCCTTGATAATTAAGTGGTCCTACATCTACTTATAATACTTATATATCTATGACACTATCATATTACTTACATAAACAAACGAATGTCATGGTGTTTATCTACTATATGATGTTGTTCTATGCACAAGTGGGAGAAGTATTTATTGTGTGCAAAGGAACAACACATATAAATATGATTAATGGATTCTCTTGAAAGAGATTAAGATTGTCTTGTTTAAAGAACATGTGTCAAGATTATAGCATAGACTACTTTTATGTCTTATGTCATTAAAATTATAGAAACACTTGAAGTTACATTTTAGGTTAAGTGAGATCTTGGCTAGATTGTAATCTCAAGGTAAATCACCACTTGTGGGATCAGGCGTGGATGATTTGCAGTTTCTTAAGTTGGAAACTTCAACGGATGACATAATTAAAATAAAGTAATCTAATGCTATTTTAAATATTTGTGTATTCTTGGAATGACATAAATAGTTTATTAACTTGAAAATTAATTAATTGAAACCATGACGTGGTGTTCATAATAACTTTAAATTATACATGGTTATGTGTTTCTGTATAAACTCACAAACATGAAGTCTTTTAAAGACTTATAATATAAAGTAAGATACTATAACTGTTATGTCTTTTGACTTGGTCAAAGAATACTTATGTTATAAAACATGCAATTGGCTTGGATATTCTATTATACCATTAAGTTGACTTAGTTGGTAAATAGGTAGGCCAAAAGGAATATGTTTATCTTAAATATTGTTAGATTGTCTTACAATATTAATTCTAATGAAATACTGCATGTATATGGAATGTTCAGTTAGAAGAATCAAACTTTTGTCATATTGTTTGATTCAAGATAACTATATCCTCTTTTCTTCCAAAAGTTATCAAGGTTAAAAATTGAGTATTGATTGGATATACTTAATAAAACTCAAAACCTAGAAGATTAATAAGACACCATTTTAGTATGGAATGTGATGAATCACATTGAGTCTTATATTGAAGTTCTGATTTGTTAAAACTACTTATGGAGTAGGTTATTAACGAACAAGATTTACGAACTGTTAATGTGATTTGTAATATCCCAAAAGAAAACAATTTAGTGTTGTTCTAATTGCTAAAGTATTTATAGATAGTCTTTAAATTACAAAAGCAAGTGGGAGTTTTGTTTAGATTTTAAAGAGATTAAATTACAAAACACATAATCTTCTAAAACACACTAGTGAATAACATGATGAGGCTAAACATGAAAATGATATACCTCAAGATGATGGAATTCTCATTCATAGATCCGCAAGGATATCTCAGATATTTGATATGATGAGAAATATGAATTACAGGATCATGGTAAACCTGTTAGTCATAATGATATATTACCTATTATTGAATTGTGGTAAATTATTCATACTATGAATGATAAGATGCTGTCCACAAAGAGATAATCAACTTTGTAAACTTGGTTTATCTTAATAAAGATGAGTTTCTTCAAAGGAAGGAAAACCTTAGCGGTTTAAATTCTTTGTGTAGGAATCATATGGACAAAATTGTACATGTGTTTAATGCATGGCTTGTGACAAGATTATTAATCATACTTAAGCGATTAACTGTGATTGAATATTCTTTCCTAGACACATTAAATATATAATGATTATGATTGTCATACTTATTTTCATTGATATGAAAAATGACAATGGAATATTAAAACTATTTCTTATGTGATTGCTTTTGCGAGGACGATAAGCAATCGAAAGGAGTTTTATGAATTCACATAAATCTTTGGAAATATACAAACTGCAAGAATCCATGAATGGATATATGCATGCATCTAGGAGATGATTCTTATGTTTAACTATTAAATCCAAGTTTTGGTTTTAAATTAAAATAAGATAATTTCTATGTATTCCTGAAAGCTAGTGGGAGTATTATGTTTATTTTCTTTAAATCTTATATGTTGTGGGTAGTAACATTCCATCTAAGATAAATGTTAGTTTAATTTGGAATGGAACTTCACTTGAAAGATTTAGAAAATAAGACATACAACCTTGGAATATATGTTTATTATTAATAAACATGTGCGGTAAAATAAATGAGTCTAATAGAACATGATATATCATTTGGAAAATGGATATGTAGAACATAAATTAAATCTTTGTTTAACATAAGGATTTTTTATGTACATCATGTTATTATTGTGTCATGCTTGAATGCAAGATGATTTGACAACATTGATATCTAATGAAGTTATTAGATAACTAGTGTAATGAATATTCTAATAGAATATGTTTGAATCTAGAATTACATTCCTCAGCCTGGAATTGCTCTCAAAATTCTATGGATGAGCAATACAACAATTGTTGCGTAATTGTCATAGCCAACAAACTTGAAAGTTTGGAAGGCATCAAACATTACACTATAGATATTGAAGTTTACGGAGATTTTAAAGAGCATATTGTTGTTTGTATACAATGATGCTGGTTTAATTGAGATGACACTCAATACTAGTCATGGGAGGATTTCATCCTTGTAAATGGCCATGTGAACTAGTTGTGCTCAACTAAGAGCATAGTTGCATTATACAATAAAGAATAAGAATACTTTAAACTTTAAAATGTTTGAAAGTTTGATTGTCATAAATTGGTGCTTGAGGATGTCACACACTTTATGAAATATTATGTGGCAATATCAAGATATTTTGAATGCACACATACAAGAACTTCACTAGTTGAATTCTTTAAATAAGTATTCTCAAAATTCCAATAGATCAAAGTTAGTTGAAATTATGCCTTGTCAACAAGTATGATTGTCATTACTTGAGGCATAATTAATTAACAAGTATTATCATGCATTGATCTATTTAGTATTTGGATAAGGGATGTTATGAACAAATATTATTTAAATGGAATAAAATATTGGTTATGTTTATTTTTCATTTTCTTAATATTATATCCTATATTTGCATGTTTAATCCGTGAATAACTTATGTTATTCTAAAAGTCCGTTGTCGATCAATGATGTGGGAATGTCATTGAATTAAGACAAATCTGAGTTTTGGTATAATATACTTAAAGTATATTGATGCGTGGGACATGCCAAATTCACATGATATTCAATGAATTGAATATAGGACAGATCCCAACTTTACATGATGATACTTTATGGATCTTTGTCATTAAGTATATCATGAAGTGTTTATCCTCAGACTTGAGATACCAGATAACTGTTATGAATGTAGTGCATTTGTGTAAGATAGTCTAACGCTATCCGTAACTCGTAGTTATAAGGGCTATTTTCGGAAGTGTTACAAAGTTCATGAGTTATGTTTGTAGTCAAGAGAATTTGTTCCTTTGAATTTGTTTCAAAGCATAATACTATATTTGGGCCCCTCGTAGGATTGGCAAGATGTTTGTAAGGCCTTACCCAAGATCTATCTGGAATACGTTCAGATGATTTGGTAATTTTGTTCAATCGAATACAATGAGAAACAGAATATTAACTTATGAAATGACTTGATCCATATTCATAGTTAATGTAGTATTAGTAACAAAAGGATAAGTAAAAATGATGAATCATTAAATGGTTTTTTCCAGGAGACCATACTCGATTTGATCTGGGGGCGTTGGCGTGTGAAAGCTAGACTAACCAATGTCATTACTATATTAAGTAATATCCAAGTGAGAGCTGAAAGGTTTATGGATAATTATTAATATTAGTATGACCGGATTCGAACTCGAGACTTCGGGATTGCACACATTACGTATGAGAGTTGATGTTAATAATTAATATATAAAATGTTATTATTAATTATTAGTCACGAAATAAAACATAACGATAGTTAAATATTTAACGAGGTTTGGCTAACGGTCGTTAAATGTAAACTACAAGGACTAAGAATGAAATTAGTGGACAAGAAGGATCTAGAAACCCCTTGGGAGGGTGTGGCCGGTCGTGGGCTATCAAACCCAAGGAGGTGGGATTTCTTGGTCACCAAGTTTTGAGAAACTATAAATGCAATCCCTTGTATTCATTATTCTCCTAATCTTGGATCACCAATATACCTAATTTCTCCTCGTCTCCTCTCTTTCTTTTGTGGCCGGTCGAACACCCCTCACCATAAGGGTTTCGATTTTGCTTAACTAAAGAAACAAGTGTTTGGTTTTATTTGTGATTCAAGGAACTAGCTTTTCACATCAAATCACTAATAGTACGTGTGTACAAGAACGAAGGACAAGCACACTTGAGCTTGTATTCTTGGTGGTCGACTTTTGGTTGGGTCGAATTACATAAACCCTAATGTTAGGGTTTTGGGTTTTTGTTCTTGTTCTAATCATCGTTTGATTCTTGAATTGCTAAAAGGTACGCACTTTCTTGTTCGGTTAATTACTTACATATATTATTCCTATTTACTTCCGCTGCATGCTTTGATGATGTTATTTGATTTTATATAATTGTTATGAGTTTTAAATCCCAACACGGGTTGCATTTCTTTTTAATAACGATGATGTCTGAAAATGGACATAGAGATCTGCTCTAAAGCAACACACAAATTTTTGAATGTTTTTTTATATCCCTTCTTTGATGTGCCCAACTAGTCTATATATCGAACGAATAATTGAGCTCAAACAAAATAAGCTCCAACCAAAATGTATCCTGGAGCACTTGTCGTCTTTTTTCGACCCATCTACTTGTGAATGGGTTGGTTTGGGTTATGTAGGACCTTCATTGAAGAACGATTGAGATTATACTTTGAAAATTTATACATGTTTCAACCAGCTCATCTTATAGTATGGTCTACGTGGTTTATACTGTATGCTAATAATAAATCTACATGTAGATGGTTCGACTGATCCTGAACACTCATTTTATCCGGTTAGTGGGATGGTGCGTAGGAGGAACAAGGGTGGTGGGTATGACTTTCGTGACATATGCGGCTCAGACAGGTTAGCTGTTTTTCTAGGTAAATACATCATACATCTGAACTCTGTTTATCAGGAATCTTGATGTAGCTTGTTTTTTTCAGATGGATGGTGTATTGAAGTATCTATAAAGCCGACTAGTACCATTTTGAAGTATCCTGTTGGATCTTTGCTTTGTTGTTTGAATGTAAATTCAATACAAAACCAAGCCAACGTCTGACTTGCGTAGATGGAATACATCATACTTCTCTTTATAACGTATTACTTGGCGATATACATATTTTTATATAAATTTGCATGTGGGGTGTAGTGTAGTTTAGTTTAGTTTATTTTCTTGCTGACCAATGGCTGTGGTTGTGTTATGATGTTGTGCAATGTGCATTATCAGTTTGTACTCTGTATGCCGTTATATTGGTTTGCAAAATCCCATGTAATGGTATGAAGGTGTTTAAGCCTGGTGCATTTTTGACCATATATTATTCTCTTTTGCAGAGTAGTTAGATTTGGAGTGGTAACTGACCTTGTTTCTCAAGTTGTGGGGCTTTTGTCAAGTATTTTCACTTTAAAATTTATTTGATAATAACCTCGGCCGAGCTGAACTCGGTCAAAATCCTTTTTTGACACTAAAAGATTGGCTGGCCGTCACATTTTGCTTTAATGGGCAGAGTGGCTGAGCATGCATAATTGATTAAGCATTGATTGTAATTGATGGTCATCATGTATGTCTCTTGGTACGTGTTTTTGGTAACCATAGGCGTCAATTCAAAATGAACACATTAGTTTTGGAGTTTTCTAGATGAATGAATACTAAAGAAACCAGTAACCCTTTGCAAGTAAATTGCTTCTAATATACATTTTGTTTTATGCTTTACTCAAGGTTAAAGAACTTTGACAGTATTGTGGTGACAGTATTCTTCGTGACCATAGTTTTAAAAAGCGCGCCTCGGCTCAAGGCTCAAGCTCTGGGGATTTTTTCCGGATAGAGCCTTGCGCCTAGGAGAGTTCTCGTAGCTCCATTTTTTTTATATATGTTTTACCCTGGGGTGGAAATGTTACTCAAATGCTTTTCAAATATTTTTATGCTGTGATCTACTGTTTTACATGATTTTCATGGTTGTAAATATCGCTCGGCGGTCGACCACCGCCAAGCGCCATATCGGTCTTGGCGGTGATATATCGATGATATATCGGAGACCATAAATTATAAAGGAATTTATTTAAAAAAAAAAAAAAAATATTAGCAATATCATAACAAAATAAGTCAATAACAACAAAAAAACTAAAAAGTTTAACATCCTTGAAAAATAAAAGCCACAAGTCCATAAGTATTTATCAATTTATATATAAAAAAAATAAAAAATAAAAAAATACAAGTTTGACCGATTTTTGACATAGTTTGACCGATATTTGACCAATTTTGACCGATTTTGACCGATTTATCACCGATTTTGACCGATTTTGACCAAACCGATAAATTGACCGATAAGCGAAATATCGTATCGGTCGACCGCCGATAAACGATATATCACTGATATATCGGCCGCCAAGACCGATATTTACAACACTGATGATTTTGGACATATATGTGTGACGATGCGATTATATGATGTGAATGTTTTGTTTTGTGATCTATTATGCGCAACTGTTTAACTCCTGTGATAGGTTCAGTTGATGCAACTGTTAACTCTCTGTTAAGAGCCCACAAGTTGATAGATCTCTCGGGGTAGTTCCCTCACTATTATCGGGGTAATTCCCCCATGGTTATCGGGGTAGTTCCCCCATGTGTGCAACAATTTGGTAGGTTCAATTGGCGTGACACTATTACTGTTTTTGATAAAGTGCTAGTAATTTGTTATCATGCTCATTGTTGTCCTACATTATATTATTCACAGCTTCGTGGTTTAACTTTCAAACATACGAGCACACCAACATTATGTTGACGTTTTCTAGTACCATTTTCAGGTGATCGTTATTATGGTATTCGAAGGCACGTTTATTGAAGTCAGACTATTTGATACTTGCTATCATGTTTTCAAGACAATAAGATTTCAAAAGAGACATGTTTTACTTTCAAGTATTTAGTCGAGGAATGTTTTGTAAAGTTGTAAACTATTGTAGTAAAAGTTTTAAGGTATGATCCTATGATGTTATTCAATGTGACTTTCTCAGTTACATCTCGTGTTTCCGCCATTAACGGGGATGTGACATGGATGGTATTCAACCCTTTTTTTGATGTTCATGCCATATTAAACATTATTTGGATCCTTTATGGTAATGCTTTTGATTTATTTGGTGAATGATGTTGATAAACAGTCAAAACCGAAAGAGCAAGAGTAAACAATAGACGAGGAGCCCCAAGAAGCTCATGTTTGTTACTTTTTCATGGTATCACAAATCATATTTGTATTTGGGTATCCATAAATGAAAACATAAAAAGATTGAATTGCAAAATATTTGTGTTTATACTATCTTCTCTACATTTTGATAAGTAACAAGATAGCGGTGATAAAGTTGAACAAAAATAAGTGGTATCGCCATTCATGTTGTGTTCTATATAATACTCTCCCATCCCATCTTGTAGAGTTAAAGTTTTTAATATCTATTATTGCTATTGCAAAGACCAAAACTAAGACCACCCATTGGCAAAGAACAATACTAAGACCATTACACCTATTGGCAAAGAGACCAATACACCCATTACACCCATTACACCCATTGGTTGAAGTTTGCATTTTCATTTTTTAAACAAACTTAAAAGTCCACAATTCCACTCACAAGTATCTGTGGATGCAACATCATAACACATAATCAAATGTTTAAAGTAACAATAACAATAAGACACGAACAATAACGCAAATCCATGCTATATCGTGAATCTGTTGTAAGGTTTATTAAAGATGGCTCCTCCACTAGTTCTGCTTTTTTATGAAATAATAAGATAATACCTTGAGCATGTTTACTTTGTTTCTAACTCTAATTTATAGTTATCAAGACCTCATGATAAACTGTATGTTGAAATATATGAGTTGGGATACAAGCTCATGTTTGACTTTAAGTCAAAGGGCTTGTTATGCCATTTTGGTCTAATGTTTGTATGTTTAGCTGTTGTTAGCAGGTTCTAATCTTTTGAAGGGTTAAAGTGTAACATTGGCTTCTATAAAAGCTATACCTAACTCTTGGCTGAAGATAGATTTCACATATCGTTTCTCTCTCACAAAAGTTGCAGTCTCTTTCTCTCTAGTGTGGTCTGGTATTATTGTTGTTGGTTAACTCTGATCATCTTGATCAGTTTTATAAAGTGTTAGGTTGTATTGAGAGTTGTAGTGAGGATCTGGTGTATTCATATATTTGTAGTGAGATAGATAGAACCCTTCTGAAGGGGATTATCTTTGTCTTGTGTATTTGTTTGGTGAGCACACATTTTGTGGACTCATCTTCTTGTCTATTCAGTTAATAAAAGATTTCACCAAGGGGTGGTTGGCTGGGTGAATTGATTGTGTTGTGGTTGATTTAAGAGCAGATCTGGTTATTTTAACATGGTATCAGAGCCAGGTTTTGATCTCTGTTGGTTCTTGATATTAGGGTTTCTAGGGTTTGATCTCAAATTTGGGGGTTTCTTGATTCTTGAGCAATTGGGATCTTGTGAGGCTGTTTTCTTAACGGCCGTAGTACTAATCGTTGGTTTTAGTGGTGGATCTTGATTTTATCGACGGGGTTTTTTGAAACCCTAATTGATAAATTTGGGGATTTTTGTTCTGGTGATTCCTGGTGGTGTTCTTGGGGTTCTTGGTTGGTTATTGACTTCTTGACTTGTATCAAGAAGGTTTGTAATCTGGTTTACGCTGCGTATCTTCTTGTAAGGTTTATCTCTCTCTCTTTAATTCTCTGAGTACTTTAGGTTTTTACACTGCAAACTCTGTGGGTAACTTCTTGACCTGCCTCCTTGAGAGGTACGGAAACCTGCTCTTCCCACAGATAGGTGTAAGACTTAGTGCTTCAGTAGAATTGGGTGTGAGTTTTTAGTGTTATTTGTTTGGTTTCTGCTATCTGTTTCTTTTATTTCTTGGTTCATTATGGCTGAAGTTCTCATTAGTTCTTTGGATGCTGGTAATCCTCTCTACTTGCATTCTAGTGATAATTCTAATATTCCTATTGTGCATTTTAAACTCACTAGATCTGATAATTACAAAATGTGGTCTACTGGTATGAAAATTGCTTTGAAAGGTAAAAATAAAATGGGATTTGTTGATGGTACTTGTGTTAAACCTGTTACTAGTGTAGTTCTTTCCCAGCAGTGGGAAAGATGTAATGCTATAGTTCTTGGTTGGATTCTTGGGTCTTTGTCTTCTGAATTGTACTTAGATCAAGTTTACTCTGAAATTGCATCTGAATTTTGGGATGAATTACAGGAAACTTATGATAAAATTGATGGTTCTGTTATCTTTAATGTGATCCATAAGACTAACTCTCTTAAGCAAGGTGATTTGTCTGTGCCTGATTATTATCATAAGTTAAATTCTCTTTGGAGAGAATTTGATACCTTAACTTTGTTACCTGCTTGTACTTGTGCTGCTCATGAGGGAATTTTGAAACATAATCAGCTTGTTAGACTCATGCAGTTTCTTATGGGCTTAAATGATGTGTATCAACCTATTAGGAGTAACATTCTTGCTAGGGACCCTTTGCCTGATGTTAAAGAAGCTTTTAATGTGGTTTCTAGAGAGGAATCTCATAGAGGTCTTCACCCTATTTCTGGTCCTAATAGTAAGACTCAACCTGCTGCTTTTATTGCTAAGACTAATAACAATTCCAACTCTAATAACAATTTTGTTAGGAGAAATGGTAATAGTAACAATAATACTGGTAATAGGGGACCTAATCCTAATCTGGTTTGCAAACATTGTGGTCTGATTGGGAATACTATTGATAGATGTTTTGAGTTGAATGGCTATCCACCTGGTTTTAAAAAGAATCCTAATCTGTCAAAACAATCTGTTGTTGTCAAAAAGTTTAATGCTAATAATGCAGATGTGTTTCAACCATCTACTTCTGGTTCTATGACTGGTTCTTTCACTAATGATCAGATGATGAAACTTTTAAGTCTCATTAATGAAAAACCTTCTGCTAATGGTTCTGCAAGTATGGCAGGTATATCTCCCACCTTCTTCAATAATAATGTGATGTTTAATCTGCATATTGAGAGGTTTTTTTGTGCTAAGTCTAGTTCTGAGAAATATCATGTTACCTTAGGATGGGTTATTGATTCTGGTGCTAATCAGCATATGACTGATTCTACCAAAAATATGTTTAATGTTGTTGATATTTCTAGTCTCATGTTAACTGTTGGTCACCCTAATGGTACTGTTGCTAATATTACTGCTATTGGTAGTCTTAGACTCACTTCTGGTGTGGTTTTGTTTGATGTTCTTGTTGAACCTGAGTATAATGTCAGTCTGTTATCTGTTAATAAGATGATTAAGGACAGTAAGTTTTTTGTTGGTTTTGATGAGCATAAATGTTATATTCAGGATTTGAAACTGGGCAAAATTGTGGGGACTGGTAGTGTTTCTGCTGGTCTATATTTGTTTGATGAAACTGATTGTGGTGAGTCTAATCTTGCTATGTGTAATTCTGTCTTTGTTTGTCATGTTTTTAATGAGTTATGGCATCAAAGACTTGGTCATCCTGCTGATCAAGTCTTGACTACTTTGGGTAATAAAATTGGTTTCAAAAAGGTGAATCATCTTTCTCCTTGTGATGTGTGTCACAAGGCCAAACAAACTAGAAAACCATTTCCTTTAAGTGAACATAAGTCTAAAACTGTTGGGGATCTTATTCACTGTGATGTTTGGGGTCCTTATAAGGTTACTAGTAAAGAAGGTTTTAAGTATTTCTTAACTTTGGTTGATGATTTTAGTAGAGCTGTTTGGGTCTATCTTATGAAGTCAAAAACTGAAGTTTGTGATCATATTACAAATTTTATAAAACTTGTTTTTACACAGTTTAATAAAAAAGTTAAGATCATAAGGTCTGATAATGGAACTGAATTTGTAAATAATCAATTATCCACTCTTTTTTCTGAATTAGGGATGATTCATCAAACTTCTTGTGCATATACTCCTCAGCAAAATGGGATTGCTGAGAGGAAACATAGACACCTTCTTAATGTTTCTAGGAGTCTTATGTTTCAAGGGGGGATTCCCTTGAATATGTGGCCTGAATGTGTCTTAACTGCTGTATATCTTATTAACAGGCTTCCCTCCTCTGTCTTGTCTGGTGCATCCCCTTATTTTTTAGTGTATGGTAAGGATCCTAGTCTCTCTCATATCAGATCTTTTGGATGTCTGTGCTACTCTACTGTTTTAAATTCACATGATAAGTTTGGTTCTAAATCTGAAAAATGTGTCTTAATTGGTTTTTCAAGTGTGAAAAAGGCTTATAAGTTGTATGGTTTGGATAGTAAATCTGTTTTTTATTCAAGAGATGTCACTTTTTATGAAACTGTTTTTCCTTTTAAAATGAAGTTATCAAATGTTTTTCATAAACCTTCAAATGATTTTGGTAAATCTAATACTGAATTTAATAATTCTCAACCAAACTTTGATGATAATGGAGTAGACAACTTGAATTTTTTTGATGTCCATGGGTCTGAAAGTCCCTATGATGAAGAGGGGGGCCCTTCTAATGAGGAAGGTAGTGGTATGGCACCTTCAGATAACAGTGATAACACTGTTAATGAAGAAGGTGAAACCACAGCAACCCAGATAGATGAAAATATCACCCCTGAGGGCATAAACCAAAATGTTTTCAATGGTGAGGATCAAAATATTCAAATAGAAGCACCACCAAGCACTAGAAGGTCTAGCAGAACTAGAACTCAACCTGTTAGGTTTAATGATTTTGTTGTTGGTAGTAATGTGAAGTATGGTCTTGAAAAATATGTGTCTTATTCCAATCTGTCTAGAGTTATATGTGTTTCTCTACTACTCTAAATAAGTCTTGTGAACCTAAATCTCTTTCTGAGGCTATTCAAAATCCTATGTGGAAAAATGCTATGAATTCTGAAATGGAAGCTTTACATAGGAATAATACTTATGAGCTGTGTGAGTTGCCTAATGGTAGATTTGCTATTGGTTGCAAGTGGATTTGGAAAATCAAATTTAAATCTACTGGTGAAGTTGATAGATATAAAGCTAGACTTGTTGCTAAGGGTTATAATCAGAGGGAAGGTATTGATTATGAAGAAACATTTAGTCCTGTTGTTAAAATGGTTACTGTTAGGTGTCTTATTGCTTTATTTGTCTCTAACAATTGGCCTTTATTTCAACTGGATGTTAATAATGCTTTCTTATATGGAGATTTGTATGAAGATGTGTATATGCAGTTGCCTCCTGGTTATTATGATAAAAATGAAACTAGAGTGTGTAAATTGAATAAGTCTTTGTATGGTTTAAAGCAAGCTCCTAGGCAGTGGAATGAAAAACTCACCACTGCTTTGGTAGAAAATGGTTTTAAACAAAGTCTTAATGATTACTCTTTGTACACTAAAGATTGTGATGGTGTTTTCTTGGCATTATTGGTTTATGTGGATGATATTGTCATCACTGGTAATAATGTCAGTGAGATTGAGAAGTTTAAAAAGTTTCTAAATTCAAACTTTATGATTAAAGATCTTGGTCCACTTAAATATTTTTTGGGAATTGAAGTTCTAAATTGTGAATCTGGTCTTTGTCTTTCTCAAAGAAAGTACTGTTTGGATTTGTTACTTGAATATGGGTTATTGGCTTGTAAGCCTGCTGCTACTCCTTTGCAGCAGAATGTGGTTTTGAGTCATGTTGAGACTGAAAATGATAAATTTTTGTCCAATATGACTGAGTATCAAAAATTGGTTGGAAAGCTTATATACTTATCTGTTACTAGGCCTGACATTTCTTATGCAGTTCATTGTCTAAGTCAGCATATGCATGCTCCTCTTAACTCTCATTTTACTGCTGCACTTAGAGTTTTGAGATACTTAAAACAGGCTCCTGGTACAGGTATTCAGTTTGTGTATGGTAAAATTATTAATCTGTATGCTTATTCAGATGCAGATTGGGCTAAGTGTCCTGTTTCTAGGAAATCAGTTTCTGGTTTTTGTGTCTATTTTTGCAATAATCTGATTTCTTGGAAAAGTAAGAAACAAGTCACTATTTCTAGATCTTCTGCTGAATCTGAGTATAGATGTCTTGCATCTACTACTTGTGAGCTTATTTGGGTTATAAAATTTTTTAAAGATTTGGGTGTAGAGGATTTGTTACCTGCATGTTTATTTTGTGATAGCAGTTCTGCTATTCAGATTGCTACTAATCCAGTTTTTCATGAAAAAACCAAACATTTTGAGATTGATTTACATCTTGTTAGAGAGAAGGTATCTTCAGGGGTTATTAAAACTTTGAAAGTTGCTTCTGCTAACAATGTTGCAGATATATTTACTAAAGGGTTGAGTGTTTCTCAACACAAGTTGTTTTGTGATAAGCTGGGTCTGATAGACTTGTTCAAGCCATGAGCTTGAGAGGGGGTGTTGAAATATATGAGTTGGGATACAAGCTCATGTTTGACTTTAAGTCAAAGGGCTTGTTATGCCATTTTGGTCTAATGTTTGTATGTTTAGCTGTTGTTAGCAGGTTCTAATCTTTTGAAGGGTTAAAGTGTAACATTGGCTTCTATAAAAGCTATACCTAACTCTTGGCTGAAGATAGATTTCACATATTGTTTCTCTCTCACAAAATTTGCAGTCTCTTTCTCTCTAGTGTGGTCTGGTATTATTGTTGTTGGTTAACTCTGATCATCTTGATCAGTTTTATAGAGTGTTAGGTTGTATTGAGAGTTGTAGTGAGGATCTGGTGTATTCATATATTTGTAGTGAGATAGATAGAATCCTTCTGAAGGGGATTATCTTTGTCTTGTGTATTTGTTTGGTGAGCACACGTTTTGTGGACTCATCTTCTTGTCTATTCAGTTAATAAAAGATTTCACCAAGGGGTGGTTGGCTGGGTGAATTGATTGTGTTGTGGTTGATTTAAGAGCAGATCTGGTTATTTTAACACTGTAGTCCATCCATATATGACACGTCACGTTCACACACCCTTCATTATATATATAGCCAAAATTGAGATTTCGAGAAAAAGGTAATCCTATGATAATCCGAATCAAGAAGTCCGAAACTGTGTTTCTTAGCTGAATTAAGTCAATTATGTATATATAGTGCAACCATCAATTCCGAAAATGTTTTTATTCATTCGAAGGGAATGAGTTGTAATGCAAGGAAGGGACTTGCATCAACACTCATCCATGTGTCCTAAAATGCAAATATTTATGTGTCTTAAAAAGCATTTAGACAAGAGAGACTGGCTAAAAAAAGGGCTATATTAGCTCTGAGGTCTATTAACACGAGCGATTTATTAGTTTTTCATGACAATTCAACCAAGTAGCTAGCTTGGCACGGTAAGAAAAAATGACAAAAGACTTAAGACAAGACGAACCATGCTCAACATAAGTTCAGATTCCACATACTATGTCGAGGCCGGGTGCCGCATGACGTTACTAGGTCGAGGCCAGGAGCCGCGAAGAAGAAATAAGTTAACAAATGGTGACTTGCTCACCGCTTATGGAATTGTACAAAGGTGGGCCACTTTTGTTTTTTTATTATTTGGTTTGTGTGTGTTTGTGTGGGATATTTAGGGCTTTTTCATAAAGCTATGTGCTTTAGCGTTCAATGATTATTTACTCCGGATGATTAAAGACTTTGATCCAGAATGTTTTGAATGATATCATGATATTTGACAAGTGTCATGAATGCATATTTTTATCAGCTAAATTTATGATTTTAACATTTTGTATTGGAAAATACTTTTTAAAATTATTAATGGTTTTGTTTTCTTAAAGAAAATATTATCATTTTTGATGTGTATCTATAAACTAAGTGTTAAAAGTCAATACGTTTATTGTTGCACATTTTATATATACCTTTGTGATTATTTTTTTTGTTTTAAAATTAGTTTTAATATTTAATTGTATATTTTTAGATGTTACAATAATATACAACGGACTAAACTTGCAAAAGTTAAAATGCCAAACAAAAAAGGTTAAAATGTGTTCGAAGTAGGTGCCAAAATATTAAAATGTTAAATCAATAATAATATATGATTATATAAAATCTTTTATATAATAAAACAAAACCCCTAGTGGGAATTTTTTGATTTCAAAAAAATTCAAACCATACCTTATTTGGTAATATTTAAAAAAAAAAGTATTAAATACATAATTTAAAATAAAAAACAAAATATTTCCTTATTTGACCAATTTTTATAAAATTTCGTTTTTAAACTCATATGTATATAAAAACTAAAGAAAACACATGGACTTGATAGTCACTTTTCATAGTTTTATACTAAAAATGTAATTTGAAAAACAAATCGGAATTTATTCTCATTAACCCAAACGTTTTTCTTTCTTATCTAGATACCCTAAATTGTCATTCTCACAAGATAATCGAAGGAGACGCAATCCTCAAGAAGCCCAATTTTAAAAATCACGGATTCTTCCCTTTGATGATCCACTTGATGTGCCAATCACTTAGGGAAACAGTTGATTGAAAGATCATGGTAAGTTTATGTAATTAATCCATAGTTTGATTAAGAATCTGAATATTAAGAATGTGTTTTTTTTAATTGTGGTAAGCTTTTGTAAAGTGTTATGTTGATGAATTTTAAATGTGAATTAGGGTTTTCTTGGTATATTTTAAAGTTTATTTACTGAAAAAAGAAAAAGAAAAAAATCACTTAAAACACAAAACCTTGAGTTCTTTGAGCCATGGGCCCGAGGTAATTCTTCACTTATTAATTCATTTTGATATTCCTAATTAATCATGGGATCGGATTGTGTTCAATTTGTAATTTATGTGTATAGTTTGTAACTACATTGGGTTTGTGGGTTGAGTTTGATGTTTACTTGGTTTATTTAAGCTAATTTTTATATTATTGGGTTTTTATTTGATTAAGGTTTTATAGTTGTTTGTTGGTTTGCGACTTTTTAACTTAATATAAGTGTTATTTGATAACCGGATGTTGGCTTCATCGTTGATGTCAACCTTCTTTAGTTAGAAGAGGATATTAACCTCCATTCTTCATAATTACCATGTTAACCACTTTCGTGGCCTCTTGAACAATGTGGTTTATGAGTACACAATAACGAAGCAATGGTCTGATATGTTGATCATAATGTGTATATTAGTATCCGGAACGTCACCCAAGATTTTTGTAGCTACTCGCTAACCTTTTCCCGCAAGTCACTTCTTTATAATAATAATAGTATAATTATTAAACGTTTTATAACCCCTGCAATTAGCTGAAACTTCATTCTCAACAGCTAAATAGGACAAATGGGAGATACAGAGCAAGTCTCATCATGAATTCAAAATCATTCGAAGTCGGTAGTCTAATTGGAAGCTATGGTTTCATGAATGTCACTAGGTTATTCACTTCGAATGTCATGGTTTTAGTAATTTAATAAAGTTTATTTTTGTTTGTTTGTGTGGTTATCAACAGCGTGCTCTGTCTCCAAACCTACAAATCACAAACATAAATTAGAAAGATAAAAAATAATCTATCATAAATCCAATGTCAGAATGATTAAGAAGTTTAATTAGGTGATCCACTAATTATTTAGCCAGTGACTTTATTTTCATATTTTCATCTCCCATCAAGAAGGAAAATCAAACTATTTGCTATTAGAAATTGCATCGATGAGATATATTTTTTATCTTTTTAATTTATGTTTGTGATTTGTAGGTTTGGAGACAGAGCACACTGTTTATTTAATACGTGGTTTTGTATCTGCTCCTTGAAGTATCCCAGGCTCGATTAAAGAGAGACAAATGAGTAGAGTTTATGGTTCGTTAATATTTCCTATAGTTGGTTTGAATGGTTTAGGAGGTAATGGCGAGATGTTTGGGGTTGGACTTCTGAATTTTGTCTAAATACCAAAGCTGACTCATGATCCTAACATGATGATTACTAATCCTGGTGAAACAACTAAAGATTCTCATGTGTCTAATACTAATCTACATCTCAACCTATGGGTTGCTGATGGTGGTAGTAAGTTTTTAAAAGCTAAATTCCTTCTTTACTTGCTTTCCTCTTCTCTAGAGGTGAGAAAATGGGTCGTTCAAGCAACGAGTGAGCCCAATGGTAATCACAATTAGTCTTTAGTATACCTAAACACTAGAACTGACTTCTTGATGCAGTAGTACCGTATATCGGTTGGAGTATTTTTGCACGATTTATCCAAACTTAACGGCTAATATTGAATTGTTGAATGTGCAAAGTGAAGCCAGTACTAAATATAACTGAATTGTTTCATAATTGCGATTAGGTTATTTTTTCAGCTATGATTGTAACAAAACGTTGATGATATGAAAAGAAGGGTTAATGTGTATAACATGTAGCAAGTCACCTTGATAACGCTACACGCGTCGTTCGGGGTCAAGGAAACTTCCTTTTCTTCGAGCAAGTTTTATAACACCCTAGGCAGTGAACCTAATCGTTGTAGTGTAGTAATTAGGGTAAGCCACGGGTATTGATATCGTTCTCTAGGGGAATAGGAATGCTAGTGAGAAGTTACTACGCTAAGGTTGAGGTTGAGGAAGATTATTTTTTATCTTTTTATGTTTTTTAGAAAATGAAAAGGTACGAATCTCGGGTATTGGATTTGGGGGGTTGGTATTGCTACCGATTACTCTACTATTATCTAATTATCTAAGCTAAGGTTGTGATAGTCTATGTCTAATTGATGTGTACTCGTATGATAGTTTAAAGATGTGTTCACTTAGGTTTTACTACTCCTTAATTATCTCCTATTGATGGTTGATTTGTCACGTCCTTATTCCTAGTTGCGTTGTGTTTCTAAAGTTGTAGGGCGTGCTTATTTCCCTATCTCTTTGAAATTACCAAAGGGTCTTGTTTACAAATCCTCTAGTGATTTATAGACGCCTACTCTACGGTTGTCCTTGAATGCTTTATCCTACAATTACCTAGATAATTATATTCTAAAGTTCACAAAGAAAAGTCAAGCATTAAGCACACAACGAATAATCTAGTGCACTCTAGATCATTAGTCAACTAAGATAAGTATCAACCAATCAATGTTCAATAATTAAGTTTCATATTCCCTAAGCAAACACACAAATAAATTAGCCGGACATGGAGAACATGCAAGCATACACACAAATAATCAAAGACATAATTAAATTAATGAAGTAAATACTTATCTTGATGTATAATAGGGTTTAGAACCCTAAAATACTGCACAAGAAAGCCTTGGTTCGGTTTTAGGTTTTTACTCCAAAAGACTACACACAAAAACTGAAAAATTCGGATTCTATATATAAGATTACATCTGCGACGGCGTCACCTTATATTTCGTGACGCCGTCGTGTCGCCGTCATTAGGGTTTCGTCTTGGCCACGTAAACCTTGCGACGGCGTCACCTTATGACCGTGACGCCGTCCCATTCAGCTCTGACGCCGTCTTGGCTGCATCTAGGCCGTCTGAGTAGCGACGGCCTACTCCTTTAGAACCTGACGTCGTCCCTTGAAAACATGCAATTTCGCTTCTGAGCCGTCGCAAAATTCCTTCCCGACGGCGTCGCAGATATGCAGTGACGCCGTCGCCTTATGTTTCAGCAGCTTTGAGTGTCTCGATTCTGACTTTGGCCATTTTCTTCGTATATTCGCGCCTTTTCGTCCAAATAAGCATCATTCCAGCATTTTGCCTTCAAGAGACCTAAAAAGTGAAAATGAACGATATTAAGCAATAACGGATACAAAAGTGATCGAATAAGGGCTTAAATGACCCCTCAAAAAGGTACCTTTTAAAACCTTATCAAATATCCCTACACTTGGTATTTGCTTGTCCTCAAGCAAATGTGCTTTTAGCCAATTAATTTATAAGTTAGGGGTCATGAAGCATCCATTCAAAACGGTCCACAACACATATAAGCCCCGCAAAAGTCATAACAAGCACGGAAATTACATACTAGCACCTCACATGGGGTGTTTGGATACTCACATCTCTCTCGGGTGTATATATGAAATATAACAAATCGGAAATGGAAGATAAACACTCATTAACCGGTCCTAGTACATAGATTACCATAGGCTTGAGAATAGATCAAACCTCCGTCGCTTTGGCGTAAGCACCTAGGAAAGACTATCAAAGAGGTCTTTTAAAGGGTTGTAACGTTAGGCTTACGGTAGGGAAATGAAGGGTTTGGTGGGATAGGCTATTTAGTGGTGGATAGTCAAAAATCTCTATGTTGCAAGTATACGAAGAATGGCGTTGCTAAGCCAAGACTCGACACTCTAAAACTCTAGGCAACGAAAATAAACAAACATAATTTAAAAGATAGATGTAGGATGGTAGCCCGTATGGTATTTTTTTTTTTTTTTTTTTTTTTTTTTGCATACACTTTTACTCTACCATCCTCTACGGTACATCAAAATGATAGGGATTTATAGACACATCCCTACACTTGAGTTTTTATTACTCTAACACTAATTTGACCCGAATTGAAAAGATCAAAACACTTGGAGTACATTATTATGCAAACAAAGGGAATTTGAGTTTAACGTTCTCTTCCCTATATTTCATAAACTTTAACTTTTCCCATGAATCCCAATCATCCCAAAACTGTATACAAAGGATATGACTCGACTTAGCAACTCATGCAAGCAACCAGATAATTGAACTAAGGGTTTTGGGTGATAACATAAATTTGCACTAAATGTGAGTGCAATAAAGGTAGGCTAAGGCGATTTGGGTGTATATTTGGGGGTGGGGTGTAAACAATGCTCTTCATTGATATTCCGGAAAAACCGAAACATCATGAGAACCGCGAAAAGGATAGGCTCTGAGGGGTTAACTAGGGGTATCGTGTACTAAAGATGAGTATAACGCAAAGGGTGTGGGGGAATTACTCAACCGAGGTGGAAGAAGTAATTATATTACAGGTATCAAACAAGGGTTTATCCTAATGCCTCTTATCATTTAGTTATTCCTAACTACACAAGTGTAGTCTCACTAGCGATCTCGGAATGCATCACAAAACAAGTTCTAGAATCTAATATACTACCGGTTCACACTCTAAGCATTAAAGATGAATGCTTTAATTCCTACTAATCTAAGGGCGATCCTCACATTTTTGGTGGAATTTGGGTGGTAAAGGGTTTTTGTGCTAGTCATGCAACTTCCTATCCATGAGACGCTTTTGTTAAGACTAATGGCCCACTCCTATATGTCATAGAAAAAATTTTAAATTTGGCTAAAATTACCCGAACCTACATTTTCTCATGGTTTATTACACAAATACACTTGGACAAAGCAAACAGTCAAGGATAATCATAGTTTCAAAGTTCCCGTTTTATTTTCCCTCCCTACACTTAAACTGAACATTGTCCCCAATGTTCCCCGAAAGTATCAAAGTTATGATAATAGAAGGTAAT
This sequence comes from Chrysanthemum seticuspe, assembly GCA_019973895.1. Taxonomy (NCBI): domain Eukaryota; kingdom Viridiplantae; phylum Streptophyta; class Magnoliopsida; order Asterales; family Asteraceae; genus Chrysanthemum; species Chrysanthemum seticuspe. The sequence continues at coordinate 47,969,539 of BPTQ01000007.1, forward strand.
TAAAAACGAAAGAAACTAATACTCCCCTGATTAGCTCGGTAGGATCCGTGAAAAGTGGTGGTTAAATCTTTTCCAAGAAGAGTTTTTGCGTGAAAGGCTCCTTCCAAACTTGTGTAACTTCTTCTTGACAAACTAAACCTGCACACTAGAAGAAAACAAACGAAACCTTCGCGTAAAATCGGCGGTAATAATATACATAAGACTCGATTTAAACTAGGATATAATGCTTGTGGAATGGATGTTTACAGAATTTTTAGAAAATTAAGATCTGGAAAATTCCAAAATTTTACAAGTAGCTCAGAAAACGAGAAAAAGTAAGCTGATGTTTTTATTCCTTCCTGACGCCGTCAGGTTGCAATCCTGACGCCGTCAGGTTATCCTGACAAAAACTGGTCTGCGATTTTCTGGAAAAAATTCTGGAAAATTTACATCTTTAGAATCTGGAAAAACTTCTGCAAAAACATCCATTATGACTTGATACAAGCATTTGACTCGAACAAACAAACATATATATCTTTTAGTTAATTGTTATTCTCATGTTCACGTTTCTTATGAAAACGTGTGTAATCCTCCCTACACTTATCCTTTATGTAAAATACCTTTATATGTAATTAAGACGAGGTTAAAAACAAAATAAAGCATTTTTACAAATTTAAACATGAGGACAAACAATAAATAAAAGATATATGACACTAACAAGCAAACAATTAAGCATGGGTTGCCTCCCACGAAGCGCTTTTCTTTATTTAAGAGTCTTGTAGCTAGACTCGTAGTCCTACTCCTACGTTGCCTCGTTTTGCATTCTCAATGAGAATTCTATCATGTTGACAAAATTTTCATCGACTCTATACCTAGGCCCTAGGGTCAAGCAATCCTTATAATAATGCCTCCTTCTTTCCCACATGAATTTATAACCCTTTTCAACATCTTCCTTGCTTTTGTCCTCAAAAGCTTTGATGTTGTCTCGATCATAAATGGACAAGTGGCCATACTCAGTTGTTTTCCAAGGCATCCTATAGGTAATCTCATCGGTTCCCTCTTTGAACCTAACGGTTCCATCATGCTTATTATGGCTCATCCTAGATGTTTCAACAAACGGTTTCCCTAGCACTACTTGGGATAGGCTATAGTCAATGACGCATCCTACATCTTCTAGGACCATAAAATCAACAAGGTAGGTGGAATTTCCTATAAAGACATGCACATCTTTGACTCTTCCCACAAAGTTGCAAATTCCTCCCGGATACTTAGGGTCTCTCCTAATATTGAGTCGCTCATTCATAATGTCATTGTAAACAGCAGATGACATTACATTGATGGGAGATTCTGTATCTATGTAAGCTTGGTCGATACTCCTATATCCGATCATACAAGGAATTTTTAGGTTCCAGGGATTTCCTCTCCTAATCTTAGGGCATATCCTAATGATAGGTGATCGTGGATTATTGATTATGTATTGATGGTACGCAACCTCTTCCTTAGTGGGGTAAAGATTGAAGTACGCACTATTTTCCTCGTCCACTTTGTTGTTGGTTATGCCATTGTCCGAATTACTGCTAATCATAGAGCCAACTACAGCAGCGCTGACTACTTTCTCAACAACTTCCCTGATTGTACTATCGAATATTTTCTGCAAATCCTGAAGGTCGGTGTTTCTACTCACATAGCGGCTTCGACGTTGGTGTTGGTTATTGGGTTGGGTTTTGAGCGACATTGGTTGGTTACCACCTTCCATGATGAAAAGTGATGGGGTTACGAACAAAGGTCACGAAGAAGGGGGATAGACTAAGAGAAAGCTAAAAATGAGAAAAAAGTTTACTTGATAGGAATCAAGCAAAGAACCTAAACGAGGTGGACTACTAACTAGCTATTCTATTCCCCGGCAGCGGCGCCAAAAACTTGATAACGCTACACGCGTCGTTCGGGGTCAAGGAAACTTCCTTTTCTTCGAGCAAGTTTTATAACACCCTAGGCAGTGAACCTAATCGTTGTAGTGTAGTAATTAGGGTAAGCCACGGGTATTGATATCGTTCTCTAGGGGAATAGGAATGCTAGTGAGAAGTTACTACGCTAAGGTTGAGGTTGAGGAAGATTATTTTTTATCTTTTTATGTTTTTTAGAAAATGAAAAGGTACGAATCTCGGGTATTGGATTTGGGGGGTTGGTATTGCTACCGATTACTCTACTATTATCTAATTATCTAAGCTAAGGTTGTGATAGTCTATGTCTAATTGATGTGTACTCGTATGATAGTTTAAAGATGTGTTCACTTAGGTTTTACTACTCCTTAATTATCTCCTATTGATGGTTGATTTGTCACGTCCTTATTCCTAGTTGCGTTGTGTTTCTAAAGTTGTAGGGCGTGCTTATTTCCCTATCTCTTTGAAATTACCAAAGGGTCTTGTTTACAAATCCTCTAGTGATTTATAGACGCCTACTCTACGGTTGTCCTTGAATGCTTTATCCTACAATTACCTAGATAATTATATTCTAAAGTTCACAAAGAAAAGTCAAGCATTAAGCACACAACGAATAATCTAGTGCACTCTAGATCATTAGTCAACTAAGATAAGTATCAACCAATCAATGTTCAATAATTAAGTTTCATATTCCCTAAGCAAACACACAAATAAATTAGCCGGACATGGAGAACATGCAAGCATACACACAAATAATCAAAGACATAATTAAATTAATGAAGTAAATACTTATCTTGATGTATAATAGGGTTTAGAACCCTAAAATACTGCACAAGAAAGCCTTGGTTCAGTTTTAGGTTTTTACTCCAAAAGACTACACACAAAAACTGAAAAATTCGGATTCTATATATTATATTACATCTGCGACGGCGTCACCTTATATTTCGTGACGCCGTCGTGTCGCCGTCATTAGGGTTTCGTCTTGGCCACGTAAACCTTGCGACGGCGTCACCTTATGACCGTGACGCCGTCCCCTTCAGCTCTGACGCCGTCTTGGCTGCATCTAGGCCGTCTGAGTAGCGACGGCCTACTCCTTTTGAACCTGACGTCGTCCCTTGAAAACATGCAATTTCGCTTCTGAGCCGTCGCAAAATTCCTTCCCGACGGCGTCGCAGATATGCAGTGACGCCGTCGCCTTATGTTTCAGCAGCTTTGAGTGTCTCGATTTTGACTTTGGCCATTTTCTTCGTATATTCGCGCCTTTTCGTCCAAATAAGCATCATTCCAGCATTTTGCCTTCAAGAGACCTAAAAAGTGAAAAGGAACGATATTAAGCAATAACGGATACAAAAGTGATCGAATAAGGGCTTAAATGACCCCTCAAAAAGGTACCTTTTAAAACCTTATCACACCTATAGTTGTTGTGTTGTCGGGAAGTATGTAACCTGGCTTTAAGCGAGTAAGTGACTAGAGCCTAGATATAAAAATATAACCTATTGAACTTGTGATTTACATTTTGATATGACTAATTCATATGCATAATTTAAAGGTTTTTATATATATGAAGTGTCAACAATTGTTGTTATGAAAAATGTGTTGTAGGGTGAGATTTTGTTTATGCATTTGAGCAAGAAGGACCCAATTTGTGTAGGAGAAATTGTGTCGGGTAGCTGTGTTGTTCCCCGTTCACTATCGTTTAAAACAGTTTAAGTATATAAAACAAGTTATTAGTGAACTATGACTGAAATTAACATAAGAAAACACACTAAGTAATTTTCAATATCATATTCTTATTAGAAATAAATCCACAAAGAATACGTTACCCAAGTACTTGCGGAATAGTACTTGGGATTGAAATGACAAAGTTGGGTGACTCCTCTCTAAGCTCAGGCTAAGTCTGAGCACAACTCTTAGAGCTCACTGAGCTATCTCAGGAACTAAGTTGTATTTGGAGGAGTGAAAAGATGGCTTGCGTGTATGTGTGTTTTTACAATTCACAAGCTTAACCTTTTCACTCCATCTCTTATGCTATTTATACATGTATGATATTTGACTATTTTCTAAGTGACAAACTGACATCATACAGAAGACAAAATACTAATGTATTTTGTCTCTGTTTACAAAGACTACTCTAGGTAAGAGACAAGACTACTTTCCTAAGTTCAGTGATGACACTGAGCCTGATCTTTTGCCATTCAGGGAAAGTTGACTTTGGTTGATAAGGACTTCGTCTTATCTGATTCAACCTTTTCCCGCCTTGTCCCGCTCTTTCTTCAGTCTTTACATTCTTCAGTCTTCTACTTCAGTTTGTCTTCAGTGTAAGAAGTTGGAGAGGAATCTTAGAGATTCAGTGAGTTATTGTCATCACTCACTGAATCCATCATCTTCTTCTTGACTCAGTCTTCACCCTTTAAGTTCCGCCTTACTGAGTGGAGAGACTTCTTCTTCGCCTCATACTGAGTATCCTGAAGACGACTCATTGAGAGACTATGCACTCAGTGACCTGTTTATGTTAACGGATTAAACACTTGGGCTATTTTCTATTCAAATCCTAGATTAAGGGGTTTTGGGTATTTACTGAACCCAACAGTCTCCCCCTATTTGGATATACAAATAGCCTAAGTGGTTGATCAGTGTAAGTGAGCAAGAGGCTTCTTCTTTCACTGAATGTACTAATGAATACAATAAGGAACACTGAGTAAATGAATAAAACATACATCGTTTATTGATTAGATTACATAGTTCCTATCACTAGTACAAAAGATAAAACAAAATGATGTCAATCCAGATGGATTCCCAATGCTTCAAGCTTGACCTTTTTGGTGATGAGTGTTTCTCTGTCAGGATGGTCTCTAATCTTGGCATTCAGGTCTTGGCAGAACCTGATGTTTGCTGGGGTTTGAATTTGAGAGGCCACTGGTATGTAGCTCAGCATTGCAGCCACACCAGCCTGATCAATATCACTCCATCTTTGAAAAGCAGGGTTTCCATAGACATCAATGTGGAATAGCCCTCTTTCAGGCTTCTCAATCACTAGACAGTTCACAAATTTAACCCCTTCAGGCAGCTCCCTATTACACTCCAGTCCAGGCACTTTAATCTTAGGTTGGAACTCAACTCTCTTCCTTTTGCCAGTGGATGATTGTGGTTGAGATCCTTGAGGTGCAGTTAAGGCGGGCTGAATTCCCAGTTGAGCTGGACAATCTCTCAGTCTTTCATATCTTTTACTGAGCATTTTCATCAGGTCCTTAACCACCGCATTCTTCTTCTTTTCAATAATTGGACCAAGCTCATCAAGTTCAGTGATCCTAAAGTCAGTGAATTTGAGGGGATCATGGACCTCAAAGTGTCTTTTATCAACCCCTCTATAAACGTTCATGGCCAGTGGTTTGGTATTGGGGATGATTCTGACATCTGTGATCTTTTCAGGAAGCCTTCGGCTTGTCATTGTCTAGTTGTAATCCTCAATTCTGCTTTGCCTGAGAGCTTCAGTTTTCTTCTTCTTTTCTTCCAACTGATTTTTCATTGCAGCCATCTGAGCCGCCTGAGCTTCCTTGAAATTTTGCCCTGCCTGACCCTTTTGAAGTTTGCTTGGATATAATCCCATGTTCTCAGCTTCTTCGGCGACAACCTTTTCCAGTGCTTTTCTGTTCCTTTTTTCTTCCTCAGCTTGTTTCAACCTTTTTTCTTCTTTAGCAAGGTGTTTACTCAGCTGTTGTGGTGTGAGCAGGTATTCAGTGTCGCCGATTTTATAGGGAATCTTCTCAGGCTCAGAAGTTTCCATTTTGCCTTTTCCTTTGTCTTGGCCTGAGGAAGATGAAGTTGCTACCAGGGGTGGTGGTGTTGTTGTTATTGGAGTGATTACTGTCAGTGTTGTTGTTGATGTTGTTGGTGGGATTGATGAGATAGGTGTTGCTGAGACTGGTGGTGATGATGAGATTTGAGCCACTGATGCTGTTGGTGTTGGCTCCCCCTCAGTGTGAGAAGGAGTTTCTTCAGCAATATTCTCCACCTCAACTGTTGCCGGAACTTCAGTGAGGGCAAGAGTTGGAGTTGGTGCTGAGGGGGACGGAGATGCTTGACCCTTGAAGGCTTGATATATTTCAGTGATCATAACCTTAATCTCTGAAGTATCTGCTTGAAGACCAGTGACCTTTGTATCCAAGTTAGCCTGAGAAAGCTCCAAAGCAGTCATCCGGGGACCAATATTCCAGGCCATGGAAGACGAGGCCTGAGCCATAGCAGCTACCTGGGTGTTCAAGGAGTCCACTGAGGTCTGAAGAGACTGGACTGAAGATTGGAGACCCTGAACATTTGCAGATTGGAGCATTTCAATCAGTTCAGTTAGTCGAGATGAATTTTTTACATACACCTCAGTGGCTTCCAGTACTTTGGCATTGAATGCAGGGTCCTCTTTAACATCATCCCTGATTTCATCAATAGTAACTCCACATGACTGAAGATGCTTGAGAAACTTAACTAGGTTTTCATCCAGTCTGATAAGGTGTTGGTACATGAGATCTCTGTGCTCATGAACATTTTCATTGAAGGTGAGCACATCAGAACGAAGATCAGCGTAGCTGGCTGCTGCTTCAGTGTGTTGATCCCAAAATTGTTCAGTAACCCCAGTGTACAGTCTCCTTGAGGCTTTAGTGATCCACTGAACCAGCTGTCTTTCAGTGACTGGAAGAATGTTGTCAAAACGGTTAAATTCCCCAGAGCTGGATGATGAGGAGTCTGAGTCATTATCTTCTGGATGAAATGGTGACTCAGTATGCTCCTTTGGATCAGGCTGAGGCTCTTGTTCAGATTGAACCTCAGCGTCCATTTCTTCTCCAGCTGATAAGATTTCATCATCAGTCTCAGCAAGCTCATCTTCAGAGAATAATATCCCAGTGACATCAGCAACAGTTAACCAGGGGTTGGTGTTTGGTTCCATATCAGCGGGTGGTATGTTTCCCTCTGAGTCTTTGTCCCCCGTTGACCCCTCGAACACTGGTGGGCGTTTCCCAGTGCCTTCGCTGGAGTCAGGATTGGTTGTGGGTTCCGTATCAGCGGGTTGTTCCTTTCCCTCCTAGTCTTTGTCCCCCAGTGACCCCTGAGACACTGGTGGGAGTTTTCCAGTGCCTTTGGCGGAGTCAGTGATAGTTGTATCCCAATCAGCGGGTTGTTTGATTCCCTCTGAGTCTTTGGATCGATCAGTGTGCCCTCAGACAAAGGCTTGGATTTGCTAATGTCATCACTGGGCGTTGTGGAAGGCGCTCCCCTACCAGCGGGTTGTATGTTTCCCTCTGGATATTGGGGAGTAGTAGGTGTGACCAAGGGCACTGACTGTGATGTATCAGTGTCCTTCGTTGTCACTGGGGTGGTTGTTGCCTGGTCAGTGGGTGTCTTTTTGGTCTCGGGATTTTTGTGCCTCTTAGGTTGTGCTCCTGAAGCCTCAGGGCCCTGAGACTTTGGTTTAGTCTTAGTCCCAGTCTGAGACTTCCCCTTTTTCATTTTAGGAGCAGGGTTTGGAGACACTTATCCACTTTGATTGTTTACAGCAATCATGTAAGCCGTCAATTCAATGGGAGTGATAAGGGATGGGTCCTTTTGAAAATTTGATGGGCTCAGGATGCCAGGTAAATTTCCAAATTTTTCATCCTGAGTATAATTTCAACCCAGTAACGATTGCAAAGCACAAGAGACAAACCTACGATACGAAACGTACTTCTTCCTTGATTTGCTCTGTAGCTTCGTTACGAGATCACTGTAAATGATCTCCCCTATGTCGACAGTGACCCCATTCATCAAGCAGTATGCCATCATTAACGGAATAGAATTAACTTGTTCAGTGGATGAGTGGTTCCCGCCGAGGACCTGAATCACAAAAGTGAAGAGGATCCTCCAAGCCACGGGGAATGAGCTTTTAGTGACTGGGGTCTTGTCCAAAAAAGTTGGATCTAAAACGATTTGTTTTAACCCATCCTTCACTGTGGAGGGTTCAGGATAGGCGACATAAGCACCTTTGTTATAATCTAACCCTGTTGAAGTGCAAAACGTTTTGTTATCCAGGGTGTGTTGTTTCCCCCCATTTAGACTGAACCTGATGAGATACTCCCTGAGAGGTCTAAGGTTATTCTCATCAGTTGAAGGTGTCGGGTCAAAGGCTCTAGCTGTAGCCCAAAACTCCCTGAGGTAGTTTGAGTACACTACTGAGGGACATTTTACAAAGGCCGTTTTGAGTGGGCAGTTGAATAAAAATTTTATAATGTCTTTATAGGTTGGGACATTTTTAGGATATTCAAAATTTCCTATGACATTATTTGTTTTAAATTCAACGTTAGTAAGATCCCCTACCCACTGAGAAGCAAACTGGAGAGATTGTGTTCTAGCCATTTCCATTAACAAAGATTTTAGGGTTTAAAAAATGTTTTGACTAGAGCAATCAAAGTATTTAGATCTCTTCAAGTTTGTGATGAAAAACTTTTGTAAATGTTTACAAGGAGGGTTTTTCCAAAAGAGGTTTTTAAGATATTGAGAACACACAAATATTTCTGGATTTGAGAAAGAATTTTGACAGAGTTTAGTTGCAGAAAATAATTTGTGTGTTTTTGTTTGTGTTGGAAGAGGGTATTTATAGAGTGATAAGAGGGGTGTTTTGTGCACAAATGGGAATATTAAGAGTCGGTTTTTGAAAGACGTTTGAATTTCCACATTTAATGCTACCACTCCATTACCCGCAGTAAAATCCCGTTTTTCAAGGGAACAGTTGCAGTGCACAGTAAAAGTGCACTTTTGCAGAGATAAAATATCAATTTGATATTTTTGTGAGAGGCATTAAATGCCAAGTGGGATGACAGTAAGACAAAGAGACATATATTCCTTTATTAAATTGGCATAGTTACCAACCTAGGACATTTAAGTAACTGATACTTGGATCATTTAGTTACTCATTCAATGCTCTTTGTCAAGTGTCAGGGACCCTGAATGAGTCTTACTTATTCAGTGAGAGGTTGGTTTTGGATGTTCAGGGAGAATGAACCATTTCAGAGAGCTTACTGAGATTGGTTTTCAGATACTTGGCTTTCAATGTCAAGCATTCCTAATTCAGCTTTCAGTCTCCTGAAGGTAGGTTCATCCAAGGGTTTGGTGAAGATATCAGCCAGTTGATATTCAGTAGGGATGAAATGTAGTTCAATATCTCCTTTCATTATGTGATCCCTGATGAAGTGATATCTGATATCAATGTGTTTGGTTCTTTGGTGGAGGACAGGGTTGTTGGAGATCGCAATAGCACTAGTGTTATCACAGAAGATGGGCACCATTTTGTAATGGATGTCATAGTCACTGAGTTGACTTTTCATCCATAATACATTGGCACAACATCCTACTGCAGCTACATATTCAGCTTCTGCTGAGGACATAGCCACTGATTGTTGCTTCTTTGCACTCCAACAAACTAGTTTTCCTCCAAGAAATTGACAGGACCCTGAGGTACTTTTTTTGTCCATGTTGCAGCTAGCATAATCAGAATCAGAGTAACCCTTGAGATCAAACCCTGAGCATTTTGGATAATAGAGTCCAAGGTTTGGGGTTCCTTTCAGGTATCTGAGTATTCTTTTGGCTGCAGTGAGGTGAGATTCTTTGGGATTGGACTGATATCTTGCTATTAAACAGACTGAAAATTGTATGTCTGGTCTAGTAGCGGTTAGATACATCAGTGAGCCAACAATCCCTCTGAAATGGGTTTGATTGACTGATTTGCCAGTGAGATCAGGTCCAAGGTTGTTAGGTGGGACCATTGGTGTCTTCACTGAGGCACAGTCAGATATCTCATATTTCTTCAAGAGATTTCTGGTGTATTTCTCTTGACTGATGGATATTCCTTTATCAGTTTGCCTGATTTGTAGTCCAAGAAAGTATGTAACTTCCGCCATCATGCTCATTTCAAACTTCTTTGTCATTAGTTTTTCAAACTGTTTGCAAAGTTTGTAGTTTGTTGAGCCAAAGATGATATCATCAACATACACTTGGACTAGTATCACATCCTGTTGGGTTCTATAGACAAACAGTGTGTTGTCTATCTTTCCTCTGACAAACTTGTTTTGTATCAGGAAGGCTGAGAGAGTTTCATACCATGCCCTGGGAGCTTGTTTGAGTCCATAAAGGGCTTTGTCAAGCTTGCATACATAGTCAGGAAATTCACTACTCTCAAAGCCTGGAGGTTGCTGAACATACACATCTTCCTTGAGATCACCATTTAAGAATGCACTTTTAACATCCATTTGGTAGACCCTGAAGTTCATGTATGTTGCATATGCAAGGAAGATCATGATGGCTTCCATTCTTGCAACAGGAGCAAATGTCTCATCATAGTCAATGCCTTCTTGTTGACTGTAACCTTTGGCTACAAGTCTGGCTTTGTTTTTAATGACAGTGCCGTTTTCATCAGTTTTGTTTATGAAAACCCACTTCATTCCTATGACTACTACATCCTGAGGACATTTGATCAAGGTCATGACCTTGTTTTTATCAAACTGTTGCAGTTCTTCTTGCATAGCCTGCACCCAGCTTGGGTATTTTAGAGCCTCAGTGACACTTTTGGGTTCTATTTCTGATAGGTAATCAGCATATAGACATTCATTGGCTGAGGCAGCAGTTAGACTAGCAGCCATGCTTCTAGTGAGCATGCCCTCAGTGGGTTCACCAATGATGTTTACAAGCTCAATATCCTAAGTTCTTGTCCACTTACTTTGTGGTCTGGGATATGAGCTTGATGATGTCACTGGGTGTTCATATGTGAGTTCAGGTGCAAGAGTCACAGAGTCGTTTAGAACATCTGTAGAGATGTCTTGTTCAGGGTGAGATTCATGAGTTACAGGTTCCGGATCATTTGAATCAGTGTTTCCTATACCAGCAGGGACTGACTGATTATCAATGAACTCACTGATGGTTGGTTGGGGTAGGTTGTGAGGTAAGACATAATATGAGATGTCAGCATCAGCTTGATATGAGGAATTGAATTCAGTGTTGTACTCATCAGGAGGATATCTTGATGAGTTAGCAATTCCTATTTCCTCCACTGAGGTGTTAGTGAACCTGATGCTTTCAGCACTTTCATCAAAGGTGACATGAAAGGTTTCCTCAACTTGTTGTCTCCTTGTGTTAAAAACCCTGAAGGCTTTGGAGATCAGTGAGTAGCCTAAGAAGTATCCATCATTAGCTTTTGCATCAAACTTGCCTAGATGATCCTTGTGGTTATGAATGAACACAGGACATCCAAATACATGAAAATAGCTGATGTCAGGAAGTCTACCTTTGAAGATCTCATATGGGGTTTTATTATGTCTTTTGACAATGATTGACCTGTTTTGAGTGTAACAGGCAGTTTTGACTGCTTCAGTCCAGAAATGCTTTGAGAGGGCTGAGCCATTTAACATAGTTCTAGCAGCCTCAATGAAAGTTCTATTTTTCCTTTCAGCAACCCCATTTTGCTCAGGGGTGTATGGAGATGAGAAATTTTGAGAAATTCCTTTTTCATCACAGAAACTTTCAAGCTCTTGATTTCTGAACTCAGTACCATTGTCAGTTCTGATTTGTTTAACAGTAATGTCATTCTGGTTTTCTATCTTCCTGATGAATGACATTATTGTATCAGCTGCCTGACTCTTCTTGGAAAGAAAGTATACCCAAGTGTATCTTGAGAACTCATCAACAATGACAAGTGTATACTTCTCATGCTAGATTGATCTGGGACTGACAGGTCCAGAGAGATCCATATGCAGGAGGTGAAGGCAGCTTTTGATGGAGAAATTTTGTTTGGTTTTGAATGATGCTCTGTGGTGTTTACCTTTTTCACAGGCAGAGCATGGTTTGTCTTTTGCAAAAACCAGTGATGGTAAGCCAAGGACCTTGTTTTGTTTTGCCAAGTTTTTGAGGTTTTTGAAGTTTAAGTGTGAGAGTCTCTTATGCCACAGCCAATTGATAGTTTCAGTGGCTTTAGCAAAGAGACACGTTCCATCTTGGGAGAGTGTTGACATGTCTAGCACATAAACATCATCTCTCCTAGGAGCTATTAACACAACTTCCTTGTTGGCATTGAAAATGGTACCTTGTTTATCATTGAATTGTACAATGTATTTAGCATCACATAGTTGACTGACATTGATGAGATTGTATTTGAGACCATTGACATAGGCTATTCTAGAGAAAACTATTCCATTGCAGTTAACTGAACCATAACCTTCAGTGGGACATGATGAGTTATCACCAAATACTACCTTGGGTCCTGGTTCCTTTACATACTTATGCAGATATTCCTTCACACCAGTCATGCTTCTTGAGCATCCACTGTCTAGATGCCAAATAGGCTCCCTGGCATGTCTCTGCACAAGTAGTAAACTGAATTAGTTTCTCTTCGTGACCCACTTACTAGTGGGCTTGGATCTCAAGGTCTCTTTGAAATTTGCAATTGACTCATGGTCAGTGGTTGTGTGCATAGTGCTACCACAGGTTTTGCATTTAGAGGCTGAGGATGACTCAGTGACTCTGGGTTGTTTGGAATTTCTCCTTGCATGAATGACACTGTCATGTTGGGATGTCTCATGAGCTGGATTACCGCATATATCACAGCATGTATTCATGAGACAATCATCCTGATGATGATCATTAAACCCACAGTGAGGGCACAGAGGAAAAGGTTTTGCTCTATTCTTTGGAGCAGCTTTGGAGGATGAAGCATACTGATGACCAACTTTGGTATAGTTTGCTTGACTGACATACTGTAGATGGTCTGCATTCCTGTGATCATCCTTTTTGCAGATCATGCAAAAAAGGATTCTATAGCAGTTGTCATTGGTATGGCTGGTGTAATGACACAGCTCACACTTTTGTTTGTTTTTAGAGGCTGATTTAGACTTTGAGGAACTGGAGGAAGCTGACTTTGTCTCCTTGATTGGTTCAGGGACCTTTTCAATGGAATCCATTTTTTCAGTAAGCTTCCTCACAAGTTCAGCCAGTTGCTGAATTTGGTCAGCTTCAGTGGGGACATAGGATGTTGAAGTCTTAGTAGGAGTAGACTCTTGTTGGATTAGTTTTGCTTGTCTTTGTAGGATGGTTCTACTAAGTCCAGACCTTTCCTTTGGTGAGTGAGGATTGAATTTTAGAGGAGTAAGCTCAGAGCTTGGATCAGCACCCTGAAGAGGTTTCAGGGGTGGAAACGGTGTTTTAGATTCTGCTTCAGACTCAGAGATGTGTTCAGTACCACTGGTCATCTCAGGAAGTCCTAGCATGCTCTTAAGAGCTTGGCTCTCAGGCTCAAGAATCCTTCCAGAATCAAAGTTTGGAAGCTTACTCTCAGGATTAACCCATTCAATCCAGTCACTGGAATTTGGAGATGTCAACATGTTGGTAATCATACCACCAGACACAAATGGTTTTGAACTTTGGTCTTTGTTGCGAGAGTCAGGGAGATGATCTTCACCTATGACTCTCTTTTTACTACTCGGGGCACCCACAACATCAAAGACCCTGGGATTCTTAGCAGTCCAACTATCAAGAATATCTTGTTCCTTTTTAAGTTCGTCTTGAAGAGCCTGATTTCTCTTAACTAGTTCAGTGTTTTGAATTTGCAAGGTGACAGCCTCAAGCTTGGCTTGTTTTAAAATAAGCAGTTCATCTCTACACTTGTTTAATTCAAAACTTAGCTTGTTGTATTTTGAAAAGAGATTTAATCTTTGCTCTTCTACGAACTTTAGGTCAACATTAAGATAATTCATATAAGACTGCCAATCAGAGTCATCATCCATAGATAGTAAGATGTTTACCTTCTTCATAGTGATGTTGACCCATTCCCCGTTTCTGGCATGATTCTTTCCAACTGCTAGCTTGTCCTCTTCTGAGAGGGCCATCAGTGCACTGGCATGCACCATTTCATCATCTGATGACATTGGCTCTTCATCCTAGTCGAAGGTCTCAGCAACAAGGCCTTTGTTTTTACCCTGCACAGATTGAACACTTTTTGTTGTTTCTGAGGGACTGGCCTCGAGCAATGCAAGCTTAGCTTTGACTTTCTTATACTTAGCTTCAAAGTCAACATTTTTGTTATGATCAGATTTGTTTTGAAAATTTTGATGAGACTGATAGATTTTTGGTTGAAATTTGCTAAAGCCTGAGGACTGATTTGACCCTGAAGGTTTATAAGAGGGTTCATAAATTGTTTTTGAAAAACAGTCTTTTGCAAAATGACCTCTTTTGTGACACTTAAAGCATTCAGTGTCCTCATTTACTTTGGCATTCGAAAAACCTTTGTTTCTTTTTATAAACCTTCGAGAGTTAGCAAGGAGTGCCCTTTCCTGAAATTCAGTGTTCAGGTCATTTAGGTACTCCTCACTTGATCTCTCATCAGGCTCATCATCAGAATTTTCCTGAAAATCTTGAACAACATTGTTAGAATAGAAAGCAGTTGATATTGGTGATGAGGTGGTGGTCAGGGACTTCTTGACTTCCTGAGACTTCTTTAAGTCAGGGTATCGTCTGTTGATGAGATTTTCCTCATAGACAAATTTCCCATAAATTTTAGGAAGCTCAAGATTTTGGATATGATTAGCATTCCTGAGTCCCTGAGAGAAATTCAACCACTTCTCAGGGAGGCTGTTAACAAAACCAACATTGATTTCATGTTTGGACAACTTAACACCATCATTAGAAAGTTCATTTAAAAGAGTTTTGTATCTGGTGTAAGTTTGAGAGAGAGTTTTTGAGTCCTTAGCCTTGAAGGTGTTATACTCAAGTTTCAGGTCCATTATCCTGTTTTCCTTGGTATCAGATGGTCCTTCATGACTATGAACTAGGTCATCCCAGGTTTGTTTAGCTGTACTACAGCTTATAACAGACTCCATAATATCGTCAGGAAGACAAGATATTATGATACTTTTGAGTCTTTGGTCCTGGTTGACCACTCTCCTTTCATCCTGGGTCCACTGAGCTTCAGGTTTGGGCAACCCTTCAGCAGTCTTTGGGACAAATGGACCTTCATTTATACACTTGATATAATAAGGTTCCATCCCAATCAAATAGCAAAGCATTCGCTTTTACCATTTGTTGAATTTGCCAACTTCAAGTCTAGGGGCAACAGCTGAATAAGCTCCACCCTTTTTATCGACTAGTTGGGGTACATCAATTTCAGCCATTTAGGATCCTAATTTAAAAACTTTTAGAGAGGCCTAAAAAATGAGTTTTATAATTAGCCTTGCTCTGATACCACTTGTTGTTCCCCGTTCACTATCGTTTAAAACAGTTTAAGTATATAAAACAAGTTATTAGTGAACTATGACTGAAATTAACATAAGAAAACACACTAAGTAATTTTCAACATCATATTCTTATTAGAAATAAATCCACAAAGAATACGTTACCCAAGTACTTGCGGAATAGTACTTGGGATTGAAATGACAAAGTTGGGTGACTCCTCTCTAAGCTCAGGCTAAGTCTGAGCACAACTCTTAGAGCTCACTGAGCTATCTCAGGAACTAAGTTGTATTTGGAGGAGTGAAAAGATGGCTTGCGTGTATGTGTGTTTTTACAATTCACAAGCTTAACCTTTTCACTCCATCTCTTATGCTATTTATACATGTATGATATTTGACTCTTTCCTAAGTGACAAACTGACATCATACAGAAGACAAAATACTGATGTATTTTGTCTCTGTTTACAAAGACTACTCTAGGTAAGAGACAAGACTACTTTCCTAAGTTCAGTGATGACACTGAGCCTGATCTTTTGCCATTCAGAGAAAGTTGACTTTGGTTGATAAGGACTTCGTCTTATCTGATTCAACCTTTTCCCGCCTTGTCCCGCTCTTTCTTCAGTCTTTACATTCTTCAGTCTTCTACTTCAGTTTGTCTTCAGTGTAAGAAGTTGGAGAGGAATCTTAGGGATTCAGTGAGTTATTGTCATCACTCACTGAATCCATCATCTTCTTCTTGACTCAGTCTTCACCCTTTAAGTTCCTTACTGAGTGGAGAGACTTCTTCTTCGCCTCATACTGAGTATCCTGAAGACGACTCACTGAGAGACTATGCACTCAGTGACCTGTTTGTGTTAACGGATTAAACACTCGGGCTATTTTCTATTCAAATCCTAGATTAAAGGGTTTTGGGTATTTACTGAACCCAACAAGCTGCCGTTTGACTTGTAAGTTACAAGAGTGGACACTAACATGTTTTTGTATCTCATTGTTTTCTTTCTATTATTAAAATTGTTAATCTGTTAATCAAGTTTTTTGAGCCACCCTCTTTGTTTGTACTTGGCATGTTGAAAGATTCTGTTAGAAAATATTAACATGAGATAAAGAAGTGATTTTTGGTATTGCTTTAATATACATGAAGGTCATCAATTAACAAGTGTCCTAACTTATTTTGCAGTTTGGATAAATGGCGTCCACCTACGAATTGTTCTGGTTGTATAAAGGTCAACTGTTAATAGCTAGATGTATAAATTTGAAGATGTGATCTTGTGACAATGGCGTCATCTAATCGACGAAGAGCATGTATTATATTTGGTAAACATGGTTTTTTGCTGCAAAATAATACTATTAAATTTGCATACCAATTTATATATTACCCCATTTTGTTTGTGTCTATATTATGTCTTAATGATTTTATGCAATCGACAGTCGTTATTAGATCATATTACCGTTCACTTGGCACCACGAGAAGCTCATGAAAATTTGTCTTTGCTCGATTCAAGTGAGAATACTTTAATTTTGACTTTAGGCAAATTAAATTGACTTAAATGTCCCATTAACAACGTAACACTTATATTTATAAGCTTAAACTCGTAAGTTAGTTGCAATATGGGCTATAATAGCATACGATGCTATGTCAGTTGCACGACAACTTTTACTTGCCAGACATATATTATGGTGTATCTAATTTCCGGGTTGCAGGATAGAATACATGACTTACCTTTCTAAGACTCACATTTTATATTTATGATTTGATTATTTTGAATTGTTACTTTGACCATTTTCTAGGCCTCTGTGTTTTTGTAAAGTTTCATTGGAGGCTAACCTTTACAACAAAGGATACAAATGAACAATGATTCGAAAAAAGATATCATATGACCCTCATTGAAAGCTTTATTCAAGTCTTTTGAAGTATGCATACACAAATATTCTCAAATAATGAAAAGTACACTATATTTTAAATACTAATATATGATAAAAAAAAGTTATGTCAAAACCCCGCGCGTGCGCGGGTCTTATAACTAGTTATTATAATAAAAGATATTCAATAACCCACTAAATCATTTTGCATTTCTTGGATCTTGGATGCTGCACCATTAGACTCCTAGTAGAATGACTAAGCAACATAAAAAATGTTAGGGTTAGGTTATTTGGACCCCCATTTTTTACAAGTGATACCCTCTCTTATTTTGAGTGAATTTTTTAATTTTTTTTTTCTTTTTTAATTTTTTTTCTTTTTTTAGTTTTTTTTTTTAATAATTTTGTTTATATTAAAAAACCTAAAAGTATGGAACAAAAAATATAAAATTTAATAAGTTAAAAGTATTAAACTGACAGAAATACGAAACCGAAACTGATAAAAATTGTGTGGTACTGTAAATAGAATGGAGGATGTAAAAAGTACATCACGAGGTGGTCTACGAGGGGATACCAATAACATAACCCAAAATGTTATCAAACAAGAACCAACGTTGACGAATTTAGCATTAGGCCCATTAAGAGGTTATCAAACAGCCCCTTAGTGAGGTATGTTTGCATAAAAATTGGTATTTTAATCAAAGAGAGACTGGTGATCATTAGAAGGGAAAAGGGAGAGGGAGTGAGAGGAGAGAGAAAACTAATGTTACGTTGAGATGAAATTTGAAGTAACGTTACTACTAAAAGTAGTTTTAAAATGAAGGGGCAAGTTATCCACACCCTCCCATAAGGAGGGTTTGCAATGATTGGATGCATTGACGGATTGTACGATATGCATCGCGGGTTGTACGGTTTGACCATACCCCTATGATGTGATAATATAGGGAGAGTTCGTATATCACATCCCAAAATGAATTTCATTCAAGAACGCGTGTACCAACACATATAATTTAATGATAGAACAAATAACACTTTTGAACTATATTGTCATATCACTTTGGTTTGAAAGTGGTTAGATGTTTAAAGTTCTTTAGTTCACATTGTTCGTTACAAAATACGGAAAACAATATGTGCCATCGTGAGTAACTCCCTTGATGGACAAAGGAAGACTAGCATATATAAAAATGGGTCTTGAAAGATACAAATGTAAAACTAATTTATATGCTAACACCTCCTATTTTATTTAGAAAACTTCATAACATTTCCAATAAAATCCTTCTACAATGTTCTACATCATACTCGGTAAATGTAAGGTTTTTTACCTTTCAATGTTTTTGACTTGTATATTTTCTATAGGTTTAAAAATTTCAGCTAACTTTGAAACTTTATACACTTATAATAAATACTCCGTATGTTATAAATAGAGGTGCCAAAATAAGCGGGTTGAGCGGGCTCGGGTCACGGGTTTAAATAGGCTAGGGCCTAAAGGGGCACGGGCTTAAACGGGTTTATATTATGCGAATCGTTTTTAAAAAGACTCAAAACGATGAAAGAAAATTCCACAAAGCTAATTCCCCATTTATATTTAAATAACTAAATATATTATATTTGTAAGTATTTTATTATTTTTTTTTGTTTGGAAAATTGCAATGTTCACTAATTGTGAGAAACATGTTCGTTAATGATCATTTAACTTTTGAAAATGTCATACATGCACAATTTAAAGAAAAAAGAAGCTAAATGCGTCTAAATCTTTCACAAATTAGCTCATGAAAAATATATTTTTATGACTTTTGGCACAAATTGCAACATTTAACTATAGAAGATCCAAAAACAATTAAGGGGTGTTTGTTTAAGCTTATATGTGATTTATGAACTTATTTGTATTGCAATTTATATTTTATAAGCCCCAATTTTTTGACTTATTTTAAAA
The DNA here is from genome assembly GCA_019973895.1 of Chrysanthemum seticuspe. Lineage (NCBI taxonomy): Eukaryota > Viridiplantae > Streptophyta > Magnoliopsida > Asterales > Asteraceae > Chrysanthemum > Chrysanthemum seticuspe. The sequence continues at coordinate 47,988,480 of BPTQ01000007.1, forward strand.
CTTGTAAATTTATATAAGTTTATTAAGATACGATAAACTTATATAAGCACATAAGTTTCAAAATAAGCCGAAAGTAAGCCACGTATAAGCTTAAACAAACCCTTTTTAAACTCGTAACCCCTAAAGTCTAGCACATGGCTCACTCACTACAAATGAATAATCATAACAATACCAAACACACGTACGTAGCCTAACACACATACAAATTGCGACCTATCACTGGGTATATTCTCACCTAACATCTTTTAATTATTAATATGACTATTCTATGATATATATATATGTGGCTATATTATCTGCATAATTTTGATGCGAAATGGTTGTTTATTGTACTAATTTTTAGGTCTTGACAAATTTGATGAAAATAACAAAACGTGTTTAGTTGTAATTTTCCTATGAAATTTATTTGTACTAGAGAGTAATCGGTCTATGCGAAGAGCAATGGATTAGAATTTTTATATATAAGTTTCGAAATTATGTGCATGACATGTTCATAATACCTTAGAATTGCTCATAGGACTCTAGAAATATGTTTAGAAATATTAACGCAATTGCTCAAATGCTCTAAACTGAGTTTTGACCAAACCAATTAATTTGGCGGAATGCGGCTCAACTCGTCTCGGTCAATGACCTTATAGCGAGTAACTGCCGAAAGCTCTGCCTTGTAGTCCGAGTTTGACAATGCTGATTTAATTACAGAATTGAGATACATATATGATTCATTCATTTGTATTTTTGGTTAATAGCATGGTGCAAACTCGTTCTCGTTCATCATCAACTAAGGTAGATGTAAGAATGAGTATCTTAATTTATCCTTATACTTTACGTTTTCCTAGCATATATTCAACGTGTGCGTGTATGATATTTATAATAGAAGTGGTAATAGCATATATTCAACGTGTGCGTGTATGATATTTAATTATTTATAATAGAAGTGGTAAGAAAATGCGTGTGTTGGTGTTTGATTATCTAAGGATGTACATGTAAAAGGACCAACTAATAATCTGATAAACAAAATCAACCTCGGTCCAGCTATTCTTATAGAGTACTTAGCATTGTAGCCTTTCAGTTTCATTATATATATATCCAAACACTAAAAGACCCAATTGGTGACACCATTCTTAGGTATAGCCTCTTGTTTTTGTATTTCTAAAATGCGATTAGAACTTGCAAAGTCAACGGAGGAACTTTATATGACCGTCCGAGTCTCTCTTTGGCAATTAGAACAGGAAAGAAAAGTCTTCAAAACGTTACCACTGTTTTAAACCAGCAAACCTTATATATTACATTCATTTAGGTCGTGAGCAACAAGTTTGCCAAGAAACATCTTGCACCATCCCAAAGTGATTCTCAGGAGACTGGTAGGGTAACTCGAAGCAAAACTTTGAGGGAACGAGGTATGAATTTCTGTTCTTCTAGCCATTTTCATCTTGATGCTATAAAACAACAAGTTGGCAACTTTAGTGATTAACTTGGTCTTTGTTATTGGTTCCACAAAGCTTGTAGTTCCGAAGAATTTATACAACTTCATTCAGGAAGCTCTTTTGCTCGAGAAGCAGATAAAGCAGGACAATAGCGACGGGTTTGAAATCGAAAAATGTGTAATGTTATGAGCATGATTGATGAAGTCTCTACGTTCTACAAAACATTGGGAAGACTGCCATCTGACTGGGAATAGTATGCTCCATGCCTTTGTATTCATATTTCAACATTGTAAAAACAAACTGATTGTGACCCGATAATCTTTATTCATTGCTTAGTATTATGTTTAGTTTAAACGCCAAGGACCAGACATGTTAAAACAGAAGATAATAACTAACTTGGCAGTTATTTCTGTTAGGAAATATGAAAGGGTATGTCGGTTCATCAAACCGGTTCAATACCTATATATATGTAGAACATATGTAACGATACAAGGTTAATCAATATAGAACATATTTACTTATTCAAATCATTGCAACTTACATAATCGATCAAGAAGAAGTTGGGACAACAATTGGCATCAAGAGAAAGGATTTAATATACACCGAAACACTCACTGTTTCTGCATAAAATCTTAACGAGAAGCCAAAGAGAGAAACGCCAGAAAGAAAAGAACACCGCTGTTCTTTACTTTGGCAGGGGACGTTTGTTTTTAATCTTCCAAGAAAAACGAACGAATTTGAATAAGGAGAAACGTAGAAGAGATAGTGCACAATCTACTTTACGTTGAAAGTTGCAAGCGTTATACATCAAACGATATTGGTGTCGGAACTTGTTGGTTACAACAAAGGAAAGGAAGAGATTTGGAGACTTTGTGTATACCGGTTAGAAAACAAAACACAAAGCAAGACGTTGTTGTAGAGGAAGACGTATACGCAGGACGAAGGAAGTACTCAAAGAAAAGTGTGGAGTTTGTGTTGATACAACACAAGGACGACAACAACGAGAAGAGACAAACAGAAGTGACTGTTTTGTTTCGCAGGAACGAAATCAAACGAAGGGACTGTTTTGATTCGAAAAGATTACCAAGTTGTGGTAACAGGTTTGTGCGTAGGAGACTTAGGAATTTCAAAACGAGATCAAGTACAACGAACACAAAAAAGGAGAACGTGTAGTGTGGTACAAAGAAGTTTTGTTAGTATCGAATTCATAAATTTCGAAAACAAAACAGAAACAAAAGCGGTACAAGGCAAGGAGGCCTTAAAAGTTTTGGTTTTACTCGTTTGGCAAAAATATCCGAGACAAAATTCAAGAAACTTGAAGTCGAATTGGATTTCTGGAAACAAAAGTAACGAGGCAAAAGACTAAAGGAATTAAAGTGGGAACAAACAACGTTGGTGAACGATCTTTACTAACAAGGCAAAACGAATACATCTCGTATTCATCAAAATTAACGAGGTCACAAGTTTCATTTTACTTTGGATTTCAATTCATATTAGAATAGTATATATCTCATTAGTTTATACTATTAGGAAATCCTTAAAACTAATTATTGATCCCGTAGTACTAAGATTCCCGGAAACTATACTTTCACACTAGAAAAGTACCATACTAAGATAAGTAATCCCATTAGACTAGAAAGTGAAAATAATAAACACTTTCAAAATGACAACCGATGATATAGTAACCACATCAACTACAATAAAACCCGTAACACCTGTTGCACAATACCAATGCCCTAAGTTAAAAAACACAAACTACACAGTTTGGGCTATACAAATTAAAGTTATACTAGAGGCACATGGCTTATGGGAAGCAATAGAACCGAAGTTAGATACACCAGTTGATGACAAAAAGGATAAGGCAACAATTGCCTTCCTATATCAAGCGTTGACGGAAGACATGATCTTACAAGTAGCGGGTTGTAAGGCGGCAAAGGATTTATGGGATTCGCTAAAGAAAAGACACGTTGGACAAGACAAAGTGCAGCAAGCACGCTTACAATCATTGATGATTGGATTTAACTCACTTCAGATGAAGGAAGATGAGACGGTGGATGCATTTGCAGACAATTTAAACGGCTATGTCACGAAGGCAAAAGAACTAGGGAAAGAATTAGATGAATCACTTGTAGTTAGAAAACTATTAGACTCCACACCCGATAGATTCATTCAGATAGTAGCATCCATAGAACAAATAAGTGATCTAGACGACATTACCCTAGATGAGATCACAGGAAAACTCAAAGCGTTTGAGGAAAGAATAAAACTCCGAAAGGGAGGTCAAGTTGAAAGCCAGGAGAATCTACTGTTTACACATGGTGAACACTCAGATAAAGGAAAACGTTTTAACAAACGTGGAGGTAGATCAAATTACTCATGAGGAAACTGGCGGAATAATAACAACAGATGTTTCAAGTAGGAAAGACTTGAGTAACATTAGATGTTTCAAGTGCAATAAACTTGGACACTATATGAGTAAATGTAGAGCAACATCAACAAACCAGGAACAATCAAACCTTATCTTAGAAGACGATGAAGCATCAATATTAATGACTATGCACGAAAACGAACACAAGGAAGTGTTGTTGAATGAAGAACGAATTCAACCAAAGAAATATGCTACAGCAGATGCGAGCATATGGTATTTAGATAATGGTGCAAGTAACCACATGACTGGTATAAAGAGTCATTTTAGAGATATTGATGAAAGCATAACAGGACGAGTACGTTTTGGAGATGGATCGTATGTACAGATAATGGGTAGAGGGTCTATACTGTTAGGTTGTAAGAACCAGGAACAGAAAGTAGTATCGGAAGTATACTACATACCAAACCTCAAGAGCAACATACTTAGTCTAGGACAACTTACTAAAATAGGTTGTAAGGTCATTATGGACGGAAACAAGCTGACTTTGTATGATATAAATAAGAAATTGTTGATGAAGGTAGAAAGATCTAAGAATCGACTCTACAAGATCCAGTTACAGATAGAGGCACCTATATGTCTCTTAGCAAACATAGATAACCAAGCATGGTTATGGCATGCTAGATTAGGTCATCTAAACTTTGATAATATAAACAAGATGACTAGAAAAGGTCTAGTAGATGGAATTCCTAGGATAAACCATGCAGGACAGATTTGTGACGCATGCTTATTAGGAAAACACAGTAGAACACCATTTCCAAACCAAGCCAAATTCAGATCAAAGAACCCGTTGGACTTAGTATATGGAGACCTCTGCGGTCCTATTAGTCCAGCAACACACTCAGGCAAGAAACTCATTTTCTTGTTAGTAGACGATTGTACACGTTTTATGTGGGCATACTTTCTTACATCGAAAGATGAGGCATTTAGTACATTCAAGGAATTTAGGCAGAAAATAGAAATGGAAATGAAGTTGAAAATTAGAATGCTAAGAACGGATAGAGGTGGTGAATTCACATCAAAGGAATTCACAAGGTACTTTAAGGAAAACGGAATAGGACGACAGTTGACAGCGCCATACTCCCCACAGCATAATGGAGTAGTGGAGAGAAGGAATAGGACAGTGCTATCAACTACAAGGAGTATGATGAAAGCAATGAAGTTACCATTAACTTTTTGGGCGGAAGCAGTTAAGCATGCCCTTTACATACTCAATAGGGTACCTACGAGGGCTCTGATAGATAAAACTCCATATGAGGCACTCTACGATAGAAAACCAAACTTAGAGAACCTAAAAATATTCGGATGCACAGCTTATGCAAAGATAACGATACCTCACTTAAAGAAGCCGGACGATAGGAGCATACCATTGGTTTACTTAGGAGTAGAGGAAGGATCAAAAGCATGTAGGCTATATGACCCTATAGCCAAGAAGAAACATGTTAGTAGGGACGTAAAATTTATGGAAACAAAACCATGGGATTGGAACAAAAATGAAGGAGATACGAACACACAAGACACCTTTTGGGCTAGTTTTGTAGTAGACGGAGTTGACAATGAAAACCTGATTCCTCCCGAACTACCCATCTTTTATTTCTCCGTCACACTTATCAACCGCTTGTGAACGGTCAACCGTAACAGATGATAAAAGGGCGACAGCCCGGGAGAAAATGCAAGTTTACCAAGGATTAAATATATCCTTGGATCGTTTATGTCCTGGTGAGGCGTGATGTTCTGGTACAATGACTTGTGAATTGTTGAAATGATATAGTATAGAAAAAACAGGAATCTGATTGACTAACACTAGGAATGTGAATAGTAATAGCTCTGTCACAGCTACGTCAATAAAAACGTACAATCAGAAACCTTGAAATCTAAAAGATATACAAACGTACGTTTAACTAAAACGTAAACGTATAAAAAACAAAACGATTATAACTATAGTAGAGATTTGCATGTCTTAGCGACTTAAATGCAAATTAAAGAAAATAAAAGTTAAAATCTATTAAATAAACGCTATCACTATTTTTACAAATCGATGAACGTTTATGAATTATAAAACAAAATAACTTAAATAAACTATCTTAACTAAAACGTAAACTTAAATTATCTAAAAACGTTACTTAAAACGGAAACGAGCGTTATTTACGAAAATGGCGCTGGAGCGCAAGATAAAACGTAAATTTTATGAAATAAAAGGTCTACGAATGTAAAACTAATTTTATTACGTACTATTTGATAAAAGAAAATTTTAGGAAAAAGAATTATATTTTTCTGATTATTATTTTATTTATTATGATTTAAATACTATAAAACACTAATTAATTGATAAAAAATATTAAAACTAATTAGAAAAATCTCAACTTTTTACAGAAAATACTTAATACTAATACACTTATATAAAAAATACAAAAACTGAAAAAGCTACTAAGAATAAGCTAGAAATAAGGGAATAAGCTCGTATAAGCTTATTTGGACAAGGAAGGTTAAGTAATAGATTGTGCAAGTTTCAACCAAGACAAGACCCAAGGGCGCATGGTATCCAGGTACACACTATCACTCTCATAAGGGGGAGGTCTCATGTTCGAGCCTGCCTACCCCCTTTTTGCCAAACATTTTATTTTTTTGATTTTCTTTTTGCAAAACTGTATCTTAAGCTAAAATATGTAACTTTTATAAAACCAACTTATCCAAAATTTGGAAATAAGCTGTGTGGGAGCTTATTTCCATAACAGTTTGCTTATTAAGCTCAACTTCTAAATAGAAGCTATAACTTATAGTTAAAGGGTCTTATTGGTTTTTTTTTATAAAACTGAATAAGTACAGAGATTATACATGTTTAATGAAAAGAGAACTTTACAAACTTGAAAATAAGCATATTATAAGCTTATGAGTCCAATAGTTAAGCTTTTGGCTTAGCTGTTGGAACTCAAGCTTAAAATAAGCTTGAAATAAGCTATATAGATGAAACAAAAGTTAAAATGAGATGTACACAAGTCCAATGAACAAGTATAAACAAGAAAATGGACATGATATCATGTGAGCTTATGATTTAGACAGTCAAGCTACAAGCTTGACTTGGGTTGAATGAAAGCTTGAATAAGCTTGGTATAAGCTCTACACAAGAAAACAAAAGAAAGATAATATGTGTACAATTTATATTAACAAGTATGAACAAGCTAGTGCACTGGCAATCCCCCATAAGCTTGAAATAAGCTCATAAGCTCTAACAGATACACAGAACCAAACACCCCTGCTACTATTTGTAATGGTCATTTAAGCTGACAGAATAAGCTTGAAATACCAAAATGAGAATTGAGATAGCAAGATGGGTTGGTTGGGTTTCCAAAAAGCTAAAAATCAACATGTGAGGTTCACAGATGAGCTTAATAGAAGCTTATGAAAATGCTATTATTTCACTGAATTCTCAGTGAATACTGAGAAATGGGACAACAAAAAAGCTAGATGCAGCCTTGCTTAACAAGCTGCAAAATCTAATTTAAGCATAGGAACCTATAGTCTAGTGGGTTAGCTTCCAAAAGAAACTAAAATCACTAGCTAAGTCCTAGGAATAAGCTTTTGGCTTGCTTATGAAGAAGCTATGAGTTCACTGATTTCTTAGTGTACTCAGTGAATTGGTGATAAGTACAAGCTCCTTGCAGACCTTATTAATAAGATGCAAGGTGGAATTTAATTGCTGGATCATTAAGTTGGGTAGATCAGCTTTACAAAAGACTAAACTACACAAGCTCATGACCATAAATGAGCTTATTAGAGCTATAGGTAATGGTGCAAGTCCAAACAGTTGGACTGTTGTGAGTGGGCAAACTATAAGCTCTAAAGACTTATCAGATAAGCTCATGATAGCTCAACTTATATTGAGGCATTGAGATGGACTTCTTGGCTTTTTGAAAAGCCAAGAGTCACAAGCTCAAGCTTATGAAGGAGCTTTTCATGAGCTATGGAAACCACTCACTTCCACTGTTTGCTTCAGTGGAAGGAGTAATATGGGACAAAAAGATTGTCTTGATTAAGCTATGCAAATAAGCTAAAGACTGAAAAATAATCATGCACATAAAAACTAGGCCACAAGGGCAATACAAAGAAACCAAATACACCAGCTAGGATCAAGTAATGAAGCTTATGCAAGCTCATTAACTTGACACCTAAGCTGTGGTGCAGGGCATGCTAACAGACAAAGGACTAAAAATGAGCTAGGAAATAAGTACTTAATAAGCTGAGAAATGGTAAACTAATATTTTTCTATTTTTGTTTAGCAGCTGAACTCTAATATCCCAAGAAGGTTTAAGGCTAAAACTTAATACTGAAACCTATAGAAAATTATACATTTAATTCAAAAACAGCTATTTAAAAAATTGACTTTTTGCAAGAACATAAAGGTTTGACTAAAATGAACTTAGGATGTAATCTATAGACTGAATATGATATAATAGACTGTAATAAGATGATATTAAGCTGTGTTTACAATTTTTAAGCTAATTCTAAGAATCTCACAATCTAATTCTATAACAGTTAACTGTGTAAGAGAATTAAAAGGAGATTTGACTTTTGCTAAGCTAGGACTGAATATTATAACTAACCTGAGCTATTAGATGCTAATGAAACATAAGACAATAACAAACAACTAAAGACATATACTGGAGGACTATTTTATCAGCAAATCCAAACATCCCTTTGATTATCACTTGTCACATGAACTTCAATGTTTTAAATGATTCTGAGCATAAACCAGACTCCAAACATTATATTATAACATATTAAGACTAAATGAGCATACAACTTCAATATCACAGTCAAGAACACAGATTTGTCAGATTTGCATTTCAACTGCATAATTTCCATTTTTAAGCACAAGTGAATCTCAATGAACAACCTACTTTTATTATGCTATAATAACACTAAATAACAATACAGAAACATAAAAACATATAAATTAAAGTATAAACAATAATGAAACAGTAAAATGGCAAAAATGGTAAAAATAGAACTCACACATGATCAAGACTAAGATTGAGCACCAAGGTATAAAAACCACTCCTAGCTTACTGTCAATAAGCTAGAAACCAGATATCCATCCAGCTTAGCTTCCATTTCCCCATAACTACTTATTTGGACCACAGTTGACTTCCATTGACTTTTTTTTAGTTTTTTAGTACTTTTCTGAATTTAAAAGACTGAAACTTGTTTAATGAATCTAAAAAGTCTTAAAGCTATTGTCAAGAGCTTAAGAGAGATATAGAATCCAATAAACAACCATATAACTGGAAATGAAAGAACATGAAAATTAAAGTAATTTAAGCAAAATTTGGAAACTGGAATTTAACTGAAATTAAACTAACATTAAAGTTTCATTACACTATTTTAAAGTAAATTACAGCATTTAAAACATTAAAAGACATTAATTTAAAGAAAGCATGTAAAAATTATACTACGTGAACAATGGTAGAACCAAAGTTAAGTCTTCACTTGGTCTCTTCTCTTATTTATTGAACTGGAAAGACCTTTGTCGACCTCTGAAACAATCCCACCTTAATACAGTTGTTGAATTCATCTTAACCATCCATGTGTAGTTTTGGCGGGAAAAAGAGGAGAAGGTTGCTTGCAGCCTTCATTTTATGATTAAGGGATTTTGTAAGCATGTGTAGGTGTATAGATAAGCTTTGGAGGGATTTTGAGCAAGTTGGAAGAGTTTTAGAAGAAAACAGGGGTATGGATTGGGTTTTAAGTGAAAATTGGTGGGAAAGGCATTTAATGTGGTGTGTTATAGGGTTGTGAGGTGGAGGGGAGTAGGTAGTGAGCTGGGGTTGATGAGGTGGTGAAATAGGTGGTGAAACCACCACTGGTTTTGGATTTCAGCTGTGGAGGAGATGGTGCTACAGGGAAGGAGGGTTTTTGTTTTAAACACTGGGCGGGTTTGGTTATTGGACTGGTTTTGGGGTATTGGGCCTGAGCTGTTTTTGTGTTTGGGTTGGAATAATACAAGGGTTCGTTTGGTATACTTTAAACACAAGGACCAATTGTGTAACATTCTGAAATTAAGGGACTGATCCTGCAAACTTCCCAAAGTTATCAAAAGGACTAAACCTGCCAAATATGGTTAGTACAAGGACCAAATTTGCATAAAATTCCATTTTTATAAGTCTAAGGACTAAAACTGTCAATTTTATAACTTCAGGGACCAAACTTGTAATTTTCTCAAAACTTATTATATAAGGGCCAAATATGTCACATTTGAATAGTACAAGGTGTAATTTGAATATTTTCCATTTTTTAAACACCCAGGGACTGATTCTGACATTTTTGTAAAGTTTAGGGACTAAAGTTGTAAATTGTGTTTTTAAACTTCAAAGGACAATTTTATTACAACTTGTAAATCCCAAGGACCTTTTATGAATTTTTATAAGTCTTGGAATGACCAGGGACTAGTTTTGACAATTTGTGTAACTCCAGGGACTAAAACTGACATTTGTGTGAACTTTGCGCATTTTTCACTTGTTTTTCAATCTTTTTGTTCCCTAGTTACATAAAAACACATTTTTATGATTTTGTATCTTTTTGTGAGTCATTTGTGTGTTTTTGGTCGTTTTGTGGGTTTAAATTATGTAAAAGATATGTGTAAAACGGCACATATCAAAACCTTACACCAGTCAACACAGAAAACGATGACAACACGTATCATGAACAAGATCAGATTCCTGATCCAGTTTCACCAATCACACCAGAAGCATACCATTATGACCCACACTCAGAAGAGGAAGCAGAAGCTACTATAGTTCTATGGAGAACTCAAGAGATAAATTTGATGATACACCAGTACGTGAATACAGAACCATGTCAGACATATATAGACATGCACGTAGAGTTGAACCACAAAGCTTGTTATTTACGGAAGAAGAACCCCGTAACTACAAGGAAGCATCAGCAGACGAGAAATGGATTAAGGCCATGGAGATTGAATTGGATTCAATCAACAAGAATAATACATGGACTCTTACAACATTGCCAGAAAATCAGAAGGCAATAGGACTCAAATGGGTTTACAAGACCAAGAGAGATGCAAAAGGAAACATCATCAAATACAAAGCACGCTTAGTAGCAAAAGGTTATGTACAAGAACAAGGGATAGACTTCGATGAAGTATTTGCACCGGTTGCTCGGATAGAGACAGTTCGGTTGATATTAGCATTAGCAGCATATCATGGATGGCAAGTACATCATCTGGATGTAAAATCAGCATTCCTACATGGAGATTTAAAAGAAGAAGTCTACGTTACACAACCTGAAGGATTTATACAACAAGGAAACTCTAGAAAAGTCTATAAGCTTACTAAAGCTTTATATGGCTTAAGGCAAGCACCGAGAGCTTGGAATGTGAAGCTTGATCAAACATTAAAGTCCTTGGACTTTAAGAAATGCAATCTCGAACAAGCAGTCTACACAAAGCGAAACAAGAACTCTACACTTATTGTTGGAGTTTATGTAGATGACTTAATAATCACGGGCACTCCAAGAAAGGAATTGGAAGCTTTTAAATCCCAGATGGAAGAAAAGTTTGAAATGAGCGACTTAGGATTATTAGCTTATTACCTTGGGATAGAAGTTACACAGACAGGAGGAGAGATTACAATCAAGCAAACAGGCTATATTAACAAGATCATAAAGGAGACAAGTATGACGGATAGTAATGATACGAAGATACCAATGGATCCGGGTACTAAGTTGGTCAAGGTGGAAGATGGAAACTCAGTTGACGCAACTTACTACAGAAGTTTAATTGGAAGTCTCAGGTATTTACTACATACAAGACCAGATCTTAGTTATTCAGTCGGACTACTCAGTAGATTTATGCAAGACCCGAAGGATCATCACCTGAAGGCAGTAAAGCAAGTAATCCGATACATCAAAGGAACACAGGAGCATGGCATAATTTACAAGAAAGAAGGCGGCTGCAAGATTACAGGTTACAGCGACAGTAGTTATGGAATCAACACTGATCAAGGAAAAGGAACTACTGGAATAGTATTTTACTTTGGAGAGTCACCCATTACTTGGTGTACTCAGAAACAACCAACAGTGGCGCTATCATCATGTGAATCAGAATTCATGGCGGCTACTGCAGTAGCATGTCAAGCCTTATGGTTGAAAAGATTACTTAGTGAATTAACTGAGATGAAGAGAAGAAGATAACGCTGAGGGTAGATAACATTTCAGCAATAGCTCTAGTCAAGAACCCAGTTTTTCATGGAAGAAGTAAACACATCGACATTCGCTACCATTTCATTCGAGAATGCGTAGAGAATGGACATATCAATGTGGAGCACGTCAGCGGAGAACTACAAAGAGCGGATATACTAACAAAGGCTCTACCAAGACTAAAGTTCACGACGATGAGACAAATGCTCGGAGTTCAAGATTTAAAAAGAAGCAACGATCAAGATTAAGGAGGAGAATGTGACCCGATAATCTTTATTCATTGCTTAGTATTATGTTTAGTTTAAACGCCAAGGACCAGACATGTTAAAACAGAAGATAATAACTAACTTGGCAGTTATTTCTGTTAGGAAATATGAAAGGGTATGTCTGTTCATCAAACCGGTTCAATACCTATATATATGTAGAACATATGTAACGATACAAGGTTAATCAATATAGAACATATTTACTTATTCAAATCATTGCAACTTACATAATCGATCAAGAAGAAGTTGGGACAACACTGATAAGAGTGATCTTCTTGTTTAAGGGAACAAACAATCAAGTTTATGTTTATATATTTTGTACTAATACAGCATTTTCCTTTCCTTGCAGCCATCCGGGCACCGCCAGCATCTATGTGCCCATTAAGTGTCACCCAGTTTCTGTTAAGAAAAAGACTAAGAAGTTACCTCGTACAATGTGTCACCCAGTTTTTGTCGATGTTACCTGCCAAAAAGAATAATAACAGTTCGGCAATTTCATGAACCGAAGAAAAGTATAATTGGACACTTGGTGTAGTGGTACAAAGATATTAAGCTGGAGAATAATTTTACAAATCTGAATATTTTAGTGTTACGCACGTACATTAGGATTGTTTTACAAATATGAAAATTGGCCTATTGCTAGAACAAATATGATCCTGAAAATATCAATTGCTGATCGTAGATGCAAGTTCCTAAAGAATGATTAAGTGGTTAATGGTTATTTCATCTTAGTGCCTTTGTGTGTGTGTGTGTCGCTGTAGTTATTTGTATAGTATAAATATTTTATGTATGAGTAACACATGGATGGTAACCTGGTAAGTTTTCTCTTTCAGGGAACCCTTATATGCAGTGTGTTCCGTTGGATGAACTGGGGCAAAAAGCCTGGCGGAACTTTAAAAAGTGCGATGAAGCAGTTGTATGTATAAGATGTTTATCTCTCTTTTTCTCTTCATCTATATATGTATACACACCTACATCCACGGCCCTGCACAGTGCACACACATATACATGCATGGTTGTGGCACAAACATATTTCATGTGTTTGGCAGACTGCACTTGAAGGAATATGTTTTTCGACTTTTGAGCAAGATAAAAAGCCACTTAAAAAGGCTAGTGGTTTGGTTAGTTTTATTGCTGCTTTTGTTGTTGTGGTCTTCAACAAGTGCTATCAGATGGTATAGTTACATTCTACCTCCTTTTGACTTTTGAGACTATTTCTGTCATTTAATATTTTACTTGTAAACAAATTTTATGTCCAACAAGGGAAACAAAAAGAACATCAGGGATGCTAAAATTATGGACTGCAAATACCTCAAGTTTGAAGATCATTATCTTTTCTACGTGACCTTAGAGGCCATTGAACAAGGGAACCTTGGAGTCTATGAGACCACAATTAAATGTAATTTTGATGATGGTGCAATAAATCTGGACCAATTTGTTCTTACGGATTGTGAACCTTCTGGTATGTGATCATTTGGAGTATCTCATGCATCGATTTGATTATCACTTTCTTATTAGAACCCATAACCCGTTTTTATACGTAGCTAAAAAGTGTGACAGTTCAAAGGTATTGAAATTTGCCCAATGCTCAGAACCATCTATATTGTTTTAGTATAACGAGTTGGTGATATAATAAAAGAATCATATTTATATAATAAAACGTGTTTGTGTGTGGGCCATTCCAGTCCTTACTAATAATTCCCATAAACTAAAGACTTCCGGCTATATAAGCTGCATAAGTAACTTCTCTTTTGGTATCCTGTGTATTCTTGCGTTATTTTGCATGCAGCAGGTACTGTTAAAGGAGCCCAATTCCGCCCCGAATCCACGTATGAAACTGTTATAGGTTAGTCTTCCATTTTTTTCTACATTTTTTTTATGTGCAAACTTCGTTGTCCATCTATTTTCACCTCTAGAAACAGATCATCACTATAGGTATTAAAGACTACGCATTCATCATTATGCTTTCTGTTTGCGCATTAGGATTACGTTCTGGTTGCATTTCTTTTTATTAACGAGGATGTCTGAAGATGGACAGAGAGATCCACTTTAAAGCAACACACAAATTTATGATTTTTTTTTTTTTTTTTTTTTTTTTTTTTTTTTTTTTTTTATTTTTATATTCCTTCTCTGATGCGTCCAATTAGTATACATCGAACGAATAATTTGGCTTACCCTAAACGTATCCCGAATTTCACTTGCCTTCTTCTTTCAACCCATCTACATGTCAATGGGTTGGTTTGGGTTATGTAAAACCTTCATATAAAAAAGGTTGAGAATTATAATTTCAAAAAATTTATACATGTTTGGACCAGCTCATCTTATAGTATGGTCTACGTGGACACGTGGTTATACTGTATGCTAATTATATATCTGGGTTCGACTGATCCTGAAACCTCATTTTATCCTGTTAGTGGGATGGTACGTAGGAGGAACAAGGGTGGTGGGTATGACTTTCGTCACTTATGTGGCTGGAACAGGTTAGCCATTTATCTAGGTAAATACATCATACATGTGAACTCTGTTTGTCGCATGAATCTTGATGTAGCTTGTGCTTTTTATTTTTCAGATGGGTGACATGTACGTTGAAGTATTCATAAGCCAACCAGTACCATTTTCATTTAAAAATACATATTATCCCGCTCTACCGAAATTGGATGGCCATCACAATAAACAAAACGCACACTGCAACATTTTATCATCACTTGATTATATCTATTTAATAAGGTAACTTTCATCATATTCAAGTACTACGTACTAGTTTTATATCATCATTGTTAGGTAATCAAGATAACTAACATCCTTCATTTTCCTTTGCATGGACCATGAAACATGAAGTTCTTTAACTTGTAGGTTAAGTGTGTTAATTTACGTGGTCAATAAAAGGAGGTTAATCCCATCATACACAATTGACACAAATACAAAGGGCAGGGCCTGGTTGTTGTTTATTTTCATTTTTCTGTGATGTACTAATAATGTTAGTGTTTTAGATGTTTGCATAGATATAAAGGTGTTTGCATAGATATATAATAAGCCCCAAGGTTTAGATGGACACCAGAGTTTCGGTGGGCCTTTGGCTATGATTATGCACGGCCCAGTATATTTCATTATAATAAAATCCCACAATATATTTTGAGTTATCCCTACTAATGTTTTAAAACTCGGGTTGATTCGGCCGATTCAACTGGTTGAACCAGGAACCGGTTCAGAGACCAAGTCGGATTTGGCTGATTTTTGCTTATTTGATAACCGGATTAAACCAACGGGTTTTCATTGACCCGGGTTGACTCATTTCATAAACCCGGTCGGATCATGACTTTTATTCTTCTTTTCCTTTATTTTAAACAATAAAAACTTTTTATTTGCTCTAAAACTAACAAAACCCTTTTGTCATTACATTTTCGCTAAACCCAAATTTGTGTTACGTTGAATTCTATATCTGTATGTACAAACATATTATGATTTGGAAAGTTTATAGTTAAATTGAAAAGTTAAAGTGGTGGTGACTAATGTGCTTATGTTTTGATAAAACAACAATCTAGAGTTATAAACAAATGTTGGTGTTACATTTTCTTCAATCTTAAAAACACCATATAGTTATCTCATTTTTATAAATAAGAACTATAAATCTGTTGTAAACTAAAACTATAAATTGACTGTTTTTGCATTTTTTATAAGATTGTAGATATGAAAATTAAAGACTAAAACCCAATAGAGTCATCTTATTTTTATCTGTTCAATTGAATGTAATATTGAAATTGAACAAACACCTATCAAAGATATTATGATAAGGACATATATGTATAAAACTGGTTTGACCCGGCTGTTGAACTAGTTGAACCGATGACTCGACCGGATCAATTAAAAAACCGGTTTTAAAACATTGATTTCTACTATATTATAAATCATTTTGAACTTTCTTAAAATGGAAGTTTAAATTATTAAACCAACACGGTTACTTATTATGAAATTTTGTTGGTTTTGCTATGAAATCAATAGCTTACATCATACTCATCATAAATAAATACAATTTTTAATAAGTATAGCTATGATAGCATTAGTTACAACATTTAAAACACTTTTTGTAAAGAGTTTTAAAAAATCTAGCTAAAAAATAGAATGAAACTTAATTAAAAAAAAAGAAAAAATAAAATAAAATAAAAACATTTATAACCATAATAACCTATTGACTTTTCGAATCTTCTAATAATTTTTTTAAAAACAACTTTTAAATGAACAATACATGTTATTATACATATTGTACAAACTAATAAAACACACAAAACTTCATACAATTTATATGCAAACAAGTTGATGGTACATATGGTTTTAAAAACGGGACCGAACCGGACCAACGGGTTCAGCCGGTAAACGGAGCCGCCACCGGTTCGGCTAGCTAATAAAAGCCTTTCGAAAAGGAACCTAAAAGGACAAACGGAATCGGTAAAAACGGGCGGACATGCCAGACCGAGATCATTTTCTTCTGGTTTTTCTCATATTAATGAGCTAGTCATTGTTATTTTGTTGGTGTCAGAACTTTAATCATAATGTACATGTCACCGCAACGCGTAAATACCATGCTATTACATTACAAATGAGAAATGATCTACCCCATTTTACGATTCTTTCCGTATTAAGTTGCCACGAATTACTAAAGACTCGTTAAGGAGAAGTCATTCTGTGAGACTATTTTTGAATGATTATATAAATATTGTTGACATTCAAATGGTTACACAACTAAAAAAAAAAAATTGTACCTCGATGGCTTTTCTATATCTCACTTGTGAATAGACAAAAAAAAGTACTCAACTTTAGTCCATGTTTACTTGTCAACATGACCACGTAGACAAAGGCGGAGCCTGAAACTTGTGATTGAAGAGATAAATTTAGATAATTTTTATAAATTACATTATAATTTTGGTTCGTTAAAGAGGCAAATTATGAAAATAACAAGATACTTTAAAATTTTACACTACAATTTTTTCGTTAAAAAGGCACGTGCCCACCCTGCCCCTTCCTATCTTCGCCAATGCCCGTAGAGTGTGTTCTTCGTATAAGTGATATATGTATATTTCACATAGTTCACAATCATGTAACCTTTTCTTAAAAGGCAAGTAAAAAATTTAAATTCAAAAGTAATACCATATACCAGCTAATATTTTTAAAACCTTATATGATGGTAGATATGTTTTATATAAACCATAAGTTATTAAAAACTCGCCACAATTTTAGTTGAAAATTTCAGGGGTGATATTAAATCATTTTTACCTCTTATATTTGAAAAAACGCACACCTAATTTAAATAAATAAATAAATAAATTTGCACACATTGAGTTTTAATTCAAACACACCGCTTAATAAGTAAACAATTTACCATATCTATATCATGCTTTGAAAACCTGTACATGTGTGCAAATAATCTTTCTTTTTAAAATTAATAGGTAAGAACATTTTTTGGAACACTTGAAATGATTTTGGGTGTGCCAAATATAAAGAAGAATATAATTTTATTATTAATTAACTAAATGTAAAAATAAAAGAAAAACATCTAAGTAGAAATTTAAAAGTGAAGAAAAAAGTGGGAGTATAAAAAATAAGCTCTATTCATTCACATGTCATAAACTACATTATCTCCTCAATTTTTTATTTCCACTCACATTATATAACCGTCTCCAATCTCCATCGCACCTCCGCTCAATCTCCCCCACGTATTCAATAGGAAACATTCACATCTTCTTCGGTATGTTCGTTATGCTTTATAATTTGATGTGTACGCAACTGGTACTGTAACTAGATATAATTTTGTAGATTGATACATAATTTTGTTCTACATGTGATTTATTGATTAAAATTTGTATAATGCTAATGATAAATAAGATACTAGATTGAAACAAGATACAAATGATAAAGCAAGAAATAGCAAGGATTCCATATGTATAAGAAGAAGCAAATCATACAGATACCCATAGGTTACTAAACATATAGTAAGCATTGCATATGTCTAAGAAGAAGCAAATCATACAAAGGACTCATGGGTTACTAATCATAGAAAGTAATCTTTGAGAATTTTTACCATAACTAAGTAAGTAAAAGAATTTCTTTTACAGTAAATGCTAGTACTAGTAGTCTCAACACAATATCTTTAAATGTTTCAGTTTATCAACGAGCTTGTTTGACTTTATTCACTCACCCCATGTTGGACCAATTCCCTGTTGAATTTCAAGACCCACTTATGATGTTGAGCGACCAATTGTAGAGACTTGACCACGAATCTGTCCCTGAGAAATAGATCATATGGGTAATCAGGTACATCCACAACCTTAATAGCCGAAAAAACAACTTTTGAGAAACCATCTTTTCCCCATTTATGGCTTTAAGTGTTCTTCACTAAACAATAGTGGAACTCCTCATCTGAGTGAGTGTTATCCACCCCATTACCAATAAAGTGTGGTCTGTATCTTCATCTGCATCTTTTGGATCATGCCTGAATGGTTTTATGTCATATGCATCTAGGGCAACCTCATGATCTTCAAATTTACCATAGTAAGTATATTTCATCAAGGGATAGTGTGGCCCATGAGGTTAAAAGTTATACAAGATTACATCTTGAACATACATTGTTAATTTTGATCCATCTCTATATGACTTGATTAAATTGAGCTAAAATATTTGTTCACCCATCACATGATAGTCACCCTTAGCCCTCCATTATATCCTTTTGAAAGGATAAATCTCAATGCTATGTAACCCGACATGTACAAACACACGTAATATATCAATTATCCCCCCCCCCCCGGCCTGTGTCGATCAATTGATAAGGTGAGATAAATAACTTGTACATCCCATACATTCTTTGCATGTCCCCTCCTCTTTTTTATGTATTACATTTGGTGTCCAATGTCTAATCGACTAACTAACTATGACCACCTCATGTTTAATAAGTTCACTAAAATGTGTTAAAAAAAACAAGACTCGATGATGAGACAATGTGATCTTGTAGCTTAAACTTATGATTAAGGCATCAAGTTGCTTTGACAATAAACTACATTATCTCGCATGTCATAAACTACATTCTCTCCTCGAATTTTCATTTTGACTCACACATTATGCACATTATCTCCGCTAAATCTCCCCCACGTATATGACGAGGTTAGAGCCATTTTATGTAAGACTATCCCTACGCGTTTCACTACTTTTGACCTAACTGACTGAATGAAAAAAATTCGGATGATATTTAACGAGATTTACGTCATGTCTTACATGATTATTAGATTAGTCCCAGCAAGCCTGGCAAGCCTTTCGTGAGGAACTAACCTCTCGCGTGAGGTTACTGGGTCGGGGTCAGGTGCCATGTGACGAAGAAGAAATAAGGTAACGAATGGTGATTTGCTCACCGCTTATAGAATTGTGCAAAGGTGGGCCACTTTTGTTTTTTATTATTAATTATTTGGTTTGTGAGTATGTGTTGGGTATTTAGTGGAGTATGTTTGTATAAAAGTGTGTATTTTAATGAAATGTGATGGAGTGCTCATTATTGGGAGGGAAAAGTGAGAGGGAGTGAGAGGAGATTAAAAGCTAATGTGATGTTGAAATGGAAGATGAGGTGGTGTGACTGATGTGATTAGTCTTAAAATGGATTACATTCAAAAACATGTGTACCAACATATATAATTTAAGTATAGGACGAATAACACTTTTTCACTTTATTGTCATATGGCTTTAATTGAAAGTGGTTATATGTTGTTTAAAGTTGTTTAGTTCACATTATTGTCATGTAGGTATAACTTTATATTGCCAATATATCAACAAATTAACAAAATATTGAAAACGATATGTGCCATCGCGAGTGACTCCCTTGACGGACAAAAGAAGACTATAGCATAATAAAAATCAAGTCTTGAACGATACAAATGTAACGTTAATTTATAGGCTCACACCTCCTAATTTATCTAGAAAACTTCATAACATTGCATATAAAATCATTCCACAGTGTTCTGCATCATATTCGGTAAATATAAGTTTTTTCCCTACATGGTTTTTGACGTATATTCTTTTTTAAGTTTGAAATTTTCGGCTAAATTTGAAACTTATACACTTATATAAATTCATTGTAAATAGAGGTGGCAAAACGAACGGGTCAAGCGGGCTTGGGCCACGGGTTCGGACCGAACAAGCATGGGCTTAAACGGGTACGGCCTTAAACAAGCACGGGTAAAACAGAATCATGTTATATGAATCGCTTTAAAAAAACTCAAAAACGGCAAAAAAAATTCCCCAAACCTAATAACTCATTTATATTTAAATAACTAAATATATTATATTTAAAGGTTTTTTTTTTTTTTTTTTTTTTTTTTTTTTTTTTTTTTTTTTTAAGGACAAAAAACATGTAGCCGTTCATTTACCATTTAAAAGTGTCATACATGCATCTTTTACAAATTAGTCCATAAAAAAAATTTACTTATAAAAGATTCAAAAACAGATAAACTTTTAAAAGTGTCGTACATGCATAAGGCTCACTCACTATACGGAGCCAAACACACACAAATTCCGACCTATCATCGGTATAACCTCACCTAACAACTTAACATCTTTTAATTTTTATTGCTATTATTATTATGCTTATTAATACGACTAGTCTATGATATCTAGCCATGCTATCTGCATAATTTTGATACGAAATGGTTGTTTATCTGTAGTAAGTTTAGGTCTTGACAAATTTGATAAAAAATAACTAAATGTGTTTTTTTTTTTTTTTTGGTACGGAATTTTTGTTTTAAAAGTTAGTTGTAATTTTGCTATGAAATTTATTTGTACTAGAGAGTAATCGGCCTATGCGGAGAGCACTCGGATTGAAATTTTTATATATAAGTTTCAAAATTATGTGTATGACATGTTCATGCTACCTTAAGGGGTATTTGTTTCGGCTTATATAGCTAGATCATGGCTTATTTGATTTTGGACTTATGTTTCGTAAGCTCACTTTTTGTGGCTTATTTTGAAACTTTTCGGCTTATATAAACTTATTATGACACAATGAACTTATATAAGCCGAAACGTTTCAAAGTAAGGCAAAAAATGAGATAAAACGTTGGTTAGATGAAGATCTCGTGTTAATGACAGATGATTCCAAATTCAGTGTTATTGATTCATAAGTCACATAGCCAAGCCAATCTCCATTTGTCACATTATACCATGTTATTTAATTGCTAATAGTGATTAAAGAAAGTATGTACTCTATCTATGAGACCTTTGAGAACTGAAAAAACTGGTTTATGCAACTAAAAGCACTATATCAGATTATAGTTCAATATTTGTATTGTTTGCGGAATATTTTTATTGAGGTACACGGATCAGTATCTTGTTCTTTTTGGGCTTAAAAAACTTTTGTAATACATTGTCGAATGCTTTTTGATTTTGCAATTAAGGGTCTTTTACTTCTTTGAACAAAGTGATATTATGTAAGAAAGATGTACATTTTGAACCATTAGTATTCAGTTGATGATGATTATAAACATAGAGAACAAGAGTATCAGGTTTGTTCTTTGCTAAAATTTTATCCAAGTTCACTACAACAATCAATGGAATCGCAGGAGACATATTGAGACTTTCGCCGGGGACATGTCCCCTGCGAAACCTTTCCCGGGGGATATGTCCCCGGCGAAAGTCTCCCGCCAATACCCCCCTCGAGAATTGTAACACCCCCAATTTCGTGATACGCAACGGAATTCAAACTGGGTGTTACTTCATGGCACAACAGTCATAATAATAGAAAACGAACTCTAATGGAGTCGTTTTAAAAGATTTATCATTCGATTTATATAAATATCAGAGTTTACAAATATGAGGTCCCAATAGTTTCACGGTTTACAAAATACATTAAATGGGTTTTTGAATGATAATAAAATTTATAGCCTTCTTGAGTATCCGTGCTCCTCCGTGCCAGCCTCGTACAATATGGACCTGAAATACATGCTTAAAACTGTCAACACAAAGGTTGAGCGAAATTCATAGAGTTTATTTGATGGTTGAACACATTATGTTTGTAGTGTGAGCTATAGACTCACACCAATTGTTTGAAAACAAAACAGATATTATTGCACTAAGCTCATGATACCGAAAACGTTAACAGCTTGTCAATAGAAATTGATATAATAGTTTGCCAGGTCATTGGTTAAACAGTTGCCCTAATAGGTAATTTGCCAATTAACCTATGGTTCTTCAAATAGAGTGCGTTTGTTTACCGGACTTGGTCAAACAAACGGGATTCGTCAATCCCGATAGATCTATCCACATTATTCGCGTTCACCCACAAGTGATTAATGTTTCATGATAATAGGGACTTAAGTTTGGCAATAGTGGTACTTAGTGCACATAATACATTCAGATAAGCATACAGTTCCAAAGCAATGTGTTCGGTTTAAAAATAAAGCATGTATCTCCCCCAAGGGTTTGTAAAATAATTAAGTAATAGAAAGTGGGGCTATGAACTCACCAAGAGTTGATGATGTTAAGTACTAACGGATGTGATGCATAAGTCGGAAGACTTCTACGTGCAACCTAAAAATGAAATGTTGCGACTTAGGTTTGGAATAATGTTTAAGAAAACATAAACCATCCTATATATATTCCTATGTTGATCATGATGTAGTCAATTATCATTTGATGTTTATAGAAGGATCTTTATTATGAGAAAACGTATTTAGTTTATAGATATCGTACTACCGTTCGGGCCATCATAATTCAGAGGTCATGCAGTAAACGGTCGAGGAGTTAGGACACTTTAAATCGTAAATCCAGCAACTCGTCGATACGTTTTACTCAAATGAAACCCCTCACATGAAGCTCCCTACTATTGTAGCACTTAGTAAATACAACATAAGTTTATCATGTTTTTACAAGTTCTCGTCGTTTCATAAATATGATTACCTTAGTTAACGGTCCTAGGTAAACAAGCCTTGAGGCTTTAGCCATGGCCTTGCCGTGACTTTGGTCTTGACTACCATGGTCTTGAGACTCAGCCTTAACCTTAGCCGTATCCGTGGTCTTGGCTTATGGCCGTTAGGCCTCTTGGTTTGCTTTTAGTTGCGACAAAAGTATAGTTTGTGAGACTAAATATAGGGCAGTTTCTGTTTTTGAAAGATAATGGCCTGTTTAAGCGTTTTCAAGGTCCAAGCTTCTTTGATATCGAAGGAAAACGTCTTTTCGGACAACTTTCGTGTTTAAAATTTTTGATGATTCGGAGCAGAAGTACCACTTTTTACAAGACCAGACCCTAAACAGCTTTTACATGGCAGTTTTGGCGTTTTAGTTTTGCTAACTTCTTTTGACTATAACTTTTGACTCGTTTGTCCGTTTCGGGTGATTCAAGTTGCTATGTTTACCTTTTTATCTTGTCTACCATAGTATGTAAGTTAGAAAGTCCATATGTTACTTATTTTAATGGTCTCAAATGTGTAGAATATGACTAGTTTAGTAGTTTGTTACTTTTATGACAATATGTAAATTAAAACATGTGATTGAGTATATGTACATCATGAATCAACATAGTAACTATATATATAGCATGAAATTGTTAAGATTATGAATAAATAAGATGATATGATGGTGGTGATAAGTTGCTTACAACTTTTGGCTTTCAATCAAGAAAGGAGTAACTAGTAAGGATCGGACTTTGATTGATCACTTAAGACTTCGGATTGAGCTAGCTTTCTACACCTTGGTACCCTTGCAATCTTGAAGAGTTGGTGATGAAGTACTAAGTGACTTGAGTGGATTTAAACTCAAGAAGATCACTTAAACTTGCTAGAGATTTGATGTAGTAACTTACTACTTGAAACTTCTTTGCATAAACTTGGAGTTTAAGAACAAATTATGGAAGATATGGTGGTTTTATGCTATGAACGACCCAAAATAGAATTTTAGGGTTCTTAGGATTTATTTCACTTCCTATTTATAGGAGGGTAAGTTTGGTTAACCATATATTGGGTTAAATATTAACCATGGTTAAGTTATGACACATGTAAAGATCTAAATGAACCATGGATAGGATTAAGCCACATGAATGATGACTCCCCTTAGAGGCTGTCACAATTGCATGACAAGGCTTAGATGATAAGCCTTGGTCTTATCTTGAGTTTAGAGTAAGTTTTGGTTCCGTTAAATGCCAACCGTAAGTCGTTAAGCCGTAAAACGTAAAATCGGGTATCGTAAAAATACGAAACTTACAGGAATGATGAGACTCATCATTATACTCCATCTAAAAATATAAAATGAGTGATAAGTCTCATTGGGTGCAAAAACGCTGCTTAAAGCTGGAAATACGGGTCAAAAACGCGTAATTCGCAGTTTATTGGAAAAGAACGAAATTTCAGGGAAACGACCGTGAATTTATTTAGAGTAGACTAAAATTAGTCTAAAAGTGATATGAGATGTTAAAATTTGGTTTTCGTCATACGCGGGATAACTTAACAGTTATTTGTGAAGTTTAAAAGTTACGCGATTTAAGCAAAAATGTAGAACGTACAAGGTTAATTCCTTTATGGTCAAAGGAGGAGGGAAATATGTTTGACTTTTCCAAAAAATGTAAAGTGTCAAAAACATATTAGAAACACAGTGCAGGAATCGTTAAGTCTGGATGTAAGTAGAATTGTTTAAAACGTAAGTTGCGTTTCGTACAGAGCAGGGTTTATTTGGTAAAATAAAAATAAATCTTAAAAATTCTCAAATTAATTATGAGTGATCTAAAAATTTATCTGATGTGAAGAAAATTGACAGAGTTGATTTTCGTTATGCGCGTGATGACTAAATGGTGTTCCGACCAAAATGAAACTTTGTAACGATGTTTTCTTAATAACTCTTGCGAAGATGATCTAACGATTGTCGAACTCTCAGGATATTACTAAAATAATTTATTTTACGAGAATGTGAAATAAAAATTTTACGGATGAATAGTGAAAGTGATTAGTAAAAGTGAATAGTAACTTTTGAAAAGTAACCCAAAAAATGCGCGTTGTTACAGTCTCACCACCTTAATGGGAATTCCGTCCCGGAATTCAAATGTGTGTTACTAATGTTGAAGTGTCTAGGAAAATATGTTTATATGCGCCGAATTCTAATCTTTGAGTTCTCAAGTTTCTGGTCATAGAATGGGTTATGTACCGTTTTATGTTTTTGGTCGTGGCTTAAGTTGGTAATCTGAAGGGTTTTGTTAAAATATTATAGCGTCCAATATACCTCAAGTTTGGCTTTTCCCGTTTCTAAAAATGAATCATATCTTAATGTATTGAGGTTTTCAACAAAACCTTAATTTCTAACATGGAGTTTTTGTTAAATTTTTAACGCCTTATATCTATGTAATTTTTGTTTCTGGCGATAGTGTGTGGCATGTAGCCAAATTTTTATTTGTATGGTTTCCTTTGTTGTTTCGTAGGTGATCTCTGAACACCTTAGTCCAGCAAATGGTTGACTGACACTTTCGTCTATATAGTGCCTCAAATGGGATAGTTTTGATGTTGTTTAGGGTAATTGTTGTTAATCAAAGGTGCAAGGTATTGTTGATGTGAAATGGTTTATAATGATGTGATAATTGTTGTAGGAAAGTCTTGTTAGTGGCAAGTAGTTATCCAAACCATTTCCAAAGTTGATCATGTCTTAGGTGGTTTCGGGATGAAGGCTATATCGTATAGTTTTTATGTCTACTAGTGTTTGAAAGAAACGTGATACTGTGAAGTTTTATATATTGACTTACAATGGGGTTTAGATAATGAGCTGATAGGTTGATGATTAGAAGAGTGTAGTGTATGTTTATCATTATTCTTAGGTAGGGATGTCAAGTTTGTTTTAAAGTCAAAAGTGAATTTTAAAGGAATATGGCGGAATGATATCCTTGAAACCTAATCAGGCTAGTATTTCTAAGAAATGACGAGAAGAATTGATGACTATCCCAAGATAGTAGTTTGGTTTATCTCATGTATGAAAATTTCAAGAATGAAATTAGGTAGTATAAATAAGATGTTAAGATTTTGCTGAGTGGTAAGACACTATCGTGTCTCTAGATTTTTTTTTTTAATTTATTTATTTATTTATTTATTTTTTTAATGAATTCTGGTGGTTTATCGAGTTTAAGTAGGAAATTAACCAGAATATAACCCTTGTATAACTATTCTCAGTGTTTGAAAAATTTAAGTCGAACATAGTTAATCAGGCTATGTTCCACTATCCCTAGGTTAAATATAGGTGATTAGGCTATATTTAGCCGAGGTTCGATAAATTTTCCAAATACCTAAATTAGGTATACTTGTGATATGTCCATAGCTTTTGAGAAATTGTCCACTAAGCAAAGGAATTATCAAACCATTCAGTTGCAAGTCCTGGCCACAAAGACTTGTAACCTATGTTTTCACATTCCACTGCATAGAAGATAGTATTGGTAGATACGTGTGGAAAGGAAACCTCAAGTAATTCCAAAATAGTCCATACTTGGCTAGCATCACGGACCTTTAACAATGAAGGTTTCAGAAGAGAATTTTTGATGAATGTAGAGAAAGTTGCTGAACTTTAGCTTTTGTAGATGATGAGTCAGTTTATCTTTTAGAAATCCCATTTCTTGTATTTCCATTAGGGAAATTGATAGACTGTGACGGGTTTCATGTAAAACAATATCATATAAAGTTTATAAGATAATTTCTAGAGACTATTGTATAACTTACAATATCTGAGAAGTGAATTAGACCATTGTGTAACTCACAATGTCTTGAGAAATATAGAGAGATCATTGTGTACTCACAATGTCTTGAGAAATAAATTAGACCATTGTGTACCTCACAATGTCTAGGGAATAATAGAGACCATTGTGCAACTCACAATGTCTAGGAAATAATAGAGACCATTGTGCAACTCACAAGGTCTGAGAAATAGTTGAGACCACTGTTTTACTCACAGTGTCTGAGGATATAAGAGAGACCACTGTAGGATTTACAGTGTTTGAGAATGTAATAGAGACTAATGTATCTCACAGTTTCTTGAAATATGAATGAGACCATTGTATCTCACAATGTCTATGAATTAGGAAAGACCATTGTAATCAGTTACAATGTCTTGGATAAAGTTTCGTAATCCTAAAATGCACGAGTAGATGCATGATTGGGAGATTGGAAAAAAAATATGATTGTGCCGTAATGCCTTAGAATAGGCATACGCATGTATGTTTAGTACATTGTTTATAATTGAAATTATGTCGAGTGTATATATCAATATACTAGTATGTTTGTATAGCTTAAAAAGCCTAAAAGTCACATAATCGTCTGGAGGATGGAAGGCACGGAGAACGGAAGGCTATAAAATGTTTTTGTTTGAAAAAGTAGTTATAGTTTAAGTCTCGATTAGACCCGTTTCTCTATAACTGTGGCTCTGATACCAATCTGTAACACCCCCAATTTCGTGATACGCAGCGGAATTCAAACTGGGTGTTACTTCATGGCACAACAGTCATAACAATAGAAAACGAACTCTAATGGAGTCGTTTTAAAAGATTTATCATTCGATTTATATAAATATCAGAGTTTACAAAAATGAGGTCCCAGTAGTTTCACGGTTTACAAAATACATTAAATGGGTTTTCGAATGCTAATAAAATTTATAGCCTTCTTGAGTATCCGTGCTCCTCCGTGCCAGCCTCGTACAATATGGACCTGAAATACATGCTTAAAACTGTCAACACAAAGGTTGAGCGAAATTCATAGAGTTTATTTGATGGTTGAACACATTATGTTTGTAGTGTGAGCTATAGACTCACACCAATTGTTTGAAAACAAAACAGATATTATTGCACTAAGCTCATGATACCGAAAACGTTAACAGCTTGTCAATAGAAATTGATATAATAGTTTGCCAGGTAATTGGTCAAACAGTTGCCCTAATAGGTAATTTTCCAATTAACCTATGGTTCTTCAAATAGAGTGCGTTTGTTTACCGGAATTGGTCAAACAAACGGGATTCGTCAATCCCGATAGATCTATCCACATTATTCGCGTTCACCCGCAAGTGATTAATGGTTCATGATAATAGGGACTTAAGTTTGGCAATAGTGGTACTTAGTGCACATAATACATTCAGATAAGCATACAGTTTCAAAGCAATATGTTTGGTTTAAAAATAAAGCATGTATCTCCCCCAAGGGTTTGTAAAACAATTAAGTAATAGAAAGTGGGGCTATGAACTCAACAAGAGTTGATGATGTTAAGTACTAACGGATGTGATGCATAAGTCGGAAGACTTCTATGTGCAACCTAAAAATGAAATGTTGCGACTTAGGTTTGGAATAATGTTTAAGAAAACATAAACCATCCTATATATATTCCTATGTTGATCATGATGTAGTCAATTATCATTTGATGTTTATAGAAGGATCTTTATTATGAGAAAACGTATTTAGTTTATAGATATCGTACTACTGTTCGGGCCATCATAATTCAGAGGTCATGCAGTAAATGGTCGAGGAGCTAGGACACTTTAAATCGTAAATCCAGCAACTCGTCGATACGTTTTACTCAAATGAAACCCCTCACATGAAGCTCCCTACTATTGTAGCCCTTAGTAAATACAACATAAGTTTATCATGTTTTTACAAGTTCTCGTCGTTTCATAAATATGATTACCTTAGTTAACGGTCTTGGGTAAACAAGCCTTGAGGCTTTAGCCATGGCCTTGCCGTGATTTTGGTCTTGACTACCATGGTCTTGAGACTCAGCCTTGACCTTAGCCGTAGCCGTGGTCTTGGCTTATGGCCGTTAGGCCTCTTGGTTTGCTTTTAGTTGCGACAAAAGTATAGTTTGTGAGACTAAACATATGGCAGTTTCTGTTTTTGAATGATAATGGCCTGTTTAAGCTTTTTCAAGGTTCGAGCTTCAAAGCTTTTGAAGGAAAACGTCGTTCCGGACAACTTTCGTGTTTTAAATTTTTGATGATTCGGAACAGAAGTACCACTTTTTACAAGACCAGACCCTAAACAACTTCTACATGGCAGTTTTGGCGTTTTAGTTTTGCTAACTTCTTTTGACTATAACTTTTGACTCGTTTGTCCGTTTCGGGTGATTCAAGTTGCTATATTTACCTTTTTATCTTTTCTACCATAGTATGTAAGTTAGAAAGTCCATATATTACTGATTTTAATGGTCTCAAATGTGTAGAATAGGACTAGTTTACTAGTTTGTTACTTTTATGACAATATGTAAATTAAAACATGTGATTGAGTATATGTACATCATGAATCAACATAGTAACTATATATATAGCATGAAATTGTTAAAATTATGAATAAATAAGATGAGATGATGGTGGTGATAAGTTGCTTACAACTTTTGGCTTTCAATCAAGAAAGGAGTAACTAGTAAGGATCGGACTTTGATTGATCACTTAAGACTTCGGATTGAGCTAGATTTCTACACCTTGGTACCCTTGCAATCTTGAAGAGTTGGTGATGAAGTACTAAGTGACTTGAGTGGATTTAAACTCAAGAAGATCACTTAAACTTGCTAGAGATTTGATGTAGTAACTTACTACTTGAAACATCTTTGCATAAACTTGGAGTTTAAGAACAAATTATGGAAGATATGGTGGTTTTATGCTATGAACGACCCAAAACAGAATTTTAGGGTTCTTAGGATGTATTTCACCTCCTATTTATAGGAGGGTAAGTTTGGTTAACCATATATTGGGTTAAATATTAACCATGGTTAAGTTAGGACACATGTAAAGATCTAAATGAACCATGGATAGGATTAAGCCACATGAATGATGAATCCCCCCCTAGAGGCTGTCACGATTGTATGACAAGGCTTAGATGATAAGCCTTGGTCTTATCTTGAGTTTAGAGTAAGTTTTTGTTCCGTTAAATGCCAACCGTAAGTCGTTAAACCATAAAACGTAAAACCGGGTATCGTAAAAATACGAAACTTACAGGAATGATGAGACTCATCATTATACTCCATCTAAAAATATAAAATGAGTGATAAGTCTCATTGGGTGCAAAAACGCTGCTTAAAGCTGGAAATACGGGTCAAAAACGCGTAATTCGCAGTTTATTGGAAAAGAACGAAATTTCAGGGAAACGACCGTGAATTTATTTAGAGTAGACTAAAATTAGTCTAAAAGTGATATGAGATGTTAAAATGTGGTTTTCGTCATACGCGGGATAACTTAACAGTTATTTGTGAAGTTTAAAAGTTACGCGATTTAAGCAAAAATGTAGAACGTACAAGGTTAATTCCTTTATGGTCAAAGGAGGAGGGAAATATGTTTGAATTTTTCAAAAAATGTAAAAGTGTCAAAAACATATTAGAAACACAGTGCGTCAATCGTTAAGTCTGGATGTAAGTAGAATTTTTTAAAACCTAAGTTTAGTTTCGTACAGCGCATGGTTTATTTGGTAAAATAAAAATAAATCTTAAAAATTCTCAAATTAATCATGAGTGATCTAAAAATTTATCTGATGTGAGGAAAATTGACAGAGTTGATTTTCGTTATGCGCGTCATGACTAAATGGTGTTCCGACCAAAATGAAACTTTATAACGATGTTTTCTTAATAACTTTTGCGAAGATGATCTAACGATTGTCGAACTCTCAGGATATTACTAAAATAATTTATTTTACGAGAATGTGAAATAAAAATTTTACGGATGAATAGTGAAAGTGAATAGTAACTTTTGAAAAGTAACCCGAAAAATGCGCGTTGTTTCAAGAATACTTTCCCCGGGGACGTAAGTCAACTTTTACCGGGGACATGTGGGTCCCGCATCCATTTTACGCCGGTCAAACACGTCCGACGTGTCACTACTTTTTGCCGGAGACAAGTCCCCGGGGAAAGTATTTTTAAATAATTAGCTAATTACATGATTAAAATAATTAATCAGGACTTTTGCCGGGGACATGTCCCCGGAGAAAGGCCAATACCACTGTTGAGCAAACGGTTTTTGCCGGGGACATGTCCCCAGAGAAACCTGAATAACATTGTTGATTTAAGCCTTTTGCCGGGGACATGTCCCCTGGGAAAGTGATGTTATGAAATTATGCTTCGCTTCCCCGGGGAAAGTCTCTGACCCATTTTGCTGCAAAATGGGTAATTTCCAGATTTTTTCGGGAAAAATTCTACAATGTAACGACCTGTTTTCAGAACCTGTTTTATGCTACAACGACACAAATTCGCTAAACATAATATCATATATAACCATCAATCGCTAACATAGTCACGTGTTTCCAAAATCACCACAAGGATTCAAAAACCGTGAACACATGATCATCTACAAAACTATACATAAGCTACCTATCCGCAAATGGTCCAAAACTGTAAGTATAATCCATTTAGCGGGAATCCTAACACATAATGCACATAAACGACATCATAATCCATGTTATTCTCTACAAACATATCCATAAAGTGTAAAACCAACATAAACCAACATCTCAAACCCCACTACCCCCACTCCCATCCCCGGTATCTCTAGACTCACCCGATGGAGTAGCACCAGATCCCGACCCACCCGGTGGAGTAGCACCTGATCCCCTGGCGAGCGGTAGTCGATCTTGCCAACCCGGGAATGATCTCATAAACTCCATCATCAGATCCATCTAATTCCTCTGTGTAGCCAACTCCTCGGTTTGTTTCTGCACTGTTTCTTAAAGTGAGGACACGCTGGCTTCATCACGAGCTCGGGAGGTGCTAAAGGTCTTCTTCACTCCACCGCCGGGTAAGACTTGACCTACACCATGAACATGACCGTGCTGCTTACCACCAATCACGTGGCGGAGAATCTCGCGGTCAGTCATGTGGGTCCCATCGGAGGTGCTCTCTTCCCGCATCCGTATCATTTGGTTCTGTTTAGTTACAAAAAAACTAGAAAAGTAATATATAAGTTGTGATGCATTATATTTCATCAAAGTGGGCGACTTTGAAAATAAATTATACTTACATATATAGCCTCAGATAACGGGGACTCAAAGACATCGCCCCTCATATGGTTCCGACGGTATAGCTTTATCAAGTCTTCAGCAACCGCCGCCTCGGTGTCGCTGCTCAACTGTTTAGAAATAAAATCAATAACGACACACCCAACACCATGTATATATATAAATACAATGATTAAATAGTTTCTTACAAAGTTATGGCGTATAGCAGCTAACGAACGAGATCCATGAAGGCTCGAACTCGTGTTCGCCAGGCGGTTTTGTCGGTTGACCTCCGATATCTTCAGCTTCTTCGGGTTTGTCCAAAGCTTAACCTGCGTATTTTAAATTAAAAAAACTATTATATAAATGAAATATTATGATGATGATGATGATGATGATGATGATGTTGATGATGATGATGATGATGATGATGATGATGTGTCGATCCAGAAATTACCAACTCATCCCAATCCTCTTGCGTCTTGTTCGCTGGACGCTGTGTTTTGATCTCCTCAACCTTCTCCACCCCACATTTCTTTGTAAAGTAATCTTTTTTGAATTTATATTTGTTGTCATCATATCGCTTTTGGAGATAAAACTCGATATTGTCGACAATCTTGTCTCCATTCGGGCCAACAATGTGAGGGTCGAGATCAAAGTAGTGCTGCAATAAAATATAAATAAAACAAATATACAAATTTAAACAAACAAACAAGTTTGGATAAATAAACACATTTAAATAAATAAACACAATAATTAAAAAAATAAAAGTTAAAAAAACTTACGTGTAGCTGGTCATGGATGTGGGCCTTGGCCGTTTCGGGAACCTTAGCCCATGAATCGCAAAACATGGGAATCGAGTCCCGTAATAGCTCCCCAACATAGTTGGAGAACCAAGCAGCGTGACGGCCCGCGTGTGTATAAAAGCCCTCCTGGTTGACCCCGAAATCGATCGACACCGGACGACGATCCTGTGCCACCTTCGCCTTGAGTGTCGTGTTCTTTGTGGGACCACGCACCACCTTCCCGCCTTTCCCAATTTTGGCGTTGGGGTCGGCAGCTTTGGATTTAGAGCCTACAAGTAATCAAATTCATGTGATGATGACATAAAATAACAAGTTATCAATTTAAAATAACAAGTAATCAAATACAGTTTAGTTAAAAATAATTCATAAATTCTTAAGCTGGCAATTGGTTCCTATCCTCCTCGAGGGACCACGAGGTGGCGAATTACCTCCATCGCCACCGTGAGACCTAGCTACAACATCTGCCATCTGTAAACGTACTAGTACAAGAACATAGAAATTAGTGAAGAAACACACACACACATATATATATATATATATATATATATATATATATATATATATATATATATATATATATATATATATATATATATATATATATATACATACTAGTGGTCGAAGCCCGCCCAATGGGCGGGCATGTCTTATAATTATCGAGTCGGTCAAGCTATGCAAAAGCCTCTTATAGGATGGCACTGCAAGTTTTTGATCATCCAATGTGCTAACATTAACCTCTCTACTGCAGTTTACATAGTTTGCATAGCTTGACCGACTCGATATATATTGCTGGTGGCTGCTCGTGTTGTGGACATCAAATTTTGAGGAGATTAAGGAAGGTCCTGGCTGGTAAGGCCGGTTGAGTTCATCATTTTTCTTGGTTTCTTGAAGGCGAATGAGTGACGTATAGACACTGTTTTCAAGCTAAATAAGGCATTCATGTGAGCCAGACTCGACCACCTCACCATTCTGGACCACTAATATAACATAAACTAAATACAGCAGATGTCATGCAACCTTAGTTTGGAAAGATTAATACATATGTATAGATTTCTGTCAACAAATAAGATATTAGTGATCGCCAAATCGGTCTTGCTAAAGGTGGCAAAATGAGTGCCAAGATAATGGGTCAATACTGGTAATTCAGCGTGCCCGACTTGACCCAAGATACTTTTTCCTAACAATATAAGTAATCTAGGAGGTTTTAATGCATTTACACAATTTTCAACCCGTTTACCCTTATTTCTAACAGTATGTGGTGCGTCTAAGTTGACTAATTTTTAAGATCAAACTTGTGTGTGGTGTGTCTGTCTTAAGAGTAACATGAATTAACACAATTGGTCATGGAATATTGAGACCTTCTGATCAACTCTCAAAGGAATAGTTTCAGGTTCTTCTGTAAAATACATACCAACTGGTGGATAAAGAACCCGAGCCCAGACCTTTGGAGACTAATACTGAAGTTGAGGTGAAAATAGTTTACATAGTGCTTTAACCTGACAAAATAATATGTTATAATTTTTTACACACGGGTTAGAGTTAACATAACAAATAGAATCATTCTTAATTGAAAAGGAAAGGGGAAAAAATATAGGGCAGCCATTTTATCAATCTTACATGGAAAAGCCGTCTCAGTCTGAGCGAGGAGTCATTCCTTTTGAGGAAGTAAAGTATTACATCGACCCTTGAGTATTCCATATCCAAATTGCAATAAAAGGTCACAGAGTGCACACATTTAGTATCTTCTTGGCAACTACAGACGCTTTCCCATTGGTTTTCCTTAATACCTATTATCGAAAGACAAATGTGAATTGTAAGCATTTAGTATGGTTCAAAACAGCTAATGTACACGCTGTCTTTCACGGTTTAGCTAATTCATAGTTAAGCAAACATTCGCAAGTTGGACGCCTGTGACGCTTATTCGTGAGCTAATTCATAGTTAAGCAAACATTCAATTGTTTTATTTACATCCACTTATTATTATCCATATTATTATGAAAGGCATTTATAGGGTGTAATCTAGTTATGTAAGCAGTAGAATAATGTTATGAATGTTTTGCTAATGGCATGTCTTTAGCTTAACTTCTGTTGACACAAATACAATAAAACATACCACATCATTTACAGTGGAACATGGTGATTAGGTGAATTGCCATGTAGCCTACAAAAAATTAAAACCAACCCGACGTACTGTACCTAAAACATAAACCATTGCGAAGATTCTAAATAAAATCAAAATAACAATATTACACTTGACTAAAAAAAATAAAAAAGGTACCTTTTATGAAGCTTGATCAAAATCTTCCAGTGACCCAACTCTTCCATTGATGAGTGGATCGTATAAGAGGTCCGTTTATCAGGTTTCAATTCCAACCGGTGCATCTGCAGCCCGTTATAAGCATTTTCCATTTCTTTTCTAACCTGATACAAATAGTCACTATTTATGTAGTATCCTAATCCAAACACACCTTATTGCCATAATTTCCTAATTCGAAACCAATTATTGTAACTTAAAGACTTAAGTGTATCATATAAGATGTACATTTATTAGGTTTCGGGTCCAAACGGTCCATCTGCAGCCTCGACATACTATCAAAAAAGACTAAGGTAATCTCACAAATATTTCCATTGCATTGCAAGTCCAAGCTCTCTAGAGTTGTGCACAAGGGGTTATTTGGAAGCTTGGATAGTTTGTTGTGAGTTAAGCATATATCCTTGGTTTCCCACACTTCATCGTTTCGTGCTTGGTTTGATTCTGTTTCAATCTTAGCTTGCAACTCAACATTCTTGATTTCAAGGTTTTGCACATTGTTTTCTATCAGTTTATGCCCACCTTTCATCTAGGGGTTGGCCAAAGAGCAAATTAACACTTAACTAACAATATAAAGCTCAAATCAAAGAATCATAATTAGTCTAGCTTTAAACTGACGAAGTCACAACCAACTTGATAAGATATTGTGGGAATAGATTCAACACATAATCAAATTTTTTTTGAACAAACAGATAATCAAATTAACATGAGACAGTTACTACAAAAAGGACTGGTACATTTAAAATACTTAGTCAATTTCGATTACGATACAATTATCAACATGCGTACAGCCCTTCAACGTTTTATAGCATAGCCACACAAAACAACCAAACATTGAATATCAGGTTACTGTAACTTCAAATATAGAGTAGTGGCTAATAGTTTTAGGACAAAAATAAACCCTTAAGCACAAAGTTATGAAGTATGAATGATGAGTTACCCATTGAATGGCCAAACACATACTTTTTCATTTCTCACTGGGACTTGAACTGATAGAAATTTCAGTAGCAGCAACAGGCACTGAAACTTGGCTCCTGTCGTTTTAGCTTTTGTAGCCTTTTTGGGAATAATTTTTACTTTCTTTAGCATTAATAAAGTTTCCATCATCAACTGAATCTGACTGAGATCCTATCACACGTAACACTGAGATGTGAACCCTGCTTTCAGAACATGCACATTCTCTTTTAGTAGGTTTCCCTGCTTTCAGTTCCTTTTACAAATAAGCCAAAACCAATGCGTTGTAAAGGGGTGATTCCAGAAACATGCCCAGTGATTTTGCGTGCAAAAGGAAAAAAAAAGTAGTCATAAAGAGGGACTGCAAAGATTAGTAGGATTTAAGGGATAGCTTGAAGCGAGGCTGGTGGGATGTGGATGATTTTGTAACCTGTTGTTCATCACACTTCCTTGTGACACTGAGAAGGTTTGTAGCTGTGCTAAGATTGTGTTAAAGACAATTGTACAGGAAAATATTGGAATTAAAGAGATAAGGATCTTCACTTGCTCAACTTGGTTCACTGTACACAGTCTCCATCGGATCTCAGTTGCATTATTGCTGTTCCCTTCTTGTTCTTTTGTACAGGCTTTGTCTAAGAACCTGTAAAATACACAAAATGGAGCGTAACTATGACCTCAAATATAGTGACCATCAATGAATTCAGCAAGGTGATTAGTAGGGTTCTCATATCCAATCTCACTATATTGTTGTAGAACAAATTCTTAACAGAACCTCATTTATTTAAAAACTCATTAAAAACAAAGGTACAGAATTGTAAGATATAAAATTGGCTCAAAATAAATTTACCAGGTGTATCCCCTTTACCCAAAAAAAAAAGGCTTGAAATAATATTCGAAAACCATTTGATGTTCGATCAAGGTTGATTACCTGAACTTGTCAGTGTGATGAAGATTAACTGTATCATTTGATATAGTGGAATCAAAACTGTTTAGCTCAGTTTCTTGTCCTTGAAGCATGCGGAGATTAGATGTGCACACTTGACGCTTATTCAAAAAAGCAGCCACGAACACCTGCAAATATCAAAAAGTACTTTATACCAGTACATAACAAATGTGTAATACAAAACAGCCAAATTATTATAAATAGGACGTTTAAACGGATAATGGAAAGCGAGTGTAGTCTAGTAATATTAATGCATCTTTAGCTACATCAAGAAACAAAGTACGGGTATTTTTATTTGAAAGCTAAAAAATTAAACGTGATTGCATGCTTAATCATCACCTTGGCGCAATTACCACAAATAAACTAAACAACTAAACTGTATAGAGATTATGTTTTTAAATATAATTAGAATTAAAAGTTACTCAGTGAGCCCACATACCACATGGTCTGGCTGTATCTCTGATTGGTTAGGAACAAACAGTTGCATCTTCTCTAATAACATGTAGTGCATATGGTATTATATATATGTGTATCTAAGTTTTAGAGCATGAAGACCGGGAAAGATTGAAACATTAACTTTTGTTGTGAGTAGTAAAAAATTTATTAAATAGCACTGGCTTACGACAGACTATATAGTAGGGATAATATATGTAGGATCTGTGGCTCCAATAAGTTTACGGCCATATGTAATCACACCTTCTCCTTCACAAACCTACATATGATACTCTGCTACTTCAGCCTGGGTGATGGCCACCTGGGAGATCAAGTCATCTATACCTGTGACCCAACCCACTTTTTTGCCACTTATACCAAATTAGTCCTAAAGGTGAAGACCCCGCTGATCAAAACACATTATGTACAAATAAGAAAGCAACACTAATAACATAAACTGAATGAAATTTCTCGAACTCTATAATTGAAATTTTCTAAACCAAATATTAAGAAAGAGACAGAAAAATGAAACCTCTTTAACTCTATATCTTGCAAAGCGTTGATACATGGCTCAGCGAGCTCAACCATATTCTTGCACTTACTGCATTGACGATTTGACGCCAATGATTCCATGCTGCAAGAGACTTAAGTTTGGCCTCATTACCATATTGATTCTTGTTCATGTAGTCAGAGCATGAAATATTTTTATGCCATGGTGCTCTGCAATGAATACAAAATATGCGATGAAATTTAAGACATTTTCTCATAACTGTTCCTCGAGCAGCAATGAATAACTAGTAAGTACATTCTAGTACTTCAGTTTTAGACATCAATTGTGAATAAGTAGGAAACGGGCATGTTAAAAGGTCTTTTAGTTTTAATACTCCAGACTGAAGTGTAGGCTGACTTACTACGACACCTAAGGTGTCTAGGAAAGTTCGTAAGTTCATCTCCTACATAGATCAAGATTATGTGCACAAGTCAGTTTGAGTTCATAATATTATCTATTCAGTTCCCAAAGTTTAGTTTTAGCTAAGCATACCTGTCCATCTCTAGCATCCAAATGAGCCTCAGTCACCTCTCCAGTTGTAACATCTAATTACAAAAAATAATATTTATAAGTCGCTTGAGTTGGTTGGTAGAAAAGTTTAAAATTTCTTACCTGAAGTACGGACAGGGGCAATGGCATCCTGGGCAGCTTGGCCAATGGCATCCTTGACAACGGCATCCTGAAGATCCAGGACTACATCAACATTATCTTGAACAGCAGCATTCTGGGGAGCGTGGCTAATGGCATCCTGTACAACAGCACCCTCAGCGGCATTCTGAAGAGCTTGACCAATGGCATCCTGAACAACAGCACTCTGATGAGTCTGGAGAAATGCATCTTGGACAGAGACAATGGCAACGGGAGAAGCTTGAGCAGCGGCACCCTGAACAGCTTGGCCAATGGCACCCTGAAAAGCTTGGGGAATGGCGTCCCAGACAGCTCGAGCAGCGAGATCCCGGATAGGTCAAGCAGTGGCTGCCTGGAGAGCCTGAAAAAGAGTCTCCGGACAGATCCAGCAAAACAAAAACCTCCGATTCGAATTTGTAGAAACGCAAAAAATGGAAAAGCAAAAAAAAGAGAAAATAAAAAAGCATTAGGGAAGGTGTTATATCACACGCTGCACGCTCCATATTGCAATGTTCGGACTCTTGAGGATGGGTTATGTGGCTCGATCTCACTGATTCCACTGGTTCCCACAATTTCAATACCGAAACATAAATAGTCGTTATTAAATAATCACACTACATGCCTATGTTTTGTATCCACAAGTTTTTTGGTTGATGGGTCAGCCAAATACTGCTAAACCAAAGGCTTGTTCGTAATCATCATGTAATAATATAATATACTTGCATAAGTAAGAAAAGAAAGAAACAAAAATGAACCTTCGTAAAAGCTCCTTGATCCTGCTCGGTTCATCAAATGAACAAAAAACAACCTGATAACGAAGGATCCCACCAATTCCACCAATACCTCTACAAAACTGTGATCCTAATTCCGATTTGTTTGTAACAAACTCGAACGTACACCCAAACTTTTTATACTCGTTAAAAAACCAGTCAAGAAGCGATATCTTTTCCTCAACTTCCAACTCAACATTAGTCTCCTGATCCCTAAAATTACTCTTATCGCTCTCTTGTTCCTTGTTTAAGTGCTTAACAATGATTTCACCAGATGTTTTATTTTTAAACGTGTAACGATTCATATCGAGATTTTCCCACAAAATAAGTAGTCTCACGGCACCCATTTCTAACGCTTTTATAGTATTATCCACACTAAAGACATATTAATCTGTATCGTTACTCATCTCCACAAAATATTTCCTGAGCAAATGTTTTTTTCCTGAATAAACTTCACATTATCAGGGTATTCACACGAGTAGTAGACATATGTACTGGAAATTAATGTAATTCAAATTTTAATGAAGATAACTACATATTAGCAGTTCAAATATAAGCTTTGCCAATTTGTCTAAATTCTTCAGGAACAGCTTTGAACAGATAAGAAAAGAAGTGAGTATTCTAAAATAGGGAGCCAATTAGTTTCCGTGAAGGAGAGTGCTTGGAAATTAGCTGCAAAAGACTGACCTCTGCAATTGCCATTGATTCGTAGATGCACAAAGCAAGTTTACATTTGTGTCTCTCCATCCTGTGCTCCAGATTGGCCAGATTTTTTGAAAGATAAACAGTGGTCTTTACTAACCTGTCTCCATCCATTTTTTAATGTTCTCTACCATCTCAGCAGCTGTGGGATTATATGAATCTAAATGACGTATACAAATACAGAGTAAAAAGGTCATATAAGACACTTACTGTAGTGACTATCTCCATCATACGGTTATTGTCAAGCCCACTTCTTTAAACGGTCGAACTATCACATTTACCTTGAAAAAAGGGATTGATTATGTGATCTATAGTTCTATGATTAACCTTAATTGAACCTACTTATAACAATAGCGTGTGACTTACATATTTTTGTATTCCGGCTAAAGATTCTCCAAATATATCATCAGATAACATGTCCTTTGATCGCTGAATATGTGCATTAAGATACAAAATCATTATTTATGGCATTTCAAAGTTGAGTAGCAAATAACTTGCAAGATAAATTATGACTTATCACCCTGCATGTGTTGTCCAATCTTCGACTGTGCCTTATTTGCAGCATCAATCTTTGTTTGAATCTCGGCAGCATCCTCTCCACCAGCTGCTTTCCTCAAATCTGAAACTGCGGTTTTTAAGAATTTACGCTAAAACATGTGAAAAAAACAACCCGCTCCGGCAGGAATTAGTGGTGCCATTGTGTATTAGAACTTACCCTATTGCCTTCTCTAGAATTGGCTCATCATCGTCAATCATATGATACACTTTAGTCAAGACTGAGTTCTTAAAAAATGGATTGGTATCAAAAAAGAACTCGAGCTTGAAACCCTTGGGGTCATCCATCCGGCACCACTTGATATCTTTCAGATATTTAAGAGCTTCTTCATCTCGTTCAGAGATCTGATCACAACACCAAATTTAACATCAGTGAATAACAGATACAAAAAGAGAGAATATGACATATAACAGAAACATACCTCCTCTGACAATATCTCATTGGTCTTCATTGCAGTTAGCCAAAAATCAGGCACACCCTTTTATGAAATATTGTTCAGAATAATTAAGTAGGTTTCTTACATGCAAGAAACAGGTGATAAACTTATTAGAAATACAGGGTCAGTCCATAATAAAGAGTGTGTTACCTTCTTTAGCACTGTCATCAGTTGCAGCTTCATCCTTAACTCCATCAACCTCAACGAAACCATTCACTATATCACATCTATGTGGTTTCAAAAAAATATAATTCAGTATACTTAAGTAAATACAGAGCAAATAATAGCCTATCAATCACAACCGCACCCAAATGGTCCATCTACTAGCAAGCTCCAGGTTAATAGGATACATTCAGTATTGCTATACACATCATTCTACTTAAAAAGTATGATGTACCTAAGCTTTGACAACAGTTTTGATTCTCTGCAAGTTTTTGTATTCTCTTGTTTTTGCTACTCTATTTTCCCATTATGTAGCCCATGAGTTCTTCACTATCCAGTAATCTTTACCACCTTCTGACCCATAACCAACGGCCAACACACCATGGTCCAACTCAGTTCCACATGAACCGGTGAAAATACCCTGTATACATCGAAATTTACACAAAAATTAACTCTAGTCCCTTTTGTTTACGTGTTTGGAGATAATTGAGCAGGGTATTTCTTCAATGTCACAGCCTGAAAATTAAAAGAAAAATGTTTAATAGTGTACAATACACCAATGTATCATTATCTTGTAAAATCAAATTTTAGATGGTTACCTGAAGGATGTAAAAGCTCGCCCAACACAAGCAGCCAGCGGTGATCATGACTGCTCCTTTGATATGGTGATCTTGAGATACTGTGGAAGGTGCTTGAGAGTGGTGAACCGTGCTCACATTGGTCCATGGCAATGGGATTGGTGGTCCATTGACAAGGGTCATGACCATGGCTCCACCTACCGTCACAAGGGTTCCTATGATCTTCACTTGGCTATGCAATCTTCTTATGTTCACCTGCTCAAGCCTACCAAAAACATTGATTTGTTGCATTATGCATGTGAAAACATTAAAACATTGATTTATTTAAATTTTACCCGCTTTCTTTCGCTAAAGTAAATTTTTGCAGCATAATGCTATATTTCCAATGGCTTCTATATTTGCAGCAGCTTCCATCATCCGGGAAGCTTCCATGTTGGTACCTAACACAAAAAACATCATAATTCCATATCAATATGCAATCATGATATACATCACTGCTAAGGAGCATCACAGTCTGGAACCGAATGACGTTCTTGCCTGCAACCTCGAAACTTTTGTAATACACTTATGTATAGAAAAGTCAGTGTAAAACACATGTTAATTTATGGAACGTGTATGTATACATACCAGGATTCAAATATTTTGAATATGACATATGCACACACGTAACATAATACACGTTTTCTTACAAACCTGTGATGAAGAAAACATAGAAAGATCATTAGATGAGATTGTGAGGGAAAAAGGATATTAGGGTTTATGAGAAAAAATATAATGAACCGTATAATTTGTTGTAGGGATTTTTGTAATTATGTTTTGTAGATAAATACATTCATTTTCAAACTAATCAAAATAGTTGTAGAGATTTATAAATTTGGTTTTCCAAGTTATAATCAAAATAACTTGTTGCCTAAGTGGTAAACACACAAGTTATTTATACTAATCCTACAAACGACCCAAGTTCGAATCTCACCATGGTCATTTTTTATTAAATTCGAATTTTATAAATAATTGCCTAAGAATTTCGAAAATTAATACATAAAATCCGAAAAATAAATAGTATTGCTTAGGTGGATTTAAAAATTGCTTAGTTGGACAACAAATGCTTATGTGGCATTGAGGTGGCATTAATGCCA
Organism: Chrysanthemum seticuspe; assembly: GCA_019973895.1. Classification (NCBI taxonomy): domain Eukaryota; kingdom Viridiplantae; phylum Streptophyta; class Magnoliopsida; order Asterales; family Asteraceae; genus Chrysanthemum; species Chrysanthemum seticuspe. The sequence goes on from BPTQ01000007.1 coordinate 48,031,714, forward strand.
AATGCCTCCTGTTATATATGTATATGTATATATATATATATATATATATATATATATATATATATATATATATATATATATATATATATATATATATATATATATATATATATATATATAGGATAAAGATCAAATAAAAAGACAAATATCCGTAAAAAGATAAAAAGATTTTTTTTTCAAAAAAAGTTCACGAAAAATTCCCAAAAAATCCCACAAGATCGGGTATGATGGTGCATGAAAAAGTTGTGAAAAACTTTTTTCTAAAAGTGGATATTTTTTCCGAAAAAAAATTATGAAAATATACGTTTGCGCATTAAATCTTTTTTTTGTGCATCAAAAATTGGTTTTTGCACCCAACTTCTTTTGACTTTTTTCATCAAAATAACATTGCGCATCAAACTAAAACAAGTTAAAAATTTTGTGCATCAAAATTTTTTTGCGCATCAAAATTCGTTTTTTGTGCATTAAAAAAAACGTATCAAAACTCAAAATTATAAAAAATGTTTTCACAAAAGTTTTATGCACCAACATACCCGATCTTGTGGGATTTTTTGGGAATTTTTCGTGAACTTTTTTTGAAAAAAAAATATTTTTATTCTTTTTACGGATATTTGTCTTTTTATTTTAACTTCACCCTATATATATATATATATATATATATATATATATATATATATATATATATATATATATATATATATACACATATACATATATAACAGGAGGCATTTGGCATTAATGCCACCTCAATGCCACATAATCATTTTAATGCCACCTAGACATTTTATGTCCACATAAGCAATTTAATAATCCAATTATTAATATAACTAATAATTTCGGTTTAAATATATAATTTTTATTAATTTTTTATTATTTTTTTTTTAAAATTCGTTTTTATAAAAAATGTCATTAGTAAGATTTGAACTTGGGTTGTTTTGAAGAGTAGCATTAATAACTTTTGTGTTTACCAATTAGGCTACAAGTTATTTTGATTATTATGTTACATTCTATAATATATAATTACCTCTATAAATTTCGGATTTAATAAAATATTTAGGAATATGTATTGTTTTAGGATTGTGTTTGTGTTTTGATATTTACTTAAAATAATATTATGATAAGTTTGGTATGAAATCATTATTATCTTAAGTGTTTTTTTTTTTTTTTTTTTTTTTTTTTTTTTTTTTTTTTTTTTTTAACCTAATTTGACACTATATATAGACCATTATTTACAATGGTTTACACAATTACATATTCTGTATTCTTAAATCTTGAATGTCGAATATGGAGTCCAAGAGGTTCTCAAAGAGGCTTTCAACTGCCAAGCACAATATCAATTCTGAAAAATCCGAAGAAGGTAAGTCAATGATTGTTGAACATTCAGGTTGTTTATTAGTTAGAAATTTGATTTTTAAAAACAAAATATGATTGTTTTGTTTATATATTATGTATTTGCAGGAATGAATGCTCCTGGATCAAAAAAACGTGTTGGTAAGAAAGTGGCTACAAAAACTTCATTAGGTAACAGTTTGAGTTTTTTAAAATTTGTAACATGTTCTTTAATTTAAAACCTTTATCAACTACAAGTATTATATGATTTATTCTTCTCTTCATGTTTTTATTTTCGTTTTTTATTTGCCTTATGGTTTAATAGGAACAAGTACTTCTGATTTTAACAAGAAGAGACAAATCAATGTTATTAGAATTGATGCACAAGATGCAGGTAATATATAAGTTACTATGATATTATTGTTGCATGTTGCATGAATGGTAGATTTCATGTTTTTGTTTTTTTTTTTTTTTTAATTAATGAATTTACAGGAACAAATTGTTTGGATCTTAACAAGAAAACAGGAAGTAAAAACAGTAATGTTGCTCCACAAGCTGCAGGTATTAAAGAAGTTATTATGTTTGATGTTTTTGCATTATCCATGTTTACTTAGTGCATACATGTTTATAAGGTTTACATAGTTAGGTATAATTGAAGCTTTTGTGTTTATCTGCATACATTAATGTTGCTCCATAAGCTGCAGCTATTAAAGAAGTTGATGTTTTTTCATTATCCATGTTTACATAGTTCATACATGTTTATAAGGTTTATATAGTTAGGTATAATTGAAGCTTTTGTGTTTATTTGCATACATGTTTATAGGGTTTTATTAGTGTTGCACGTTTATGTGTTTCATGTTTTTGCATACATGTTTATAACCTTTTATTCTGAAATAACACAGATAAGATTAACGATACAAATGATACAAGCACAATTAGAGATCCTTCTACAGGTAGTTAATATTAATGTTTTATAGTGTATATATTTTTGTTGTTGTTACAATTGAATTGAAAACCAAACACAATTTTCGTACGTTTGTTGAAATTTTGGTACGTTTGTTAAATAGTTGCTGCACCATTAGGTGATAAGAGTGTTTGTGATATGTCGTTATTTGAAAGTGACACACCCGGAAAAAGATCTGGAACTCATGTGCAGACTGTTTCAATGGCATCAAAGGGTAAACCTGATTTGAGTTTTTATATTGTGCATTGTTTTTAAAATTTGATATTATAAGTGTTTGATTTTGAGTTATTTGTCTTAGTTAAACCTGCAATTGGCAAAAATTTTGGAAAGCAACTGCCATGTTTAAAGTCTCAGACATCTTATGATATCTCACAAAGTGACACACCTGCTAATAAGTGTATATCTAACATTGTTGATTGTGAAAGATCAGAAAAAGGTACTATATTTTTTTAAATAGAAACATATACTATATTATGAATGAGTTGGTACTTATATATTGTATATATGTATCAGTTGGTAAAAAAGGGTCAGTTGATTACAATACTGTGAACTTTAAAAGGATGGAATACATTAGGAATCAGCAAAAAGATCCTAGAAGTGCTGCTTATTTGAAGTCAAGAAATTCCAAATTTGGTTATCAAGAAGTCTACTCAGAGACACCTAAGTCTGGGTTCAATAATAGTTTGTCAGGCAGACATCAAACAAAAGAAGATTATAGTGTACATTCTACATCGTTTGGAAATTCGTCTTATGGTTTGTGTTTTACTGTTTTTGAAATATAAGTTATTTTGTAATTGTATTTTATATATAACAATGTTTTGCAACAGGTAAATCTCATTCTAAAAAAAGCAATGGAATGCATAGTTTCTCCAATGGAAGTTCTTCAGCAGGTATATCGTTATATTTTAGTTTATACGAACAAGTAATGATTATTTTAACAAGAATAAATAAATGAATCAGACTTTAAAGGATGCATAAGCTACAGGTAGTAAAGAAGTGTTTATGATATTATTGTTTCAAAACAGGTAAATCTTATTCTAAAAAGGGTAATGGAATGCATACTTCCTCCATTGGAAGTGGTTCATCAGGTATATTCTTATATTTTAGTATAATTTACATTGTTGTTTAAATTTTGTTTGCTATATTTTTAATCTTTAGAAATATATAGATGAAAGACTGAAGGATCGAATCATAACTCCGATAAGAAACGTTAATCCTATGGCTACAAATATGGCAATCAAAGGAAGATGTATTTCTATTTGGCATTCTCACAAATTAAATGAAGAACATGATCCATATAGTTTGGACTGTGTTTTCCAAGATGTAGAGGTAAGTCTTTTATTTTTGGCTTTTTGTATATTTAATGAAATTAATATAAATGACGACTAATTTTTAACAATGTATATCCAGGACAACCGAATCCAGATTTACATCAAAAAGGAATTAATGTTTAAATTTGAGCCTCTGCTTCAAGAAGGGCAATGCTATATATTATCTAACTTTGGTGTTGCGAAAAATGGTGGAAGGTTACCATTGTTACCAAACAGATGGAAAATATCTTTTTTCAAAGGGACTAATGTTACACGTGTTGAGCAAATAAATGATAATGTCATTGGTTTTATATATGAGTCATTTTCCCGGATATTAGACCCTGTGAATGAGTATCATGATCATGATTGTGTTGGTATGTATTTCATTGACACCTACTTATAATAGATATTTGTATTTAGTATTGTAAATACAAAAACATTAACCTTTGTTATTGAACAGATGTGATTGGAACAGTGGTTGCTATTGGCAAAATCGTAGGTGTGAACAACCATGGTGGTCCAAAAATCCGAATAACAATTGTTATTGAAGATGTTGAGTAAATGAAAACTTTAATATGATAGTTATATTGTATACAATTTTACAATGTAAATGTATTTATTTATATCATATTATGCAGATCCTACAGGCTTGAGTGCACTTTTTGGGATAATTGGGCGTTAATGTGGAATGATTATGAAAACAGGTTGGAAGAAATTGGTCATATAGACATTCTTTTGATGCTTGGGAAGGTCAAATATTGGGACAGTAAGTTTTTTTGAATTTATTTATAAATATTTTTCAAGACAGTAAAGTAGTATGCTTTTTGTTAATATAATATTTTTTGTGTTTGTTTATTTGTTTTTGTGTTGTTTGTACAAAATCAGATAAACCAGCTGTGCATAATGCGTTATTTGGAAGTAGGATTTTTATTAACAGGAAGATTCCGCCGTTATTGTTATTCCGGAAAAGGTTTTGACAATAACTATACTATTTATGTTGTCATATAAATATGAATTTATCTTTAAGTGTGTATGTAATATATTTTTGAAACATAAAAGGTACGAATCACAAGAAGGATATAATGCAAATGAATTCAAGATCCAGTTGCACAATCAAGAGAAAGTTGTTGTTACACCATCAGAATTTATGCATGGTTGTTTAAAGAGTTTTGTTGGTATGATCCGAAGTATTGAACCGGTAAGACAATAGTATTTTATGTCATTTATTTAATTATGAAAAAGCATAAAACATCTGTCATAATATAGTATTTGCTTATGATAAATAAAACTATTGAAAATGCAGGATACATGTTGTGTTGTTTTTGCTACTGTGCATAGCATCCAATATGAAAATGGTTGGACGTATACAGCGTGTAAAGAATGTAACACAAGAGTAACAGCAGTTTCTTCAAAAGGTGGAATGAATAATCGAAACAAGAAGCAATTGTGGTTCTGTAAGAAACACGGTGAAACCTATGCTGTTGCATCGAGGTATTAATAACATTGTGCTTTAATTATTATTTGAATATATAAAATTATTATGATTAATTATTGAAATACTAAAACATTATGATTTGTTTGTTTTAGGTTCAAGATCATTGTGCGTATTGTTGATGATAGTGGAACTGCACAGGTTGTTTTATTTGATAACAATGTACACAAGATGATTAATTTGTCTGCGTGGCAAATTATGGACAAGCATGGAATGGACTCTGAAGAATACTTCCCAGATGAAATTAACCAGATTATTGGCAAACAATATCTATTTAAAATAAAGTATTCTGAATTTAACCACAGCAACAACAGTCATATCTATCGAACTGAAAAGGTGACTGATGATGTTGATACGATCATGTATTTCAAAAACGGTTTCCTAGATGAAGAGGTATGTATATTAGCATTTTAAATTAGTTGGTGATTTTCCAGTCTTTATTATAAAGTTAAATTGTATATAATAGTTTTAAATATAAATTGGAATTGTAACACATGACAGGATGTAGAAGATGAGGAATACAATATGAAAGAATTTTCAGACAATGAAAACGATGTGTTACACAATAATGATGGTGATTTAGATGATAATGTAGATGAGTTTGTCAATGGTGAAGACGATTCTGACAATGATGAAGCTGATTCTGAAAAAGAAGATTATTGTTTGAATTCTGACAATGTCTCAGATGATAATGAACATGATATTGAAGAATCTTTTATTGGTGAAGAAGATTTGGATACTCCTCATGTTGATATTGAAGATGGTTCATATGATTTAAGTGATTTAGAAGGCATTGGAAAGAATGCAGAAAATCATTTAAAAAATGTTGAGAATTTGAATACAAAATCAACAACTGATATTGAGGAGGTAGTATACATTATTAATTAAATACACTTTTCAATTGTTTTTTTCACAGCAAAAAATTTAAACTGACTTAGTAATTGTTGTACATTGCAGAATGTTGAAATAAACACTCCTAAATCTGCAAAGAATGCAAGCAGTGTTGTAGGTGAAGAAGTTGTTGTTAGTATGATTGATCCAGTTGGTGTTTTGAAAAAAAGAAATCGTGGAATAGAAGAGTTAACAGAAAATGATTGTGTTGATGAGGAAGATGTTCAAGCAAAGAAAAAGATGCAAACATATGATATAGAAGACAATGATGCATAGAGCATGCAATGCATCTTATTTATCCTATCTATTTTATTGTTATTGATAAACAATCTATTGTTTTAGTTTTTGTTTTTTGCAAACATATTATTATTTAGGTTATTATTGGATAATTTTGAATTTGGTTTTAAGTTTACATATTTGAGTTTGTTTTAATTTATTATTTGACAAGTATTAAGTATTTTTTAATATGTTTATGGTTCTTATAAATTTTTAATATATATGCAACCTTGCAATTATGTGGGTCCAATGAAGTCCACAATGCTTTTAAGTTTCTGTTTTTACAGGATCAAGGTGAAAATGAGGGGTTCATCATGCTGCTTGGTGAGAAATGCGATGATGTTCGCCGTCGACTTGAGAAGAGGATTGAGTTGTTGCAGGAGGGACGCTGGTTGAGTGGCCACAATGATGCTGCGAGTGACGCTGTTGAATGTCTGGAGGAGGCGCAGGACAGGGACCATCAGATTCGGGAATTGCGCATTGAGAAAAGACGTCATGTGTTTACAATGGAATTGTATGATTAGGATAGCATCTTATGTGTGTCTTTGATGGTTTGTTTCATCGCCTGTATGCTTAATGGTATGGTGTTATGTGCTACATTAAGAGGGTGTTGTTAATCTTTGGTGGTATGTTTGTAACTTATGTCGAATATGAATAAAATTTACGGTTGTTTGTGGTCCAGCAATTTTGCAGATGTGTGTTTTTTAATATGGTGTATAAAAGCAATGACATGGCTGACTCAGTTGTGTTTTAGTTGGAAAAGCTGTGTTTGTTTACTGTTTAATAATTTTGTTGATACATATGTAATGGAGAAAAGCAATGATATAGTTGGGTCACCTGTATTTTATTTGGACAATGTATGGATGGTTTACTGATTGGACTTAACATGAAGACGTATCATCAATTAACAAAATAATTCTTAAACTGTGCATGCGTATCATATTTGACTACTAAAATTATCAAAGATTATTTAAAAATCAGAAAATGGTTAACCGTTTAAATAAAGGTCGAGCGTAAAAACAAATCATGGCAAAATTTGATGGTTGCTACATAAAATATATATCATCTTACATATAATATTTTACAACTGAAACCATAATCTTACTTAAGAATACATATGACCAAAGTAGAAGATTAAACACTTGCTTGAATGTACCAAATTACAAAAGAGTAAAAGCATTTGTTTTGCCCAAAAGATAACCAAAGTATTCCTGCAAATTGTTTTCTAACATACATGAAACACAGGGAACACACCTGTGTCAGGATCATTCAACTCCTCCAGATTTAACATGTACTTGAACCTTAGCATTTTGTGCTTCTTGAATTTGCAAACTTGAGCAAACTTCTTCCATTCCCCAAAGATGTTTACATGGTTTGTTCGGTCAGGATTTTCTAAGTGAAGTACCATTTTTATACGCATCTTATAAACTATGTCTTTGTGTCTTATGAAACACTTTTTATAAGTATGCATTGGATGTTTCTCAAGGAAATCAGCTGGTATGCACTGTAATTAAGTGTAAAAATTAGAATAATATGTTATTAAGTTTGACATCATAATAAATTAAAAATCAGGTATAAGTACTTACAAGTCGTTGTCTGTCTATGGTATCTTCATAAGCCACATAAAAAGAATGTGTTTTTTCACCAAAGTGGTCCATGTGTTTATCCCAAAAACATTGATGCCTCATTCTATCATCAGCTGTAATGACACACAACAATAAACAAATTTAAACATATATGATATATCATTACATTTAGTCTTTTAAGTATTAGAAGGTTTAACATGTCATACCATGTTCCCAAAAATCAAGGTTTGGTTGGTGTTTTCTTAGTTTTGTTGCTCCAAGAAAATGACAATCAGTTATTGGACGACCAAGCATATTAAAGGCCTGTAAACGTAATTAGTTGTTCCTCTCCCTCATGAACACTACATAATCGCCTACTCTAAGATTGAATCTTTCAACAATATTTTTCCAACCAACCTCAGACATAATATATTGATAACAACCTTTGTTTTGCTTATCTTTTTGACGTCTCACAACAACATTGTACTTACGTTTGTTAACAATGATTTTGATGTCGTCCTTTTTCTTTAAACCCGGTAGGAAATCAACTGGAAGTATCTGTAGTTTTGTATAAATTGAATAATTCTGTTTAATTTACAAATTTGGAAAACAAAATGTACGTAGGAAGGATAAAGATACCTGAACCATGTTATGTTGAGGGACAATCCTACTCAAATACCTGCTAGGCCGTCCAACTATTGTTTCATAACCACCTGTTTCATATCCATTTGCATCGTAGCTGGTCACATAATATGAATCGTCCCCTTCTTGCACAAAATGTGATGTCTCAGCATCAGTTGGTATGAATGCAAAACAGAACTGGGACCATCTATATCCGGTCAATTCGTATTTGTTACCACGAACTTTGAGTATTTCAACTTTAACCCTGATTCTCTCTCTACTTGTCAAGTAAACATGATTGTTACCAGTGTAACATTTTTCACTAAACACATCTGGAAGATACTGTAAACAAACATAAAACATGTTTTTAAAGGGTTAAACAGACACATTAAATTTTACTAATATCATGAATTATTTAAGATAAGAACCTGTTTTGCAGGAAATCCTTGCCGATTAATACGAACAATAAATTCCATAGCCATTATCCTACATATAATTATAGGTAACTATGAAGTAAGAAAGTTCGCTATATTATTCATTATACAATCAGAAATTACTTTATTTTAAAAAGATATTAACATCTTGATTCAGTAAATAACATATTCTTAACCCTAAATTATATTTGGGCGTTTTATTAAACCAACTATTAAGCAACATGCAACTTCCTAACTATAAACATATGCGTATATAAAGATCAAAATCAACTTTTTATCTTTGATTAGCTAAGTTGAGATGAATCACTCAGAAGTATACTCGGAATGCCAGTTTTGTTGGAACGTGAAGAACATCAAGCTAGGTAAGGTCATTTGAAAGACAGTTAGCCATCATTTTCTTCTACAGTGTGCATAATTTAGGAAAGGTCATACCACGGCTGTGGAGCTCAGACAACCATGATGAAGCATTTTTGGCCAAGAATGCAAGAAAGTGAATAAATTCCAATTAATAAATAAAAATATGCAGAGTACATTAGACGAAAGTCATGCTTCGCCTTCAACAAATGTTTTTTTATGCTAAGCCTATAAAGATAATAAAAACAAAATAGAAGATTTGGCATACCTTCTTCATTTTACAGATCAACTACAAAAAACCTAAATTATATTTGGGCGTTTTATTAAACCAACTATTAAGCAACATGCAACTTCCTAACTATAAACATATACGTATATAAAGATCAAAATCAACTTTTTATCTTTGATTCTCTACTTAAAAACTAATTTATTTAATTTTGTATAAGTTTTAAATAACAATCAACATCTACAACTTCATATAACATACACACTAACAATGTAATGCAATCTAAAATATTCATTTGTTGTAAAATTTACCTTTCGTCATTCATGATTGAAATTGTTAATCCGGACTATCTGAATCAAAGTGTGTTTATGTTTATGTATGTGGTTTTTAATGTGTTTTAAGTAGTTGCAAAATATTGAATAAAATATGATAAAGAATTTTTTATACCTAACAAAGTATTGTTTTATGTAATTTAAAAATACATTAAAAAATATATATATTGTAGGAAATATAAATAAAATAAAAGCATATATGTGTGTATATAGTGTATTTATAGAAAGCATATTTGTTTTTTAAATTTGTATGAAACATTTGTTTATTTAGCTATATGTATCATAAATATAATTTAATGGTAGGTTTTTAATATTTTATTAACAAATACAAAATAATTTAAAAAGTTCACATATTATACCAAACATATATGTTTCTTAAATTGCAATTGACTTTACATTATATTGGAAAACTACTTTGTCATATGATTAAAAATAAAAATTTATAGCAAATCAAACACAATATATGCAAATAAAATGCAATTTAATTAAAATATCGGTCATAATTATGAAATTTAAATTTAAAAACCGTGTAGATAAAAACATTAAAGTTGATTCAAATATCGGTCATAAGTATGAAAATTACTTTTAAAAACTGTGTATACGTAATATAAGAATAATTTTGTTTACTAATTTTATTTGAATAATTGTACTTTTTCAAATCACAACTTCCATTAAGTTGTATTCAACTTATAACCAAAATAAGCTTAAAGCAAAAAATAAAAATTACGTTAGTAAATGTTACATTAGTAAACATGAAAAAACCCAACGTCAATATGTTGGGTTGAACCCTTAATTTATCAACGTTTCAGTAAGACCGTTTTTCCTAATTGTTGCAATAAGCTTAAAGCAAAAAATAAAAATTACGTTAGTAAATGTTGCATTACTAAACAGGAAAAAACCCAACGTCAATATGTTGGGTTGAACCCTTAAGTTATCAACGTTTCGGTAAGTTCGTTTTTCCTAATTGTTGCAAAATTGTTTTGGTGTAAAAAATTTTAACAATTACACATATTACATGATTATGATGATGTTACTTGTATGGTCATTGTTGATGATTGTATAGACAAATGATAACAACAACAAAAAATAAGTTTTATTAAAGGGATAAAAATACAACAGAGTTGCGACATATAACAATGAGAATAACAATAACAACATTCAATTGAACAACAAATACAATAATTACGACATCCAAAAAATACACATAAAGAAAAATTAGAAAGAGCGAATATTGTTGATATACCCAACAATATCACGTAGTGCAACATGGGGTTCACATAACAAACACTGTAATGCAGATTGATTACAACGTAAGTGATTATAAACATTTCTCAAAAATCTTACTGAATCAGGAACAACCAAACTATCACGTTGCTGCAAAACCTCTTAAATCAGGTTTTGTAAATATGCAACACGCGTTTCAATTTCTAAAGAACCACCACGCAACATGCTTTCCCATTCACGTACAACTAGAACCTCCATTTGAAAGAACCAAACAATTTGATGTTGCAAAACCTGGCTATGACATGCCAATCCAAGTTCAGCAAGGCACTGAAACTCTGCCATGTTTTTAAAATTCTGTTAGGAAGAAATAAAAAGACACATACATTCACAAATACTAAAGCATTAATTTATAGATAAAACAAATGAAACAAAGTTTTCCATTATCAACAACACTTGCATTTACAAAAAACAATGTAATCTGACTAAGCAAAGCGTGCAACCACGAATGTCAAATTTGAAACAAAACACTACAGATATAACTGTTACAAATAAGTATAGAATAAAAAAAATATTATATATATATTTAAATAATATTAATAAAAACGAAAATAATATACAAAAAAAGATATATATATTTATTTATATATGTATATAATGTTTATCTTCATACCTAATATATACATAGAATATTAAGATAATCTTTAATTTTACAGCAACTATATTAGGAAACAAATTGGTTACTAAGTATAGTTTATCTTAACAGCCTATAAATAAAGCCTAAGATTACACTTGAAAACCTAAATATTGAATAGCTGAGCTCTGGAAAAACATACAATGGCAAGTAGAAATTCAACACATAACCCTGCAACATCTTCCCACAATAACAACCAGAACATCTCACATATTGTCATCTCAGATGATGAGGAGGCAACGTTTATAATTTAAAGTTGTATCTTTTAAAACATAATAATGAAAACAAAATTGACGTATCTTTTAAAATATCACAGGTAGAGGTTACCTGTTTCCATGTTCAAGACAACGACAACTCTGTAATACTTATATCAGATGATGATGAGGTATGATTAACAAATTTTAGATGTATCTTTCGGAATACCTTAAACAATAATACTGAAAATTTTTTAAACAATTGCAGCCTGCAGCTACTGATTTATCCAAGCTGGACAGAAACACAATTGTTTTATCAGATGATGAAGATGTAGAAAGAGTATGCTCTGTAAGTTATTCAGCAAATTTTATAATTACACAAAACTTTAATTTGCGACATGTTTGCAGCCTTCTCTAGCGTTAGAAAAAAGACCAAGAAAAAGAAGCAATCAGAATAATGGCAACAAGGTTAATAATGCCATGAAATTTGCTGATAATGACATCAACACACATTAAAAAAAACAACTTTTTTAGCACAACAAAATTTGCTGACACAATGGTATTTTATAATACTGATAAAATTTTATACAATTGCAGCCTGCAGCTATTGATTTATCCAATCTGGACAGAAACACAATTGTTTTATCAGATGATGAAGATGTAGAAAGAGTATGCTCTGTAAGTTATTCACCAAATTTTATAATTACACATAACTTTAATTTGCGACATGTTTGCAGCCTACTCCAGCGTTAGGAAAAAGACCAAGAAAAACCAGCAATCAGAATAATGGCAACAAGGTTAATAATGCCATGAAATTTGCTGATAATGACATCAACACACATAAAAAAACAAACAACTTTTTTAGCACTACAAAATTTGCTGACACAATGGTATTTTTTTCACAAACATATATAAGTTTTTTAAGATACAAAAGACATATATTTGATCAATAATCATGTATGCATTTTTTTTTAAACTAGGAATCTGATGATGAAAAACCAATCAAGTTTAAGCGTACAAAAAGAAGTGAAGGCTATAATGTTCAGAACAACCGCAAGTATATGCTATGTGATGAAGACACAGATGACGAATACGTTACCAACAAAAGCGATAAAGAAGATGGTGTTTGGGTTAACATCAATGATCTTGATGAGCCTTTCTATGATTTAGATAACAACAAACCCAAATATACTATCCTAGATGAAGATATCAAAGAAGATTCTTTGACAGGTTTCATTTAATTGAATAACTAATGAACAATTGTAACTTAAACAGGAACTATATAACGTATAATCATGCTGATGTTTTATGATATGTTTAATTTACAGGTGACTCAAAATACACAGCGATAGATGAACGCAACAATGAATCCCTTGAATGTAATGAAAACATTAACAAAGACCTGTGGGGTGATATGGTTGATGTTGATGGAATGGTTAATGGTGAACATGCCTATAAAAGCTATTTCGATGATGAAGCTTGGGAAGTTGATTCAGATGCATACACTAAATCATCAGCATCCAGTAGAGACTATGATGACAGCTTCATAAACGACGCATTTATGGACTATGAAACAACTGATGACTCCAACAACGATGACGATTTTTAAGATTACATACCAACATTCTACAAGTTTTTTTTTTCCTTTAGGATTTTTGTTTTAGAATAATTAAAGTTGAATCTTTTGATAAAAGGATCAACTGACAAAAATAATGTTTGTTTAATAATAAAAATTCACTTTTCTAATCATATTTTACATTCTTTATATTATGAAGAATTACATAGTTGAAATTCTAAATACCATTATGCAAATGTATGTGTTTTTGTTGTTTTTTTAATAACAAATACCAACAAAAATATTCACTACATTTTATTTCAGTAAGCCTGCATTGAACGAATTATTTGCAAACGTATAATACTTTTGTTTATGAATAAAGGATTTCAAAATTACTGAAAGTAACACAAAAACAAAAAGGAATTTAAAAACCACTATATTATACGATATTACTTTTGATTAAGTAGCTTTGTTAATAAACTTGATATTCTAAAACACAATGTGTTTAATGTTTTTACTTATTTCAAAACCTACACAAGAATAAATTTATGTTGTTGGTTCTTCCCATGACAAACGCTAATTCAAATTTTTTATTTACTGATATAAAGTAGGAATAATTATTATATATCCAATTTTGATAATGAATATATTGAATATTATAATTATCAATTATAAGTAATTATTTTGTTACTTTATATTCTTATATTATTCAGATTTTAAAAAAAAAACAAATTTAACATAAGATTATCATACAAAATTAATATCACTTATCCATTAAATATAAACAGCCACACAAATAAAATTCTCTACAGCATATGAGCTACATTTAAAACTAAAAGAATGGAGGAATATGAACCTGCAGGTATGTCTCTGGAACAAGTAGCAATAACAAAAGATACAGCGATATCACCAAAACCGCAACGATGGCGTCAACCGTATCCACAAGAACCAGGTACACTGATATTTAAAAAAAAAATAAATAAATAAGTTTTGGTAACTGTCAAAAACACAATAAGTAATTGTTTACTTATAACATTTGTGTTTAATTATCAAAAAATTCGAAGATCATGTACAAAGACTAACAAACATACCTCATATTGTTATTGTTTATCTGAAGCCACAAATGTCTCTGAGCATCAACCAACAGAAAGAAAACAAACATCTACCGCAACACAATCAACAGCAACGACTCCACAGAATCAAACCAAACAAGGTACGCGTGTATTGTAAACCAAATACATCCTCTTATGTAACTGCAGAAAACAGAGCAACTAATTTTAAACATATAACAGGACGCAGTAATGATATAACAATTCAAAGACCAGGTAGAAAGTCAACCAAACATACATCATCTTTTACTTCATCTTCGTTAGCGGCAACTGTCTCAGTGAATCCAAACAAAGAAGGTACGCTTATATTGTATATTAAAAATATCCACTTACATAACTGCACAAAACACCTCAAGTAATTTTAAACATATAACAGGACGCAGTAATGATATAAGAATTCAAACACCAGGTAGAAAGACAAACAAACATATATCATCTTCTACTTCATCATCGATACCTGCAAGTGTCTCTGAAAATCCAAACAGACAAGGTACGGTTATACTGCAAACTAAATATATCCACTTACGTAACTGCAAAAAATAGGGCATCTAATTTTAAACATATAACAGGACACAGTAATGATATAACAATTCAAATACCAGGTAGAAAGTCTAACAAAGATGCACCATCTTCTACTTCATTATCGTTACCTGAAAGTGCCTCTCAGAATCCAAATGCTATAACAATTAAAAGACGAGGTAGAAAGACAAAGAAACATACATCATCTTCTACTTCATCATCGTTACCTGAAAGTGAATCTGAGGAACAATTACTCAAATTTAAACGTACAACAAACGGACCAGTTTCAACGCCACAACCATCATTTTATCCAAACCAACCAGGTACACTGATATTGCAAAATAAATATGTGTGTTTACAAAAATGCACAAATTACAGGAACTAAATGCTCAAATATAACAGTTGACAGTAATGATCTGCTAATTCAAAGACCTGGGAGAAAGCTTAACAAACAGACATCGTACTCTGTTCCTTCAAGTAAGTAAACACACATAAATAAATTCACAATTTCATTATTCCATGTATTTACACAAAAAACATATGTTCAAAAATTAATTCATTGTACTTATGTCAGGTAACAACGATGAGATACTTCCTGTTAATATTGACAACCCTCCAACGAAAAAAACAAAAGCATGTAAGTAAATTTCATTTTTTATAGGCATCCAAAATGTTAAACAATATTGTATATTGTTAATAATATTCATCAACAAATTCAGGTACAACAAACGAAGAAGTCACTACAACACGTCGACCAAGGGGACGGCCACCAAAAAACAAAACCCACTCAGGTGAATATTATGTAATAGTTTCCGCAAGAATTATAAAAATTTTAAACAAAAAACAAAAATTTAAAAAAAAATTCAATCCGCAGCAACAATTCAAACATCAACGTATGCAGAAGATGATCAACCGGTAAGATATTCGTCAAAGCGCAAGTCACAAAGATTAAAAGACAAAACAAAAGTTGTAAGACAGAAAACATCTCATCAACAAGTGTTGGGTGACACAAACAAAAATACTGAACGTGTCATACAGAGAGATTCATTCGCTGGAATTTCAAACGGTACTAACACTCTATTTTTAATTTCAACAAACATACTAACATTCTTTAAACATATACAATACTAATTAAATTTTTTAAAATATCTCTTATTTTCAGATTACATAGATCACGGAGATGCAACTTTCCGATGTGCATCATGTAGCGCACTATTATGGCATGCTGAGTGTATGATTGGCAACACACATTCAACATCTGATTCCTATTCGCTGTGTTGTAGCAGAGGAAAAATAACATTAGCAGAGGAAGTCCAGACACCACCAAAACTGTTGATGGATCTTCTTAACGGTGACCATCCAAAAAGCGCAACATTCATAGAGAATATTCGGCGGTATAACGCAATGTTCTCATTCACCTCAATGGGCGCCAAACAAGACATGTCAGTCACTGATGGTCGAGGACCATATTGCTATAGGATACAAGGCCAAAATTACCATCAAATAGGTACTTTGTTACCTAAGCAAGGAAAGCCGCCAACGTTTGCCCAACAATATATTTATGACCCAGAAAATGAGATACAAAATAGAATTAATGGTGTCAGGTATGTAGGAATCAGTTAACATGTTTTTGTATCCAATTATTTGATACATATTGATAAAAAAAATTAATTTAACGATAAAATAAAATGTTATTATATAATGGTTAATTTAAATGTGCATTACAGCAAATACGAAGAAAACAACTCCACCAACCATATGCTCGACCACCAACTAACAGTTGATTTACGAGACATGCTAGATGGAATTAACCCATTAGTGCGTAATTTCCGCATGGCTGGAGAACGTTTTCAAAAAGCAAGTGAAAAAAATAACTTCAAATTACGACTTATTGGCACTAGAGAGCGTGACGGAAGAAATTACAACCTTCCAACATCTACGGAGGTGGCGGCACTAATTGTAGGAGACTTTGACTCTTCAAAAAATCAAAGAGACATCATCTTGCACATGAAAGAAGGTGGACTAAAATGAATAAGTGAGCTACATCCATCATATCTTGCACTGCAATACCCATTGTTGTTTCCGTACGCTGAAGATGGTTATCGAACAGATATTTACCACTTTGGTATCACTGACAGAACACCAACAAATAAAAAAACAAGAGTTACAATGAAGGAATATTTTGCATACCGATTGCAAGAAAGACCAGGTACTTTCTCAATGGTTTTGAATGCACGGAGGCTATGTCAACAGTTTATAGTAGACGCATACACGATGGTCGAATCTGAAAGGATGTCATACATCAAAAACCAGCAAAAAGATCTAAGGTGCGAAACATACTCCAAATTAGCAAAATTATCCGAAGATGAGAACTCTGGAGTTAAGTTGAGGGGGAAAAAAGTTGTGTTGCCATCATCTTTCACAGGAAGCCCAAGATATATGATGCAGAATTTCCTAGACGCAATGACAATTTGCAAGGTTTATGGATATCCGGATTTGTTCATAACATTCACATGCAACCCAAATTGGCCAGAGATTGAGCGGTTTCTTGCTGAAAAAGGATTGAAATCAGAAGACAGGCCGGATGTGATAACACGTGTTTTTAAGCAAAAGCTAGACACCATGATGAGACAATTCCAAGACAAACATTACTTCTGTCGGCTGAAAGCAGGTTTTTATATTTAAAAATTTTATGTTAAAAACAAAAAAATGTAATTAATGCTACATTATCAGCTTTCTTCAACAGTCAATTTCAAAACAATCACTGACATTCTGTTATTCACGCAGCTGTGTACACCATTGAATTTCAAAAAAGAGGACTCCCTCATGCTCACATCTTGCTATTTCTGGAAGAAGAATACAAAATAAAATATCCAGCACAAATAGATCGGTTTATTTCATCTGAAATTCCGGACAAAAATGAAGATCCAGAACTTTATAAAATTGTTACAGAACACATGATCCACGGTCCATGTGGTCCAGATAGACCGACCTGTCCATGCACGGTAAAGAACAAATGTACCAAAAAATTCCCAAAGGAGTTTAATGATAAAACATTCATTGATGAGTCTGGATATGCAATTTATAAAAGAAGAAATGACAGTACAACAATAAAAAAGAGCGGAATCGATTTGCATAACGGATATGTTGTACCGTACAATCCAGGCTTACTGAGGCGTTTTCAATCACATATAAACGTAGAGTGGTGCAACCAAGTTGGTTCCATAAAATATCTATTCAAATATATTAACAAGGGACCGGACAGAGCCACAATGGCACTTGAAGATGAAGATGTCGATGAAATCAAAGATTATTACGACTGTAGATATCTGTCGGCGTGCGAAGCAGCTTGGAGGATCTATGGGTTTGACATACACTACAGGTTTCCACCTGTAGAAAGATTACCGTTTCACTTAGAAGGAGAGCAATCTGTTATATTTGAGGCAACAGAAAGCATTGATTTTGCATTGGAAAAGGCTTCTGTGAATGAAACAAAGTTTGTTGCATGGATGGAATGAAACAAAACCGACACAAAAGCTTAGAAACTTCTTTACCATGAGTTTCCTGAACATTATGTATGGAAGCAAGAAGAAAGGATCTGGCTTCCAAGGCAAAAAGGCACATGTATTGGACGCGTACATCATGTGCCACCTTCTTTTGGAGAAATGTTCTACTTAAGAGTATTGCTAAACAAGGTTCGAGGAGCAACAGATTGGAAGGACTTTAAGGAGTATGATGGTGTGGTTTACCCAACATATAAAGAGGCCTGTCAAGCACGCGGTCTGTTGGAAGACGACAAAGAATATATAGACGGTTTGATGGAAGCCAGCAATTGGGGAACAGGAAACTACTTGCGGTCTTTTTATGTGATGCTACTTATGACGGACATCATGTCTAGGCCAGAGATTGTTTACGAAAAAAACATGGGAAAAAATGGCAGAAGACGTTATATATATCGAGCGTAAAAAAAGAAATGACCCAGGTATGTCTACAACAACTATCTTCTACTTACAAATAATCAAAACAAACACATATTAAACTTAACAATCACCACCCACATCACTGAATAGGTACTTATGTCTTTTACCGACAAAATGTATAAATGGATAACATATACAAATGTAAATAAACCATATAGCAAACACTAAACTACTAACTCAAAAAAAAATATTAAAAAAAAAAAAAAAAAAAAAAAAAAAAAAAAAACTTACACAAAAATGCAACCACATCCACCAGAGAATACTTCCCGGACATCTGAAGAACAAACTAAACAGACGGCCTTTAGCTCCAATTCCCTGCACGCAAACAATAAAAGTCAAAAATAGAATTTAAAAAATACACAATACTGACACAAAAAACTAAAATATGTCACTGAAAGAAAACAAACCTGAAACTCCAAAACTGAAGACGGTATTCGCTAAAACAAACTCTGCCGTATCAAAACAAAACGATGCACAACTCAAGTCACACGTACATAATACAACAACCAATAAACAAACAACTTTCGAATAACGAAAATACAATAAAACCTACGCAAACCAAACAAAATAATAAAAAAATATAATGTCATTACACATTCAAATATACAACGAAACATATGATGCTCTCACCATTGTAAAAACACACCGTCCAGGGTATAATAATGTGTAAAATTCATTTAAAACAGAAAATAAAGTATACAAACACAAAATAGAATAACACGTCATAATTATATAACATTACAATATCTTACATAACCAGAAACATAGTCTTCCTAATTCACATCCATACTTACATATTACGCAACCAAGAAACAGCAACATACATCCAAACACACTATTTAAACATAAATACATAACGAAATATTGAAACACATATCTACACCCTTCTGAAATAAACTGCACACACTTAAACAACTAAACCATACGACATCATCTTTGAACCAACAACCAAAACGCAAAACACAATGTGCATCTTCCACCGTTAACAGCAACAACAAATACTCTGTTTTTCAGCAGATATGGAATATCGGATATTCAGGGTTTTCACCTTCTGGAGCATCCACCGTATAACCATTTCCAACATACTTAAACCTGATCAACTTTGAGTACGGGAACCGACATGACTCCGCTAACAGCTTCCACCTCCCAAACACATTTACATGGTTAGTCCTGGTAGGATTTTCTGGGTGAAACTCCATACGTACTCGGAATTCGTCCCTGTATTCTTGGTGTATGATCAAACTTCTGTTGTAAATGTGCATAGGGTTGTTCACTTGGAATGACGCAGGAATGGCCTGGACAAAATTACAGTTAAAACAAATACGAATAACACATATTTTGAAACATACACATTCGATCAAAAAGTAAACACCACACATACCAATCTGCTTTTAGCTTGAATATGCGCGTAACTCTTATAAAAGCTCCTGTGACCTTCTCCAAAGTGATCCATATGGAACGGCCAGTAGCAAACATGTTTCATCCTATCATCAACTACAAAAAACTAATTTATAAACACTAAATCCTAAAAGAATTAAGCAAACAACTGTAAAAACAATATGAATAAAAATATATAACCAACTCAACTTACACCTTTCATCAAACGTCAACTGAAGCTGCTGCCTTCTTAACGTTGCTGCTCCTTTGAAAACAGGGTCAGTAATAATACTCCCATCCCCACTGAAAGCATCAAACCAGAATCTCCGTCCCCTGTTTTTGGTGAGCACACATAATGTTCCGGGTTCAAGTCCTATTGCTTCAATCATAGCGTTAAATGAATCAGCAACCAACTGATACTCATTAGTTATGGTTTGACGTCTCACATTACACCCAAAAGAAACACCATTTACAGAAACTCTTATTTCATCCTCCTCTTCAAATCCAAACATTAGCTCACCCGGGATTGTCTGAAAACCGCCAACAAAACAAACGTTAGTCTAAATCCTACAATTTTAACACATAACAACATACAAAAATATTATGTTTTAAAAAATTAAAAACAAACAAATACCATTAAACTACACAACCTGAAGCACGTGCGGATACGGCATCACAGTCATCTTAAACCTATTAAACGAAGCAAACGGCCCTTCATAACCATAAGCTTCTTTGCCGTTGCTATAGTACCCAGTCACGTAAAAG
Organism: Chrysanthemum seticuspe; assembly: GCA_019973895.1. NCBI lineage: Eukaryota > Viridiplantae > Streptophyta > Magnoliopsida > Asterales > Asteraceae > Chrysanthemum > Chrysanthemum seticuspe. Next base: position 48,052,922 of record BPTQ01000007.1, read on the forward strand.
CAATCGTTTCCTTCCTCCACAAAGTGTAAAACTTGAACCTCCTCATCAAGGTATCGGTTGCAATACTCCCTCCATCTTTCCCCACACAGGTACCATTGTCCATAACGTGGTTTCTTCAACATCACTCTGAAACGATAACCATCCGAGCTGACAATATAAACGTGGTCACTACCATTATAAGCCTCCAAATTATAAACAAACGGAAGGACCTACAAAAAAAATAATAGTGTATATTAATCAAATTAATAAACATAAAAGAGCATAACATAATAAACCAATGAATACCTGACAATCAGGAAAAGTAAAAACATCCAGCATTGTAACAAACTCAATAGCCATTTCCCTATCAATTTGAAACCATACAAGTTAAACCAACATAACAAAACGCCATACAAACAAAATTACAAGACGTAAATATGAGTTCACGAGAACTAAATATTTACAAATAATCATAAACAATCAAATTAAAAAAAAAAACAGTATTTTCAATTTAACACCATTTTTAACGTCAACTATATACACAGCATTTAACATATGACTTATTAAAATGTGTGTTGTCACCATTATGATTAACTAAAGACAACAACATATACCTCATAAACGTAATTACCTAACGACAACTCTGTCAAAAGTATAAAACCAAAATGACTATTCCAATTCATATACCATATTACATAAAAAAACAAAAAAAAAAGTCAAATAACAAGTCAAACTAAAAATTAAACATGTAGAACAACAAACTACTTAAGATTCTAAAGTATGTTTAACAAACAATGATCACATCATGTACACAAAACAAGTGACAAACACAAAGCTACACAACCTCAAACTTCCAAATAACAAACCAGATGCAAATAAAACAATACTTCAACAAAAAACAATTAAATTACAAACACAAACCACATAGAACAACATCAAAACAAAACAACCAATTTGTATTCAGTACATTATTAAATAAAACACTTTCCACCCAATAAAACCAAAACATAAACATCAACAGCAAACACATCTACAGTTTACATCATTACAAAAGTTAGGCGTTTTTTAAATATAAAACCAAACAACAATCAAACATAAAAATCAAATAACAAACATATTGTAAACATAATACCCCACTTATTATATTTTTTTTTTAAAAAAAATATTAACTAACAATCACTATTCAAAACGGAAAAATAAAACAACAACTCAAATTAAAACATAGTTATAAACCAACAACAATACAAGCCTATAAACCCAGAAAAATAATTTACACTAACGGCTTACGAAAAAAAATACGCAAACTACCTTAGATTGATAGGCGGAGAATCGGTGGAGGAAGAAGTTAGGTGGGATACTAATAATTTATGAGAAAAATAAAACAAAACAATGTTAATTATAAGTAAATATAATGTGGAGAAAAAAATAGGTGAAATGATTGCCTATCTTCTAAGTTCAATGCAACTTGGTATACTGTGTAACATGCAGAAGTACATTTAATACAAAAATAAAATTATAAAAAAATTTACATCACCTATCCATTTGTTTCCATTTGCAGACTTGGAGCTTACAGACATTGAGAGGAAGAATATATGTCTAACATATATTGAGCACATGCTACTTTGTAACAACAAAAGCTTAAAAAATATACCAAACATGCCATACCCTAACGAGATGTTAACAATGGGCAACTACAACAGATTGGTGTATGATGAGCTTAAATACAACAAAGACGAATTGAGAATACAGCACGGAACGCTTTTCAAGACATTAACACACGAACAAAAAGACATATACCGAACAGTAATGGACGCTGTTAACAATGAAAAAGGAGGAATGTACTTTGTATACGGATATGGTGGAACCGGTAAAACATACCTATACAAAACATTATCCGCCGCATTAAGATCAAAAGGCGAAATAGTCATTAACGTAGCATCAAGTGGCATCGCATCACTTTTGTTAGAAGGCGGAAGGACCGCACATTCTCGATTCGCAATCCCTATAAACTTTGTGGAAGATTCAGTATGTCATATTCCAGCAGACAGTGACCTAGCCGAATTGCTAAGAATGTGTAAACTGATAATATGGGATGAGGCTCCTATGACACACAGACACTGTTATGAGGCATTCGATAGGACGCTAAGAGACATATGTCGGACATCCACATTCGAACAATCCGAACAAGTATTTGGAGGTAAAGTGGTTCTCTTTGGCGGAGACTTCCGACAAATATTGCCAGTCGTTACAAACGGCAGCCGATATGATGTCGTTCATGCTTCGATCAACGCTTCATATCTGTGGCAACATTGCAAAGTCATGCGGCTAACTATAAACATCAGGCTTGGAACAGGATCAACTAACTCTGAGAGAAAAGAAATACAAGACTTTGCGGATTGGATATTAAGCATAGGAAACGGTACAGTCGGTGGAAAGAACGACGGAGAAGCGACGGTTGAATTCCCGGATGATATGTTGATACCAGATTCAGACGACCATATCGCACAAATCATCGAAGAAACATACCCAGATTTAGTCCAAAACCTCTACAGACCAAAATTCTTCCAAGAAAAAGCAATCCTCGTACCGACTCATGAGCTTGTGGATATGATCAACGATCGAATGCTACAAAAACTACCAGGAGAATCTAACACGTACAACAGCTACGACTCAGTTGGTATTATCGATATGGATGCGAACTTTAACGAATCACTTTACACAACTGAGTTCCTAAATAGCATTCGCATTCCTGGCCTTCCACACCATTCCATAACATTTAAAATAGGAGCTCCAGTTATGTGTATGAGAAACATAGATCAAATGGCGGGATTATGCAACGGAACAAGGCTTCAAGTGCTGAGGATGGGAGTAAACATAATAGAAGCCAAAATTATATCAGGTGGTAATGTGGGTACAATTTGCGCAATCCCAAGGATGGTGTTAAGTCCTTCTGATAATAAAATCCCATTTAAATTCAATCGTAGACAATTTCCGGTTGCATTGTGTTTTGCAATGACCATAAACAAAAGTCAAGGACAAACTTTAACACAAGTTGGATTGTTTCTACAACGGCCAGTTTTTTCACATGGACAACTGTACGTAGCAGTTTCAAGGGTCAAAAGCAGAAAAGGATTGAAGATTTTATGCTGTGACGAAGAAGGGAAGTACGCAAAATCAACTACTAATGTTGTCTACAAAGAAGCTTTGTTCAGAATTTAAGTTAATCGTTATATGACATTAATACATTTTCGTTATCTAAACTTCACAAAAAACATTCGATTCATTAACATAAACAAAATTATATACAACGTCATGCTAACAATCCATCACTTTACATAAACAAGGGTTAAATTTCAATTTCGCTTTCATCTCAACGACGCTTTGCACAAATAAAAAAAAAACCAAAAAGGAAAACTCCAAAACAGGTTTACAGTTACACAAAAACTAATAAATTTCATTATACAAACTAAACACCTTCATTACTTAAACAAATGTAATGATAGGGTCAAAAAAATATTTGCCACACCAACTGAAAAACCTGCATTAACTTCAATCCATTCACTACTCAATGTTAATATATTAATCTCTAAATCTCAATATGCAATATACTCATGTTTCAGTGTCTCAGTTGTGAAGTTACCAATACATGCTTCAGCATCTATAACAATTTCAATCCTCCCAACACAGACAAATAACTTCAAATACAGAACATCCAAATACATAAAACTGATGTCTGTGGCAATTTAAAACAATACTTTAAAGTTTAATACGACATACATAACACAACTTAACTTATAACCACCATATAAGGTAGCATTGTTCAACAAAACTATCATGCCATACAAAACCAAACATAAATTAAACATACACCAGCAAATAAACAAAAACATAAAATATGTTCAAATCCAACATACTAAAGGTTTCGTCTGATACGGTACCAAAATATATTAAACCATCCAAACCATCTTCTTCTAACACATATGAAACAATGGAATCATCACCGGCATACGTACATTCACAGTTTGCTTTTCATCCTTTACCATCCTAATCAATTTGAACCTCACAGTTTTGTCTTTGTCCCACTCGCACCTCTTCTCAACATCCTTCCAATTTGTCTTGATAGTCACATGATTTTTACTGTCAGGCCTATCTTTATGTTTTTCCCAATCGACATTCACATAGAAAGTTTCATCATCGTGAATCAAAACTGCATTGTGGTACTTATACATTTCATAAGGCCCAGCAAAATCCCATGGTATAGTCTGCATTCAACAAATTATTTTGGAATACAAAACATAAGAAAATGCACAATCCAAAAACTAACACAAAACTGTATGTTGCAAACGTAAACCATTTTCGCAATAAATATAACAAACACTTACCAGCCGACCTCTGCTAGTTACATAAGCCACAACATCTTGATAAAAGCAATCAACTTCATCATCATGATCAGAGTGATTAAACCAGTCACATTCATGTTTCATACGAGGATCTACATTTTGTACATTCCAATGATATTAAAAGATGCAACTATATTATTATCAATCTCAAAATAACATCAAAACACATGTTATTCACAATTACAATCTAAAAACATACCTTTGTCAATGCAGCTTTTTTTAAACGGTTTTTCGTCATTCAAAATCACACGTGGGATGTTCTCCAAACGCATTCCTAAACCATCGTCAGCAAATGAAATCATAGACACCGTTCCTTCTCCAATCTCAGTGAACACCATACGCGATCCAACCTTCAATCCTTCTAAAAAAACCAACAAATCCCATCCAACTCCACTAAAAACATATCCATGTGTGTTACCAGGAAGAGCAATGCGATTCTGTGTGACGGTCGCAGCCAACCGACCACTCACCATAACTCTTACTCTCTTAATTTGAGGCATAAATTGCTGAGGAATCAGCTGCATAACAAAGTAAATATGTGATAAACATAGCATATACAATATCAATTAAACTATGACCGTCAATAAATTAAGGCAAAATAACTTACATCTGACTGGTCAAGCCTTCCCAACATACCAAAACACCGCCTTTTACGAGTTCCAACATCAGCATTCTTATATCCACCAACTTCAGCACCTGCATTATCATACGCAGTTACATAATACATGTCTTCTCCTTGACGTATGAAATGTAGCATTGCCACGTTCCGGTAACGACTCTCATCAACAAACTGCTTCCATTCGTCCGAAAACAGTGCATAAAGGTTACCAGGAACTTTCTTAATAAACACTTTGTGCATTGTACATTTGTTGTGAATTAAATACAGCCATCGACTGCCTGTGTACATCTCATACGTAAAGACACTTGGTAAAATCTGCATTCAAGAACACACTACGTCAATTAATTTCAACTTTCTTTATATCCATATTGAAAAATTTAGTAACATATATATACTATAAGTAACAACGGCTAAAAATTACCTATAGTGTTCTAAAGTTACGTGTGTTTGCCGGAACGATAAATTGAGTCGTCATTCTATTTAATCAGAAAACAAACGTCTATTAGAACAAAAACGCAAGCTTTCAAAAACTACAATGTTATAATACAATCATGCTTCAATTTTCCTTCATATACAACAATGTTATTAACAAACATCTCCCTGTAATTCAAAATAATATATTACGTAATAATTTATGTTACAAACAAACAAACACAACTACTAATCACCTAAACCTAACAACCAATAACCGTTAACTTTTACTGGATTTTAACCATATCAAACATCTACCATCATTAACAAAATCATTAACTAATACAACATGTTTAATCATCTGATGTTACTAATAACAAATTAAATCTCGCAACTAACTGATCTTCATTAAAAACAACTAAACCCTAAACTAAAATCATATACTAAAATAACAAGGTTGTTAAAAACAACTCATAATCTAAAAAAATAAATCAACAGTCATATTACAAATTACAACATACATCTTCTTTAAACCAAATATCATAACTCAACAATTGATAATCACTATTATTACCAAAAAACAATGTTTCTTGATGACTAACAACGAATATGATAACAAACACCTTTAAATTTTCTGCTAAACCACGCATGCATTCAAGATCGGAATATATATCACATATTAAAAATCATCGTATTGTTCCTTCTAACAATGCTATAATCATACAACGATTGATAGATCAAGTAAAACTACAAAATAAAAAACAACGAAAAGAAAAAAAAAAACGACGAACACATATGATAGAAATCAACCCAAACTAACCGGTGTTTGATGGTGTATTCCAGAAGAAAGAGTAGGTGACTTGGAAAGACTAAACATACCAATGAACCAAAAAGTCAATATATAACAAAAAATCATACCCTAATCTATGTAAAACTAATATCAACTTCTTCTAGCAATGATGATATGCATTGATAGCAGTACTATATTTTCTTTTGTGTATTATGTAGACTTATTTAAAAACATACACAAACAAAACAAATACAACTTTTCAAATTCATAGGTATTTTATAACTTACCAAATGATAGGTAACATACAAATTTAATAAAATTCCATCTACTCATTAGTAAAATACAGCAAACGTCAATTTTATAATAATGTGTTTATGTTATACTTTTACATGTCATATTTTGTAACGACAGGTATTTCTCATTCGTATCTCAATATATCCTTTTAAGTTTCCGAACAATACGTTTTTCAACAACATACAAAATACTTTTACATGATAAATTATAACTTTTTTTTATTTTAAATGTTATTCAACATAACTAAAATAAAACGCTTATGTTACATGATAAAAATTTACATATACAACAAAATACAAAAATACACTAACTATAATTATATCATTACGTTTCTATAATTTACATACACACCACAAATAACAATTTTTATAAATATTAAGAAAACAAAATTTTAAAAAACAATTAAATAAAAACAAAATAATTTTTAAGTTTTTTTAAAACAATTATAAGTATGGAATATATTAGCTACAATCCTTCATTAAAAATACATTAACAATAATTCAGGAACCCAAAAAAAAAAATTAGGACCCACAAAAATAATCATGGAACCACATTTTTAGTACAAAATTGTAGTCAATAAGCTTTTAAATTAACAATGAATAACAAACAAATAATTATACTGCTAAAAAATTACATATAAAACAAAATACAAAGATACACTAACTATAATTATTTATTACATTTCTAAAATTTAAATACACACCACAAATAACAATTTTTATAAATATTAAATAAACAAAATTTTAAAAAACAATTAAATCAAAACAAAACAATTTTTAAGCTTTTTTAAAACAATTATAAATAAACAAAATACAAACATACACTAACTATAATTAATTCATTACTTTTCTATAATTTACATACACACCACAAATAAATTTTTAAAACACACTAAAATCAAAAGAAAATAATTTTTAAGTTTTTTACAAACAATTATAAATAAAGTTTTAACTTTTTATAAAACAATTATAAATAAACAAAATACAAACATACACAAACTAAAATTATATAATTACGTTTCTATAATTTACATACACACCACAAATTACATTTTTTATAAATATTAACAAAACAAAATTTTAAAACACAATTAAATCAAAACAAAATAATTTTTAAGCTTTTTACAAACAATTATAAATATAACTTTTAAATTAACAATTAATAACAAACAATAATTATAAGACATGCCCGCCCATTGGGCGGGCTTCGATATCTAGTATATATATATATATATATATATATATATATATATATATATATATATATATATATATATATATATATATATATATATATATATATATATATATATATATATATATATATATATATATATATATATATATATAGGGATAGCTTGGCTACAATTTTTGTAGCCAATTAGCTACAATCCTTCATAAAAATACACTAGCAATGAATCTGGGACCCACAGAAAAGAATCAGGGCCCACAAAAAGAATCATGGACCAACATTATATAGCACAAAATTGTAGCCAATTGGCTACAATAAATTGTAGCTAATATAAATTGTAGCCAATTGGCCCACAAAAAGATACTCATACAAAACATAAATAATCGTCTATCAAACATCAATATCTCCAATTTTTGCACTTCTAGTACAAAACATAAATAGATACGCTCACGTGTAATGTACGTGTATTTACTATTGAAGAAACTTTATTCACATCTCAAAGTATATATGCACATGTATAAATGTACAAAATCACAATAGTTAAGTTTAATGTATTGATGGTTATGCACATGAAAAAATCTCATAAATTCACTTCCATTGAGTCAGGATTAAATCACATAAGAAATTTTGATATCGAGTAATTTAATCAAACGAAATCTGAACATACAAAACAATCAAGTGAACCTTACTTTTCGCTAATCAACATGACTAAAATTCTTTGGCAAAAAATTCTATGCGAAAACTAGTTCTGCTAGTTTAAACATTTGACAACGCTTATTATTCTCATAAATTTTCAACATGCACATCAGAACACACTTTACGCTCACTCCCTCAGTCAGCTATATAGCGAGTGTGCAATCCATGGTACCGTTGACTTCATCTTTAGGAATGCGGCTGCTAGTGCAAAACATCTTTCAATAAAGAGCTCTATAAAATAGATATAAGTTCTTAACTTGAAGACTACTTCTATGGTTCTCTTTTGAATATTAACCTGAATGTGGTGTAATAGGATAGGCATTTGTGTATAAGAATTCACCTCTACATAATGGCGCCTACTTTTCTTTTCGTTAATGAATTCCATTAAGTCCGGTCAATGCAGCAACATCCTTGGTGTCTTGTCGAATCTGCATCAAAGTGCAGCAATGTTAAACATAAAATTTCATAGAAAACTACTTTTAATTAGAGAAATGACATCAAGTGAGTTTTATACTGTCACACACGACACAAAGAACTCTCTCAACCAGATTTGACTTACCATTATGTAAAAGTTACTTGTTCTGCTTCAGTGTGTGTGTGTTTTTTTCCTTTTTTTTTTCTTTTTTCCCTAAATTTTCATCTAATCATGGTGATTGCTCACTTCTCACTTCGTTTTGGTAACGAGTATTCCGTACACCACCTAGTACTCTCATACCATTAGAAATAGGTATGAGAGTACTAGGTGGGTCAAATTACTAAATGTGCCTTTAGAAGCTTGGAGTGTTAAAGGAATTAGCTCTTTAGCTAGCTGTCTAGGGAAACCTGTTATTATGGTTGAAATGACAACAAAAGTGTGTATGACTGGGATGGGGAGACTTGGTTTTTCAAGGGTTCTAATTGGGTTGAATGCTGAGAAACAGTTCAAAGATGTCATTGAAATAGCTTATAGGAAGAAAAATGCAGGTACAAGTATGACCAAATTTGTTCGGGTTGAATACGCTTGGAAGCCTACAAGATGTAGTCATTGTTGTGTGTTTGGTCATGAGGATGGAAATTGCAGATTGGTTCCTAAAGATGTTGAATATGAAGAAAGAAGTAATACATTAGGAGAAATGAATGATGGGTTTCAAAATGTGTTACATAGGAAGGGAACCAGTGTGGTCCACAATAATAACTACAAGAGAAATGAGCAAAATGGTATGAATGGTTACACTAGAGGAAATTTCTATACTAATAAGATGACTGGTCAAAGGCAGAACTTTACTAAGCAGGTTCATAGGAACAAAAAGAATACTGAGGTGACCACTAAGCTTAGAATGGATAACAGTAATGAAACTAATGAGAAAGCTGGAGCCTGTAGTAACACTGATAGACCTTTAAAAAGTAACAGTTCAGAAGCTAGCACTAGTGGTAGTGTGGGCATCATAGGAAAAAATAGTTTCACACTTCTGGATTCACTGGTTAATGAAGAGGATCTTAGGCCAAATGTTAAGGAAAGAAAGCAAGTTGATAGTGTGTTGGAAACTAATGGTGACCCAACTATAAATGATTGGGAGAACTGGAATGATAATATGAAAAGGTACTACATGGACAAAAAAGAATTGAATGAGACAACTAAAAGTTTAGAGAATGAAGAAGATGTTGTACAAGACTTATCCTCTGCTGGAGAAAGTCTATTAGGGAATGAAGTTGAGGGTGTGTGCAGTAGCAACCTCAACTGATTACAGTATCAATATCTTGATAATATTGTATATAGTTAGTATTGTATATAGCTTTTGTTTGTGTGCAAAAATAGACAGAGTGAATAGAGAGCTAAAAGAATTGAGAGAGTTGGTGAGATCAAAAACAGATAGAGAGTTTTTGTGTGAATAAAAACAGACAGGGTGCTTTGTGAGCCAAAAGAATTGAGAGATTGGTGAGTCAAAAACAGAAAGAGAAGATTGTGTGTAAAAATAGATAGAGTGTTCAGTGAGTATAAAAGAATTGAGAGATTGGGGAGTCAAAAATAGAAAGAGATTATTGTGTGTGATAAAAATAGATAGAGTGTTTAAGGGAGCCAAAAGAATTGAGAGATTAAAGTGAGCCAAAAACAGAAAGAGAGAAAATGGATATTAAGATAGCTTCATGGAACATTAGAGGTCTAAATACTTCTGATAAACAAAAGGAGGTGCAAAAGATCATTGTTAAGGAAAAGTTACAGATGTGTGCTGTATTAGAAACTCATGTTAAGTACAAAAATGTCAAGAAAATTGGAGATAAGGTTTTTGGCAACTGGGAATTTGTGACTAATGCAGAAGATAATAATCAAGGGTGTAGAATCATGTGTGGATGGGATCAAAACAAAATGGATGCTTGGCTAATTAATAAAACAAGACAAAGTATGCTTTTGTTGGTTGGAACTGTGTGTCAAAAACCCAGATTCTTCTGCACAATTGTATATGCCAGCAACTCTAGAATTGAAAGAAGAAAATTATGGAAAGAATTGGGAGCTTACAAACAGATCACAAATGGAACTGCTTGGGTAATAATGGGAGATTTTAATGTTACTTTGGAGGTTAATGAACATTCTAATGGAAGTTCTATGCATTCAAGTGATATGTTGGATTTCAAAAAATGTGTTGAAGAAGTGGAGATTGAAGATTTGTTAAGTTTTGGGTTCTAGTATACATGGACTAAAAGTTTGAGGAATCCTGAATGTAAAACTCTAAAGAAGTTGGACATGGTAATGGTCAATGAAGCTTTTCTAGACACATTCAGAACTGCACATAGTATGTTTCATCCTTATATAATTTCAGACCATTCACCAGCTATCTTAATAATTCCTAAAGGTAGGGTGAAACAGAAGAAAGCTTTTAGGATGACAAACTTTATAACTGAGAAGGAGGAATTTTTGCCAGTGGCTAAAGAAGAATGGGGAAAGAAAATTAATGGATTTCACATGTACAAGGTGAGCCAGAAGTTGAAACTGCTTAAATATAAATTGAATCATTTGAGTTGGAAGAATGGAGATGTTTATGAAAGGGTCACTAATTTGAGAGATAAGATCAAAGTAGCTCAAGAGGAAGTTGATAAAAACCCTTTTTGTGAGAACAGGAAAAAGACTAGATGTATTTTACTACAAGAATATTGTGTGGCTGTGAAAGATGAGGAGAACCTTTTGTTGCAAAAAGCTAAAATTGAATGGTTGAAAGAAGGGGACAGAAACACCAAATTTTTTCACAAAATCATAAAAGGGAGACAACATAAGAGTAGAATTATGGCTCTTTGTGGAGAGGATGGGGTGAGATATGAAAATAAACATGTTGCTCAGCAGTTTCTAGATCACTTCCAAAGATTCCTGGGAACTAATGATGAGGTTGAAGAATTAAAAAACAATCAAGTTACATTTCCAAATAAGTTGTCAACTGAAGAGGCTCTTGATCTGATCAAAGCTATTAGTGTGGAAGAAATCAAGGCTGCAATGTTTGATATTGATGATTCTAAAGCACCAGGACCAGATGGGTACACATCTAAATTCTTTAAAGCTGCATGGGGAATAGTTGGGGATGAGGTGTGCTTGGCAGTTCAGGAATTCTTCAATTCAGGGAAACTGCTAGGTGAGTTGAATGCTACATTAATATCCTTAGTTCCTAAAATTCAAACTCCCAATAAGGTTTCTGATTTCAGACCCATAGCTTGTTGCAATGTTTTGTACAAATGTATAAGCAAGGTTATCACAAATAGAATTAAAGGAGTGCTTGGGAAATTAGTTAATGAGAACCAGAGTGCTTTTATAGCAGGAAGACAGATAACTGATAATATTCTTTTAGCACAAGAGCTTCTGAGAGGGTATAATAGAAAACAAAAAATCAAAAAGTGTGCCCTTAAAATTGATTTGCAAAAGGCTTATGACACTTTGGATTGTAAATTTCTTAAGAGTGTTTTGGAGCAATTTGGTTTTCATAGCAAGATGGTAAGCTGGATAATGACATGTGTCACTACTACTAAATTCACTCTGAATGTAAATGGGAAAATGATAGGATATTTCAATGGAGGTAGAGGCTTAAGACAGGGTGACCCAATCTCACCTTATCTATTCACCATGGCAATGTAAATTTTCAATCTACTTATGAGGAAAAATATTAACAATGCTGAGGAATTCAAATACCGTCATGGCTGCAAGAAGCTTAAGATCACACACTTGGGATTTGCTGATGATTTAATTGTGTTTAGTCATGGAGATATTAAGTCAGTAAAGGTGATTAAGGAAACTTTGGAAGAGTTTAGCAAGCTATCTGGACTCAAAGTCAATATGCAGAAAAGTACTATCTTTTTTGGTGGATTGTCAAAACCTGAGCAGGAAAGTATTGTACACGTTCTACCATTTACAATTGGGAAGCTACCTGTTAGGTACTTAGGGGTACCACTGATAACAAAAAGGTTAAGTATTAGTGACTTCAAACCACTGATTGAGAAGGTAAGAAGTAGAGTTCACGATTGGAGAAATAGAGCACTCTCATATGCAGGAAGATTACAGTTGATTGCCTCAATCCTTTCTTCAATGCAAATATACCGGGCTTCTGTTTTCATCTTACCCAAAGCTGTGGTGAAGGAAATTAATAAACTTTTGAAAGGCTTTATGCGGTGTCAAGGGGATCTAACAAGAGGAAAAGCCAAGGTTTCATGGACAACTATTTGTAAACCCAAAGATCAGGGAGGTTTAGGAATTAAGGATTTACAGTTATGGAATGAGGTGCTAATCATGAAACATCTTTGGAACATAGCTGCTAAAAAAGATACTTTGTGGGTCAAATGGATTAATATTGAAAAGCTGAAAGGGAGAAATATATGGGAAGTAACTGAAGAAAATCGTAATAGTGTGGGGTGGAATAATATTTTAAAGCTAAGGGAGAAAATGAGAAAACATGTGGTATATAAACTTGGAAATGGAAAAAATGTTTCAGCTTGGTATGATAAATGGAGCATTGAAGGTCCTTTGTGTGATTTCATTTCTGCTAGGGAGGTATATAATGCAAGGTTCATGAATAGCTGCACAGTAGATAAATTGATTCAGAATGGTAACTGGAGTTGGCCTGTGGAGTGGCATATCAAGTTTCCTAAGCTCAAAAATATTCAAGTTCCTACCCTGTAAAATGATACTATGGATAATGCTGAATGGGTCACAAATTCTGGGCAAAGGAAGAAGTTTGCAACAAAAGTGGTTTGGAAGGATTTATGCTGTAATGGTAACAAGGTGACATGGCATAAGTTGGTCTGGTTTGCACAGAATATCCCTAAGCACTCTTTTGTTCTCTGGATGGCAATTCAAGAAAGACTTATGACACAAGATAGGATTGCAGAATGGTTTCCCAACAATGATATGAAATGTGTATTCTGCAAGCAGTGTAATGATTCTCATCAGCATCTGTTTTTCAGTTGTCATCATACTAGCAAAGTATGGAGTGAGTTGCAGAAGTTGATTGATATAAAGTTCTCATTCAATTAGAGTAACATTGTTCAAGAGTTCTCCATTCTTAATGCAAACAGAAATATATGGTGCATAGTTAGGAGATTGGTCCTGGGTGCAGCTATTTACTTTGTATGGCAAGAAAGGAACACAAGAATCTTCAAACATACTGAAAGAACAGTGGAGTCATTGTTACATAATGCTAAGGAAAGTATAAAGTGGAGAATTATGAATTTTGTAGTGAAGGACACTGCTAATGTCAAGGCTGTTGAAACTAAATGGAATGTACAGATGAGAAGAACCAAGAAATCTACAACATAAAAGCTGTAGTTTAGATATCTGTTGTTGTTGTTTCAGTTGGAAAGTATAGTGATATGTATAGTTGTTAGTTTTGTTTTTAGAATGCTTGTTGCTAGTCAAGCTTATTTGTGTTAGGCTCTTTTAAACTTCATGGGATATGTCCATGGAAGGAAGAAGAGTCTATATTACTTTTGTGGTTAATAATATTTCACCTTTCACAAAAAAAAATGTTTTAACTGCTTGATCCTTTTTGCAAATTCAAATGAAGCTAGTTCAGCACCTTAAATGCCATTTACTTATTTCAATGGTTTTTACATAGTGGGTTCGAATATTAAAACACTTTACCATCATTAAAGCAGGTTCTGCCTGGGACTACTGTGATTCCAGTTCTAGATGTATATGGACCACTTATATCAGCTATCACAATAGCTTACAAGTTAGTTTCAATTACATTAATCTTATTGTCTAATTTTTTATGTTGTCACTTTATAGAGTGAGTATATACTGTTTAAACTTCCTTTTTACAGACTTTAATGTGGGCACATGGGTAAATTTTCTGCTGGCGCTATAGCTGGAATATGATCTTAGCAGTAATTTGGAGGAGAGTTTATATAGGAAGGAACAATGATGATAAAGGTAGGAACACTATAAAAGAGTTTAGTCATGTAAGCTGGGTCTTCTTAGAGACGGCAAGATTAGCGGGTCAGGCTGTTTGGTAATAACTTAACTACTTTCTAAGTTATTGTCATGTAGCACAAACAACCTTGAATCAGTTAGAAACGACCACACAAAACCCACCCCTGACATCAGGTTTTTTAAGTACATTCTAACAATCTCTTAAAAAGATGAAAAGGTAATATTAACTTTAAATAAGCTTACCCAAACATCCCTTACTAACACTAAATATAGTGAAAATGACTTTCTTACCGTTTATTGTCCATCCACTTGCAACAGTGTTTAGAACCAAGCAGTTTTCAAACTATACCCATTGATGGATCAATAAAATTAGGCCTATATTGATCCATCTTACCTGTATATTTACCAATTTTTTACACATACTATTGGAAGTGAAGTTATCGTGTACGCATATTATAAAGTGATTATATTGTACAAATAGTCTCTTCTGTCCCACATCATTTAATTATTCTTTTTAAGATTCAAATAGTTGATAAATAATACCAAAGTTTTATTAGTGGGTGTTTGGAATTGCATGTTAAAAGACTAGTACTTTTCCGAAATAACATGTACACTACAACGCGGGAAATTAGAATTAATGTTACCTTAAATTGACATGATAAGTTGTTATTCTCCGGTGGCGTAGCGTTGACCGTCCATAAGCATATACGGAGCTGTAACTTGGCTGTAAGAACAAATAAAATGAAGTTAAAGATACGCGTCAAATGATAAAATATAAGTCATACATAATGAACCTTTAAATTGACATGTTAAGCTGTTTGTCTCCCATCTGATGTAACTGTGCACATAACAGTGTTTAAGACATTTTCTAAAATGAATAGAAAAGGAAATCATTAATTTTTTTCCTGAACCAAGGTATGACCACAAATACCCAAACAGCTAATCTATAGGTGCATAAATGGGCCTGGGCTTGAGACTGGTCAAAAAAATTTTGTATAAGGCTTGTTTATGCCTGAAATACCCAATTAGTCGCAACTGTTTTTTCCTGAGCCGGGTTAAGCCCAAAAATCAGTCATAATGCTAGCAACAAAATGAATATCGAAATGATGAATTTTCATATAATATATGCATTAAAACTTCCTCCCTCAAGACTATATGATTTCAGAAAGATGGGAGTACATTTTTTGCCAATCCAAAATCAGTCACGAAGATACTCTACTACAAATATCAGGATTAGAGTTTACATGGGGCCATGGGCAGAAAGATATACCGTAAACACAGCTAACCATATCTTTATGCTGTCGGACACTTTGCACTAATCTTCCCTCATTCATGGATATAAGCTGAAAGCTATTTTCCCAGTTGCCGCATGAAACCAAAAAAATTTCATATGGTATCTGCATTTTGGTAAAGCTTCTGATAAGGCTTATCAGTGGCTTAGAAAGTGAATATGTTAGTTCAAATCTTCACCACTGATACTACCGGAAATAACTTGGCTGATGATTCAAGACCTAACACCACTGATAAGCCTTCTGAATCAGCTGAACGTAGAGATTCTAATAAGCCATCTAAGACAATCACTGAGCCTGCTGGACCATTTAGCCTATAACCTATGACTTCCCAAACAGTCAAATTGAATCAAATGAGGCTGCTGGACCATCATGCACCACAAGGGCGACTGTGATGTGACCAGCAGCCCATCTGATCCTCAACAGGAATCTGAGTTGAATACAACGATTCCACAACCTCAACAGTAATCTGAAACATATACTGATGAGACTGAGAGTACCCTCTGATTCTATTGACCATGAAGAGGAACCATAAGCATAGTTAGCGATTACTGTAAATGTTTGAGTTTTGGTTCAATATGGCAATTCATTCGAGAGCTGAAACTGATGTTTAATTTTCACGCCCGAAAATAAGGTAAACCAAACACCTCGATAACTTATTACCATTACTTGTACTTGATCATTTCAGGAAACACTAAGACACCTCCATCAGACAACTCAGTTTCCCCAACTCCTCCTTCACATATCATCAACAACGTCTACAAAACAAAATAGAAACACACTTCTCAATTTTACCATGATTGCTTTTGTGTTGTCTACCAATTCTTTCACAAAATCTATTTCTTAACATGCTGTATACCAATAAATTATACTCTGAGAACCAATACCAGCTTCGAAACTTAACTCCTTACTGATAATTTCACACACGAAGATACTTTTGCTAAAACAAAATCATCAAAAAATCCGCTAATAACATCAAAACTTAACTCCTAACTGATAATTTTCACACGCGGAGATAACTAATTTGTACAGCTTCTTTGCACCAAGGTTTAATTTATATTAACTAGTTGATAAGGAACAATATTTACCAGTTGTGTCTGAACTCTTGAGATACTTGATGTCGCAAATGCCACCAGATGTATTGTCATCAGGTTTTCTGACATCGTGAGATCCAACCAGCTTGTACTCCCATTTTCCCTTCAGGAACCCTTCACTAAGGAACAGCTCTATGTGTCTAGCATCCAAAACCTACATTGTTCCTAAAAGATATAGAGCAGATAATTTAAAAATAGAAATTTCAACCAAAAGTTTTAATTAGTTCTTGTCAACAAGCCTGTGTTTGTCACAAATTTTTTCTCACCATCACAGGTATTCAGGTCACAGACAGGGCACCGAACAAGCTGTAAATCTGAGTCATTTATAAAGAAAAATAAATTAGGAGTTAGTTTAAGTATAAGTAAATAATGATAAAGTTTTGAAGAGCTATAGGATAGTTTTCTGCAAGATATTACCTGCTATCCATACTCCAGTTTTGATGTTCCGCAAGTAACAATACCCATGAGCGTTCAATATCTTTTGCATGGTTTCTTCCTTTGGAAGCTTTGCAGGGTAGATAAGATTCTCCATGAGGAATGCATCTGATGAAGTGAAGCAAAATGCACCAATCCTCATCCAATCTGATACATATGTTAGATGAACAAAAGTAGGACATGTCAATCTTTTAAATATCCATATGTGCACTTCTAACTTAATCATCTTATATGGGACTTCATCTATTTCCCAAGTTTCTTACATGTTTCAATGTTTTAATTCTACACACATTAGCACTTAACATACCAAGGTAGTGATGCTATATTCCAATAGTTAGAACAATATTTTTGTCTGATCTAAAATCTCATATCTGAGTTTAATCTAGTAATAGCTTCCCAGTGATAGTATTTCCAGAAAACAACCGTTTCCAATTCAAATGGAGATATGCTATTACTCATAGCAGATCTAAACGTATTAGAAAAAGTGGAGATATGCTATTACTCATAGCAGATCTAAACGTATTAGAAAAATTACCAATATTATATTTTCAGATAAATATAATACCTGCTTTGCTGATGTCAACTCAAGCCCATATTTCTTAAGCGGATCTTCATAACCCCTGAATCTTTTGCCCAAAGCATAATCATAAACATAACAGAACTATAAAGGCCGATTATGAAAACAAGCACTGCAATTTTGGAGGAGTTATGTTACGCCAAGTTCTGTACGAGTGTCGGAATCAAAAGAACAACAACTGGTGTCCACAATACAAACACCATGGAGACAGACCCCAAAATCTTAAATTCACGATACAGATTTCAGAAAAAAGAGGTTAGCAGATCTTCCATGGGACTTAATTTCTTAGATAATGCAAGTAATACGCGGAGTATATATATATAACTAGTCATAAGGGGTATCAATTCTAGTAATATGTCTGATATTTGTGATTCGTGGTCTGGTTAATTCTAGCATGACTAGAACTTAATACAGGCGAATAACATCATGTTTGAGTATTTTGACTCAACTCACCCATAGTTTTTTTCATAGGACTTTAAACCACATCTAGATTTATATATGGTTGATGGTTAAAATATATGCCCTTCCGCATACAAATCTAACACAGAAGATAAACACACATTTAACCAACTACCTAATTTAGCCCAACTTCTGTAATGTATAGAAATCATTCAATCCTTATAATAATCTAATGTTACTAAGTAACATATTTGACCCGAGATAATAGTGTGCACCTGTTTTACATCCCAAATTGTTTTCTGAATTAAATGGTTGCATCAACAAGGCAAAAAGATTGGGACCTCACACTTGTTTTAAAAGACGAGTACCATGAAGGAAAAGAAACACCACTTCATGAACAAAGTTATTACTTTGTACTAAAACAACTGAATAAATAAACATATGAACAAACTAGGATTTTTTCCTTCTTCATCTATTTGACAAAAAACATTCATATATGTCACATCACATAGTTAATGACCAGATTACAAACTGATATTTTTCACACGCGAAGATACTGTAATCCAAACTTAAAATCCGCTAATTGCATCAAAACTTCATTCCTAACTGATAATATTCACATGCGAAGATAATATAACTAAACTTATATGCACTTATAAGCTCAAAAATATACTTATTGATATTTTTCACACGCGAAGATTATGTAATCCAAACTTAAATTCGCTAATTGCATCAAAACTTCATTCATAAATGATAATCTTCACATGTGAAGATAATATAACTAAACTTATATGCACTTATAAGCTAAAAAATCCATTACTTACTGATATTTTTCACACGTGAAGATAATGTAATCCAAACTTAAGGGTGCGCTTGGTTCAAATTGGGGAATGGGAAAGGGAAATGCAATGGGAATGCAAAGGGAATGCAAAGGAATGTAATGTAGAATATCATTTTCTTTGATAGTGCTTTGATTGAGAAAAATACATTAACCTCCAAAGTGGTGGTGGTGGTGGTTAGTGGTGGTGGTGGTGGTGGTGGCTACTTTTGGTGGTGACGGTGGTGGCTGGTAGATGGTGGTGGTGATGGCTGGTGGTGGTGGTGGTACTGCTAGTGGTGGTGGCTGCTAATGGTGGTGGCTGGTGGTGGTGGTGGTGGTGGATGCTGGAGGTGGTGGTGGCTGGTGGGGGTAGCTACTGGTGGTGATGGTGGCTGGTGGTGGTGGTTGGTGGTGATTGTTGGTGGTGGTGGTGGCTGCTAGTGGTGGTGGCTGCTAATGGTGGTAGCTGGTGGTGGCTAATGGTGGTGGCTGGTGGTGGTGGTGGAGGAGGTGGCTGGTGGTGGTGGTGGTGGTGGCTGGTGGTGGTGGTAGTGGTGGTGGCTGGTGGTGGTGGTGATGGTTGCTGGTGGTGGTGGTGGTGGTAGTGGTGGCTCCTAATGGTGGTGGCTGCTGGTGGTGGTGGTGGTGGCTGGTGGTGGTGGTGGTGGCTACTGCTTGCCTGCTGGTGGTGGTGGGTAATCATTACCATACCTTCCAATTTACTGGGTAATGCCCCATTACCCAATACTAAACAATGATTGCATTCCCTAGTTCTAACCAGGAATGTTTAATCATTACCTTTGCCATTCCCCACCCCCCATTACCCCCAACCAAGCACCCCCTAAATCCGCTAATTGCATCAAAACTTCATTCCTAACTGATAATCTTCACATGTGAAGATAATATAACTAAACTTATATGCATTATAAGCTCAAAAATATACTTCCTGATATTTTTCACGCGCGAAGATAAAGTAATCCAAACTTAAAATCCGCTAATTGCATTAAAACTTCATTCCTAACTTCGTAACTGATAATCTTCACATGCGAAGATTCTCTAATTAAAATTAATTACACTAATACAATAATAGAATTAAAATTAGTTCACATGTGAAGGTACTAAGTAAACCTAAATCTGCTAATAATTTTCACATTTCAAAACAATTATTTATAAAAATTAATTAAATAATAATAAATTATGATAATTACTTGATATCTCTGTGTATTCCGGTGATATTCTAGTGATATCACTCATTTCAGTTTCTTCTGGTTCAGAGTCATCTAGATCCATATCTTCTTCATTAATATTATGTTGATTACTGTGGTTGAAAGACAGTGATATACAGCGGTTGAACGGCGGTGGCATAATGTGGTTGAACGGCGGTTGATCGACGGTGATGATTAATATTCCGGTGATGATTAATATTCCAGTGAACGAAGGTGGAAGAAGGTTGTAGAAGGTGAAGAGGTGAAGCGATAATTGTGGAGGAGTGGTGGTGGTTCGATTTGGCGGTGAAGCGGTGGTTTGAACGGCGGTAGTGGTTTGAACAGGATATTGTTGAAGGTAGTTGGATTGGAGATTTTCACCTTCTAAGCGTGATATGTGTGTTTTTTTTTTTCAAATTATATATTCCAGTGATAATTAGCTTTAAAATAATATAGATAGTGCAAATGGTGCTTCAATCTAAGCCATTAGATATGAAAATGGGAGGGATTAGATCAAGGGCTAGGATCTCTTCTCGCGTTCTCACCAAATTTAGGCTTCTCACAAGAATGAGCCCCTATATATTCATATATATAAATATATATATATATATATATATATATATATATATATATATATATATATATATATATATATATATATATGTGTGTGTATATATATATATATATATATATATATATATATATATATATATGTGTGTATATATATATATATATATATATTATATATATATATAACAGGAGGCATTTGGCATTAATGCCACCTCAATGCCACATAATCAAATTTCATGCCACATAAGCATTTGTTGTCCAACTAAGCACTTTTTTTATCCACCTAAGCACTAATTGTAAAAAAATTTATTTTTATTAATTTTTTTGATAATTTTCGGATTTTTTTTTAAATTTTTTTGAAAATTGTTTATAAAAAAGGAGCCTTGCAAGGATTGAACCTTGGTTGTTTGGATAAATAACTTGTGTGTTTACCACTTAGGCAACAAGTTATTTTGATAATTATGTTGCATATTATAATCTATAAATGGCTATAATTTTATTGGAATCATAAATACAATTAGTAGAAATATTTAATAAAGATCCGAAATTTATTCTAATCCGATCTTTATTCTACTTCACATGCTAAACCCTAATGTGATATTTATTCATCTTCCTTCCTGTATAATACAATCCTGATCATAATACAATTATTGTTTTTTGCAGGTTTCATGTTTTATGTATCCAATCTTATATATGTTGTGGTGGGTTATGAAGATGTTTTAACGAGGTAAGCTTTCACATGACCACATGTTTTAACGATTGTATTCTCATCTCTATGCCTTAATGTTACATATGTGAACTAATTGTTGAAATTAATACTTGGTTTTTTATACATTGGCCATCGAAATTAGTGTTATTTTTTGTATCTTACCTGCATATCAGTGGTCCGGTGTTGATAATGGTATTTGATTCTTGATGCTATTGGTGGAGAGTTGTGTAGGGAGCCCAACTGATCTGGTACTGATTCGAATGCAGACTAATATCGTCTGATGTCAATGCTGCAACAGGGCCACAGGTTGCCAACAACTATCTACAACAAGAACATTTGATGCGTATTAGTTCACTCTTGATACGGGAACTGAACATATGGGATCATGCAATGTTGAGGCTGAAGGTGAATGCGATTTTTGCAATATTCTTTATATCACATTATATTTATGTCGGTCTATATTTCCAGAATTAAATTTTGTATTTGTATTTGGCTTTTGCTTCTGACTTTATAAAACATCGGCTGTAGGTGCGTCATATTCTTACACTGATTTGGGTGACTGTAACTGGGACATGTGAACATTGCAAGGTAGAATTTGGCCGCGTAATAGGATGTACGCGCTTGCTTTAGAACTTTTTGTTGTTTTATGATGTATCTACTTGAAGTTTTGATTTCGATGAGCCAAATAAATTGTAAATTGAGCATGAGTAAAACAAGTTAAACCATTGTCACTGTTAAAATTAACATGATTCGTGTTTCTTCAATAAACGACTATTGTGCATGCTAAACGGTCATATAACATCACCCCTTTAAGGTAAGATATGAAAAACTTATTCTGATTTGCAGGTAGACATGGTTGTAGTTACAGATGGCAGCCGTATTTTGGGTTTAGGCGATCCTGGAGTTCAGGGAATGGCAATACCTATTGGGAAACTTGATATGTATGTTGCTGCTGCCGGTATTAATCCTCAAAGGGTATGCTCTTTCAGTATCATATTTTTACCTATCTGTTACACAATCTATTATATTGTATTTGCATGTAAAG
This sequence comes from Chrysanthemum seticuspe, assembly GCA_019973895.1. Lineage (NCBI taxonomy): Eukaryota > Viridiplantae > Streptophyta > Magnoliopsida > Asterales > Asteraceae > Chrysanthemum > Chrysanthemum seticuspe. Next base: position 48,075,827 of record BPTQ01000007.1, read on the forward strand.
AAACTGTAATGTGTTTACTGTTTTCCTACATTGCAGGTCCTTCCTATTATGCTTGATGTTGGAACTTACAAAGTAACCTGCTCGTGTTGCATTGGCTATGTTCTTCTTTGCAGGTAACTGCTCGTGTAAGTTCCAAGTAATCCAGCCAATGCAACACGAGCAGTTACCTAACTGTTTTCCTACATTCATGCCTATGTTCTTCTTTGCAGGTAACTGCTCGTGTTGCATTGGCTGGATTACTTGGAACTGTTAGAGCACAAGGTCTTTCATTATCAGAGTTCGCAAACCAAAGAATAGTCGTCGTTGGAGCTGGAAGCTAGGTAGTGCAGAACTCTAATTTCTCTGAATACTAGGATGAACCTCTCCCTATTAATGGTAACCATAATGTCAAATTCTTTGCGTTCAACGAGCTAGGACGAAGAGCAGATGCACGAGATTATCGCAGTAAGGTCATGTTTTGTCGAAAGACACGCAGGTACGCGTCATACCTGAAACCAAAAGTACAAATAAGTTGGATTCAAGGAGGTGTTCTCAGTTGTACTTATTTTCATTCTATTAGCTGATAATAATTTCTATAAATTTTGTTCGATTCTTAATGTTTACCTTTCTTATTGGTAGGTTATAACAAAGCTACTCTATCTTCTAAATCAAGGGGAAACCTTCACAAAGGTTATATAAACTGACTTAAATGTTTGGAGTCATAATTATGTTGTAAGTATACGTTTGAATGGCATTTTTTTTGTATGCAAAAGGTTATTATTGTCACGAGCTACCTCATGAAGGATAGGAATAGCAAGACTGATGTCTATCAAGCAAATGCTATTCGTGTTCTGTGCTGCATCATAGATGGAACCCTTCTTACGCAAATCGAGAGGTACTTGAAGCAAGCTATTGTTGACAAAAATCCTGTAGTCGCAAGTGCTGCGCTTGTCAGTAATATTCGTTTGCTACAGGTACAACTAAGTGTTTAGAAAATTGCAATATTTGTGACTTTGTTTAGTGATGTTTAACAGAATTTTTAACATGTGTTTAATTATCTGGTATTGTTTGATCATAGACAACCCCCTTAGATTGTGAAAAGATGGAGCAAGGAAGTACAAGAAGCAGTTCAGTCGAGGTCTGCACTTGCTCTGCTTCACCAGGTATCGTTTTGATGCTCATTGGATACTCTTATTATTTATCTGCAACTTATAAGAAAATCCAAATGAATTAATGTTTAGTCTTCTAGAAGTATCTAATTTTCATTGACTTTGTAAAAGCGGCTAAACTCGGTGGAAAGGGTACCCTACCATTGGAAGGGACACCAATAGTCGTGAAAACTGAACCATGGGATGGCAAATACGGAGAGATCATGGAAGAAGATTTTGAGTTAACATAGTATTTATTATTTGTATGCACTTAAATATTTGGATCATAGTCATCTGATAAAATTTATTACATGAATTGGGGGAACAAATGGATTGGCCTGTGAGGCTTAAAGTGGCAATAAGTCCAGCAAGAGGACTTGCTTACTTGCATTCAAGTTCTGCTGTTGGAATTCCTGTTGTACATAGAGACTTCAAATCAACCAACATCATTCTGAGTGATCACTACGAAGCGAAGGTATATTCATCTTTATTCCATTTACTATTATTCTGTTTCTAGATTTAATAATCAAATCATTTTCACAAAAGCACATTGTATGGATTTTGTAATTCTATTTGCTATGTATGCCTTTAAGCTTTGTAACTAATAAGAGTATGTAATTATGTTACAGATAATGTGTCATTTTCAAATATAAGATTGATAAATTATTGCCTTATGTGGTAACTTTGCTACTATGTTGTTTTACTTTTATTAATATAAGATTCTGGATTTGATTATGAAAGTTTATGGTGTTCATTTTTGATTAAGTGGGTGATTTGGTGGAGTATAATTCATCAATGTCTAAAAACTAGAAGTGATCTTTATGAAAGTCAGACAGTAAACTGAGAATCTAATTTAAGCAAGTTTATTGTTATTCGGGTTGTTTCAGGACTACAACAATAAGCTAGCTCAGTTGCGAGCTGGAAAAAGCAGCAAAAGAAAACTTTTACTCGCAAAGTTCAAATTTGCAGAATCATTAAAAGGGTGGGAGGTTCTCAAGGGAACTTATTTCCAGGATGAAGCTAGCTGCCACTAAATATGATGGAGGAATGGATGCTAAATTTGAATCCAGTGAGAGTGGCTTGAAAGATCATGTGAAAGAGGGTCACTTGTGAATGCTACCAGTGACATGTACACTAAAGCTTTGAAGGAAAAGGTAATTACATTTATCATTAATATGATCTAATGCATGTTGGTTTGGATATCTCTGCTGGCTATATGTGTTTTTTTAAATCGAGCAAGCTATTCAATCATGAAATAACATTTGTTACTGACATGTGATGAATAAGCTAATGTTGTTAGATCAGATAAAAAATCACCAAATTTCCATCTTTGACGAAGTTTGGTGAATGTTTAACATTTGATATCACCACTCGGTGTATAAATTTCAATCTGCCTTTGTGGTTGGAAACTAATGAATGTCTTATTGCAGCCAATTATGAAAGTGGTTGCTGATAACTGTCTAGATATAGCTATGGATAAAAGTGGATGTTGTGTGTTTTGTCCTTTAATCGAGTTCGATTAGAAACAAAAAGGAAGCTCCTATGGGAGGTGAATGCGTCTACTGTTGAAGATTTTATCTTTCTCTGGTATAATAAATTGTTTTTTCCCTTCTTCTCTAATGGTTTAACATAGAAGAGTTTTTTTTGCAGGTCTTCATGAATGATATATAAATAGTACTTATTGGTTGCTGTTTCAGGACTCGAACGATGCAGAAGTTGATTGAACTCCTCATGACCGCGACTTTATCTATTATATAGGTATAAGTCTTGCATGGCATGGGTGACTCTTTTTATTTTAGCTGACATGCTGACTTGACATTTACTAAAACATGAATGTTGGTCTGTGTTCTATTTTGTATGTTAAGAAATCGTGTTTTGCAAGTATGAGCTATGATTGATGATTACCAGTTAGTTAATGCAAACAACTTGTACGGTTTCAGCTTAACGTGGGTCTACACATGATGAACTAAGCTGCTGAAGGGTTGGAGGTTGTACAACCTTGCGTGAGAGAAAAGATCGGTTACCTAAAGGCACATGAACAGACACATTTTCAAGCTCAACAACAGTAGGAATCCTATGAGTGGTGGTGTAGGGTTTTGGTTTCGTGGACTATGATAGCGACGAATCAGCTAATGAGGCCATTAGAATCATGGAAGTACATGTTAGAAAATAATTTCAGTATGCATATTTTTTAGTACTGATCGCCTAAACTAAGGTCGCCCATTTGGATTGTTTGATTGTCTGTGGGTGCTCCCTAGAGTATCTTTCCCTTTTGTACAAGGGGAGTATGGGTCATAACCTTGTGCTTGAGCTTGGTCAATGCAACTGCTGAGCATCACAAAGATGGAATAGTGACAACAAAAATAGAAAAAGAATATTATCGTATGCGTGGAGAGTTATATTCTCTATGGCGAGTTAAGGTAAATAAATTCTATAAAAATCTACCATTTCTTGAGCTTTTTAGTAAACAGAATCGATGAAGTTTTTTTATGAGCTTGGCAGTTCACGATACTTTCATAGTTGATTGGGAACGGGTCTAATATAGAAAAAATTCCAGTCAACAGGTAGACACTTACTTTCGACTATTGATTTCATACAAGTCTATTACTATCTACAATTAACCCTTTTTTTACAGTGCTTCACTTAGCATGGTACCGTGGCCAAGGCCAACAACTTGGCCTTCAGTTCCTTTTGATGCTTCATCTGAGGTTGTTGTGCAAGAAAAGGTATGCATATTCATTTTTTTTTTCTTTTTTCTTTTTATCTTTTCATGATATATATGTTCTAAACACTCAACCTGAATAAACTTATGGTGTACTAAAGATGATTCTCCAAGATAAACCAAAGATGAAGCATTTTGGTATTCATAGAAGACCCGTGACCTTCAGTATGCTACAGAATGAGCAATCTCAAGGCCAAAGGCCACACCTGGAATTACAGGATGTCGAGTAATTGGCAATTATGATTATACGTTTATCTATAAGATGTTGAGTAATTGGAAATTATCAATTTTCATAAAGAAAATCTTTGTGCGTAAAATGTTTTCATGTAATATATGTATACACAAATGAAATTTGGGTCTTTTTATTTATCACAGTTGTAAAACAATTTGCATACAAAAAATGTTAGTACAGATAGAAGCACAATGCATAATATTGGAGTAGCTTAATGGGTCAAAACCAGTTTTAAAGTAGTGTGGTGATTGTAAGGGTGGCAACTTATAGTAACCAGTTTAAAAGCATTTGAAAGGATAATTTTGACATGTGGTGATTGTACTAATGACGTCGAAACTTTAAAGTAGGTGATCAGTAAAGTTAGTAAATTATATTTCCAAGCATACAATAACTACATGGCTTGACATTGTGTCATTAAATAGTCCTTATCTACAAGGCCCAATGTATGTGTGTCCAAAAGTGTTTTGATTCATTTGTTGCAGTAAAAATTGAAAGAGATTTTATTTTCACAGTGTAGAAGCAAGACACTCGAGAGAGCATGGACATAAAATCCTCAAAAAAGATCAGATGTCATATGACATGGAAAATCGAACCTTCTAGGTATAAAAATATATTTATACTTTGTCGAATCGATGAAATTAAGTCTATAGCGACATATGCTTTCAGGCCAAAGTGCCATGAAATGAGCCTGTTTGACCTCCAGGTTTACCAGGTATCCTTTATTTGTATGTTAGAATTAGAATTGGCATTGTGTGCCTTTAGTTAATATAAAAATGCTTCATATATGAAATAATAAATATGTCATCTCCTTTTACATGAGATGAGTTTGGTTTAATTTTTTAGTTTAGCATCCGATGTGCAAAAAATGAACTGATTTGAAATCATTACTTAGTAATTTCAAGATGTTTGTTTGAGTTTAAGTTGGTGGTACATTTTCAAATGGACTTTTTTAAAAATAGCTTTAAGGGCTATCTTCAGCCATCTTATATCAACATAGATAAAAAATAGCTTTAAGAGTTCTTTTTTTTTTTTTTTTTTTTTTTTTTTTTTTTTTTTTTTTTTATTTTTAAAGTTAAAAACATGTATATATGGTGGTACCTTAAGTGGTTTGGAGCAGTTATTTGCATTATTTTACAATATCGACAAACCCATTTACTAATTGACACATTCCTACATTTTGTAGTTCATCTGTTAAAGTGGAGTTTTGAATTGGGTAAGAAGTTGAACGGGAGAAGAGTGACCCGAAGTGTATGTAATTGTTTACAACCTCTTTAATCACTACTTCAGACCGCAGCGAAAAGTTAGAACATACTTCTTCAGGTATTTGTTGCTGTCGATGTTTATGGAACGCTCGTGAAGAACTCGACAAACAGGTTCATGATTGTGGAGTTTTTGAGATCTTGAAAAACAGGTTTATGGTTATGGACTTATATGAAGTGAGATGAAATATTTTTCTCATGTTTTGTACAAGCTATTGTTACTTGCTATTCACAACACTCCAATGTTACTTATAAGTTGACTATTTATAGATATTTTTATCAAAGAATATTTGTGTCCATGTTTCTTTTACACATTTTATCCGTTAAAGTATGACAACAAAATCTAATCTCACGCCTAAGAGCAATATTATAAGTATGGTATGTGAACCTACGAGTATATGGTATGCCGAAAAGAAACAACGTTCACATGTGGGAATAACTATTTATAAACCTGTGCGGGTACAACAGTGTCATTTGGCAGCCACCCTACAGCCCCTAGAAGTGTGTGGTATCGCAACAAATCTGGCCCAAGCTCTTCACCATTTGGTTATTCAATTTCTTCACCATTTCGAGACTCATTGCACTCGTGGGCTGATGCAAAGGCAGATTATGCTGGGAATGGTTTTGGCAATGGGCCTAAGAAGCCAAGAACTCAGGTCCAGTACACTTTGCCTTCTCGAGATTCAAGTTTTAAGAGTAAATGTCATAATCAGATTATTCTTCCTTACCAGAGACTTAGGAAAGCAAATGATAAGAAAACATTTGATACATCTAAAGGTCCAAGGAGAAACCTTGAGTTGGTGGCTTGTGCGCCAAATTTATTGATAAACTAAGGGGATAAAGGGTGGAGAGAATGTGGGGTACGTGTTCCTGAAAGCCGATAACCAATGAGACAACCTATCGTGTATGGCTCAAACAGGTCCATTGATTGGGCTTTACTTTTCTTAACTAAATTTTCGTTTTGCATCAGTTTCATTTTATTTACACAAAATTACCTAAAAATCTAGAAATCATTTAAGCCACAAAATAAAAACAAGAATTTGCAACCAGCCTGTAATTTTTTTGAAGGAATTTGGCAAGAGATGATATTGGCATGGTTCTAATCTCTTTGTAAAAGCTTATTTTGTCTTTTTGATTTAAGGGTGAGTTTTCCTTTAGCTTGACTTATTTTTTAATAATGAATTACAAAATGTTTACTAAGATGAACTCTTTACCACTTCAAATGAAGTCTCTTTGTAATTTAGGACTATGGTACATATCAGTTCAACATGATTAAAGTAGTAAAGCTAGCACTGAAGGTATAGTGCTTAGGTAACCATTTATTTTCATTTGATAACTGAATAAAGTCATCAACCTTATGCCATAGCAACAAATTACCTATATGTATATTGCACTGGTGTTGACGTTTACACATCTCTTGCTGGAGCAGTTGGGACACAACCAATTACTTTATTTTAAATGGTCTCAAAGTCACTAATTTTTTTCTTATTTTATTTTTTTGAATTTTTTGGTACAGATTTTGCAATGAGGAATCACATGGTAGATTCACAAAATTGAGCTTAGCGTTAGGCAAAGTTGCAGCTCAAGAATAAAAATCTACTGAAATAAAGCTAAGTATATTACTTTATATCTTTTAAGAAACACATCAACCTTTGTAGGTTGTATTTAGCTTAACTAAAAGAGTTACGTAGTGTTTGAATGAGGTGGACCATTTTTAATATTTTGTGGTTTTCACATAAAATATCAACATACTTATTGCATATGCCGTTTTAGTTATTGTAAGTTTTATTTCGCATTTAAGTTTATTTTGTTGTATACTTTGTTCTTGCGTACCTCTCTGTAACTTATATTCCTCTCATATTCGATAAACGTTTATTTCTTTTCGTTATTAATTATTCAATTAATAATTTGTTTATAACTTATTTTCATTAACTTACTTTTTCAACGATGTAAACGTTCTAAAGGTCTAAAAAAGCAAAGAATAAATGTATCATTCACCTACAAACAACAATAAAAACTTTTAACACCCTTCCTTTGCTAAAGAAAAATATGTTAACGAAGTCATGCCCGCCTATTAAGCCAAACTTCTAATAAAACCACAATTTATACAAAATAACGACAAAATATAATTGCCTGGAGCCGGGTCCTTGGGGGAGGGTCCGGTTGGCATCCTTAGGATGCATGGGACCAGGGTGATCCCACCGATCTTCACCTTTTGGGACACACGCAACCCTTTGTTGCATTTGACGACTTTAATCACACCTTAGTGGTCCAAGAATGAAAGACTCGAGGAATAGAAACATTTAATCACTACAAAAGAATTAAAAATAACAAAACAAATCTCATTTTTTCAACCCTTTGTTTTTTAATTATAGATCACCGTCGTGTAATGATATTTGTTTCTTTTACTATTTAGTTTGCAGATATAGATGAGAAAGCCATCCGAACTGGAAAACTAGAAGAGTTGGTCATGGCTCTTTTAAAGGCTAAGGTACAGTCTTCTTCTTATATCAATGCAATCACACTTTGCCATCTGCAAATAGATATCATCTGAACTCATTAAATTGACCATTTATTTGTGTTACTAAGATATGAATGCATATTTTATTAAATAATTGCTATTCAATACTATGTAGGTACAAGAAAATGCAAACATGTGTAAACTTCTTAACCTGTTGAAGTCATAGTAGAAAAGGTATTGAAACATTAAATTCTTTTCATATCTAGATTCATATATTAGAATCTCATGACAAACATATTAATACTGAAATAACTGTTCATTTATATGTATTAGGACCGAACACTGGCCCACTTGGTTTAGAAAAGCACAATAATGGGATAACTGTTAGTTCGAGTAAAGGTGGCTTACCGAGAACTATTTTCCTTCTCCCGCAAAAAATAATGCAAAGTCGAAGCCTTGTGTCATTGAGGTATCTCTTGAGTTGATAAATTGCAACTCGAGGTAGTTTACTCGCGGGATGTTGCTGAAATGTAGCATTGAGGTCCAAATGTAAGAAAGGGTTTAAGTCTTTCACCATGGTAATTATAGTGCACCAAGCCTTTTGATTTTATTTAAAAAAATAGTATATATATTTGGTTTACTGGGTAAATAAGTTAATTGTTATATCACTTTAATACATTTTCATTATCTACAACTTTACAAACATACATAAATTCCATAATGATGTAAATACTATATATGTTGCGTTAATAACCATCCACGCAAACCATACAATTATTTATAATTCTTAACAAAAAAAAAGAAAAAAAAAGAAACAATTGTTTTATAATATTGTTTGACAATTATAAAAAATGTATTTCAGTTAACAAAAAAAAAAACAAACAAATAATTATAAGTCATGTCTGCCCATTGGGCGGGCTTCGAAAACTAGTATATATATATATATAGAGTTCGGTTCTAGAGAAAAGTGTAATTAGAGAGAAAAGTGAGAAAAAAAGTTATAGGGACGAATTTGATAACAATGGAAAGATCAGGGTGAAATATGAAAATAAAATAAAAAACACGGATAAACTACACCATACACACTTTCTCAGATCAAACACACACACACACCACACACCACACACGCTTTCTCTATCTCTCTCTAATCAAACACACCAAACAAACAATTCTGATCAAATCCGATAAAAACACATTCAAATCCGATCAAATCATACCATTTTTTTCTGATTATCATAAAAATGACGAAAAAAGACTCAGGAACTGTAAGTGCACTAATTTTATGTATTCCGATCATCACACTGATTTTTTTTTTTTTTTTTTTTTGTATTATTAATCTTCTAATTTGATATATTTCAATTTCAGCAACTCGCATAAGTCCACGAACACTGGAGAAGAACAAAAGAATTGAAGATAATCAAGCAGAATGTAAGAATTATAAAGTCTATTGTTTAATGCATCTGCAAATTTTTAAAAGCACACCAAGCAGTTGTTGAAGCATCTGTGTTGATAAGTTGGAATGAGGTTAAATTTGTTAAATTAGAAAATTTGTTATAATGAGGTTAAATTTTAGTGCATCTGTGTCAAAATGTGTTAATAATGTGTTATAGCATCAATTCAGTTAGTATGAACACTTTTAACATGGATATTAGGGCATCAAAATGAATGTGTGTTAAAAAATTAGGGCATCAAATGCATCTGTGTTAAAAAGTCAGGGGCATCAAATGCATATGTGTTACAAAATTAGGGCATCAAATGTATGATTACATTATATGTATTTAAGTGGATCAAATTATGCATTGGAGCATCCGTATGTATGACTATATCAGTCTAAAGAGTTATCGAAGCATATGAATGTATGATTAGCTGAATAGAAGTTTTATTTTGTATTATCATCTTTTATGTTTAGGAAAATTCATTTCATTACTGTGTTTTTCTGTTTTTCAGGGTTATGATATTAGTTCTCATAACTAATTACCACCTGGTGTGCAAGTCATGGAAGGTGGGTAGCCATTGATGGTTAAGATTTTCGAACCAAACCAAAGAGGAATTCGATTAAATACCGCCTACAATTCAGGTACTTAATAGGGGCTGGAAATTGGGTTGGCTGGGCAATGGGTCAAAACGGCTAGTTATTTATTATGGTTCAAAACAGGGCATAGTACGGGCGACATTTTGTGTGACTTATGACCAGTTTGACGTGGTCAACCTTTTTGACAATAGGTGTTTTAGAAAGGTGTAGAGTAGAATGTGCTAGTGTCTTTGCTGCTAAGATGATTTTTTTTAGCGAGTCATTATTTGAACCAATGTTATGCTTTCTATGCAAACTATCCTTCATGAGCTCTTGCAAATATGGCAAAAACATTACAATGTGCAAAAAAAGAGCACTTTTTCCGTCTAAAATTTATTTCTTTTGGAAATTGCATTTTTTTTCTGGTTAACCATTTTAAAGTTTGGTGGTTTCTTTGCGATATAAAGCCATTTAGCTATCATGTTAATAGCATATCTACATGTAGAAAAATCTTGGTGTTTTCTAAAATACATTACAGTTAGATTTAACCTCTAACATAAAAAAGTGTTTATCTTTTTTCATCTAGTATAGTGACTTTTAAGACTTTCTGAGTATATCAATCTCTATTTTTTTTGAATTATATCATATAACTATTACTCGAACTTGGTTTTTTAATTTGTTGTTATAGGAGGTTTTAGACTACTAAACATTTCTTTTCGATTACATAATATTTTTTTAAGTGCATCAACATATATCTTGTAAGTGCATCTGTATGTATTTTTAAGTGCATCAATATATATCCTGTAAGTGCATCTGTATGTATTTTTAAGTGCAACACTCACGTGATCAATATTCATTCAGTGTGCTCATTGTAGCTGCTGGTAACTCTGAAGGGATGCCACCTACTATTAGGCGTTGCTTTAGCCATGAAGTGAAGATGAGACTTTTGACCGAAGAGCAGAGAGTTGAAGGCGTTGCTTCCAGATGTAAGTAAGAATATTATTTTCTTTTATTTCTACTTATAGAGTCTAGATTCCAGAATCAATGTACATGCAATGACATTGAAAGTGCAGGAGATGATAATTTTTCATTGTAGATGTCTAAAGAGGATCTTGTAAAAGATGTGGTTGGACAAACATCTGGTTTCAAATATGATATTATATACAAATTCAAATATGTAAAAGTTAAAATCTACTAAATCACGCTACTTAAATAAGAGTAGTTTTTTATTTGGGCAATACAACTTATGCATTTAGTGCATGGATTTGTTGGACTTATTAAGGCATCTGTTTGCATATTTAATGCATCTATTTGCATGTTTTAGAGCGTCTACTTGGACATATTAGTGCATCCATCTGTATTGTAAGAGTTTTGTTAAATATGTTTTTATCATTTTAAAATCTTATGTGTGAATATTAATATATGTTTTTACTATTTGCAGTCTGGTTCTCATGCTTATGCAAGAGAGTCCTCAGAAAGCATCCTGAACATTCCTAAGAGGGTAAGTGGTGCTCTTTATATATCATGCTTGTTTTTAGAGCTATCTATAAAGTGTTTATATCAAGCAAGGTTTTGGTATTGCTACAAAGATATTTCCTGCAGTACTTTTTTTGGTTCTATAAGCAATAAGCCTTGTACCCTAAACTAGTTGCTGTTGCGCTACAAATGAAAGAAAAAGTTTTAAAATCGTAAATACCCGGATACATATTTTTTAGATGAATTCCCTAGGGTTCTTTGACATGAAGATGTCCTCCCACTCCCTTATGTTATCTCTCCTCACTTCTGCTATCTATGTCCGATACAAGTTTCTTCTTCCAAACCAGTGACTTTAAAATTTAAGTTGGAAATGTCCAGTTTTTCTTTATTGTGTTGCTGGTGCAACAGTTTCTCCTCAAGCATTACCACACTAACCTTCTTTCTCATATCCTATTTCAAATCAAATCTCCCATTGGCGGCCGCACATCTACCTCAATATACACATTTTTTCACCTGCCACAGTGTCTGCATGTGGTTTTATGTTAATAAATAAAATAAAAATGAGTTTGATGATATTTGACCTAGGCCCGAAGGTAAGTAAAACTTTATTATGGAGGGTAATAGGATTAGTGTATGTGTTATTATTGAATTAAGTCTATATTGGTATTGACTGCACTGTTACATGGTCTGAATAATCTGTGGCAAAATGGGTCGCGTTTCACATAGTCCTGTTAATTGATGTGTCTTATTTTGGTGCATCTGTTAACGGATTGGTGCATCTGTTAACAGATTGGTGCATCTGTTAACAGATTAGTGCATCTGTTAACAGATTGGTGCATGTTAACAGATTCATGCATCTATTAACAGATTTTTGCATCTATTATCATATGCGTGCATATGTTAATAGACTGGTGATATGTTGACAGATTGCCAAGTTGGTGAAAGAAGAGGAGCACGTGGACCAACCTGAAAATCATGTCATCCCCTTTGTAGTAATTCCAGATCACCTGCAAGTCCATACTGTCGATTTGTCACACTTAAGTTTTGGAAGCATTGGGGTGAACCTGAATGTTGTTTATCTGGAACGTCATATGTTGAGCAACCTGAAACTACGTATGACTTCCTAGAATCATTTCCTATTGTTCTTACTTTTGTTTTTATTACTTTTCATAATTCAAGTTTCTTTTGCAGAAATCGTGAGTACTATAATGACGGGCCTACAAGAACATTAGAGAGCGATATGGTTTAAAGAACAAGTGCTGAGAGTTATAATTTACCTTTTGTTTCACGAGTACTATGCGACTATTCTGCAACAGGATGTAGACACAAACTCATTGTTGGCAGCAAATGGTCATCATGCCAGAGAATCTGATTTGTCATACAGTTTTTAGTTAATCCATGCCTACTAGGTATGCCAACTCAGTGTCTTTGATCAACAATCCGACCATATCTATTTCTGAGGTACGAAACTAAATCTAATTATTTATATTTACATGATGTATTATTTCGCACTTTTTTACTTTTGGAAAACATTAGTTCTTAGATATATCACTAAGGTTAGGGGGTGTATGGGTTAGCTTATCTAGTTGGCTTATGGGATTATCTGATCTTGGAAAAGCTGATAAGCTCACATTCTAAGCTTATTAACTGAAGCTTATGGTTTTTCTGTTTAAACTACCTTTAAAATTTGAGATTTTTGACTTCTGACTTCTACAAAATCAAATAAGCCCATAAGATGGCTGAATAAGCTAGATCCAAACACCCCCTTAAAGAGTTGAAGTTTTGTTAAATTTGCATAAAAAGTCAAACATATTTTCTACCTCATTGCGAAAGGTTATCTTTGTAATACTAAAACATGTCAGATAACAACTGATTAATTATCCCAGTTACTACTTTAACAAGGAGAAGAGCTCAAGGTGGTCCAAAGTCTTAACTTGTAGAATCTACTAAAATGCTTATTTTCCATGACCGTGTTTTTTAATAATGTTCTAATTGTAATTATACATAACCACATCAATTCAATATATAATCCTAACCATCCGGGTTTTGTACAATCTACTAAAATGCTTATTAATGATAATGGGTCAATTGTGTGCAAGAGAAAAACCTGCTATTTTGGACATTCAATGGCATTTACAAAGAACGAAGTAGTGATTGCAGAAGCTGGAATTGGCTGCTGGTGACACTACTGCTAAATTTGTGAAAATTGAAGCATTGGAGGTATGTATTTCACATCAACTGATCTTTTTTTTACTGCGTTTTCTTCGTATAGATAAAGTATTTAAGGTTTATTTCCCCAGGAATTTGAAAAGTCAAATGATGAAGAAACTGCAGGGCTCTCGGGATCTCGAGTTGCATCTACAGTTGCTCAACTGAAGAGGTCTCAAAAGCAGCTGCAGAGGCACGAAAAGGTCCAAGATCCTGCAACCGTGTCAAGAAAAGAAGTCGGGAAGATGGACGATCTAACAGACTTGAATATGATGGTTTAAAGTGTGTTATGTTGTGTAAAAATGTTCAATATAGTGCTTTTTTTAAGACCTGGGAATGACTTTATGTTGTATAGAAAACATTGTATCTCTAATTTGTTCAGTTAAATTTTAAATCGGAATAAAAAGGAAGTCATCTTATGTGTACATATGCAGAAAAAAAATATTTCACTCACGGTGGCTATTTGACATTAGTAATAAGAAAATTTAAAAGTTACAAAAACAGCCCTTGACAAATAAAAAAAGTAACAAAGAAGCCCCTTGAGTTGGGAAGGAAAAAAAGGAGGGGAATGGAGGGAGATCCAATGGATGAGATCACTTCTCTCACTTTTCTCTTGAGATCAACTTTTTAAATGATCCAATCTCTATATATATATATATATATATATATATATATATATATATATATATATATATAGGGTTCTTTTCAGACCAAGAAAATGTCGAGAACTGCGAGAAACAGCACCAACCAATCAGATTTTTTTAGATATTTATTTCTATTATTTAATTCAAAAGGGTATAATTGTAAAAGATACTTTTTATATTTTTTTTTGATTTTTTAAATTAATTCCCTTTTTTTAAATCCCTAATTTTTTTTTTTTTTTTTTTTTTTTTTTGTACATGTTTTCAAAAAGTGAGGAGGTGCATATGTGTTTTTTTGTGTTTTGCCTAAATAGATAATTGCATATATGTTTCTATTGTACATTCTTTAAACTTTCAAACTTCAAACCAAAAACATAAAAAGTTATATACATGTGACCTTTAGATTTATGACAAACCAAGAACATAAATATTATGCTCAAAATCTGATATCAAATGAAATAATTGATGACGAATTTATTGTTTTACAACACCAAATACAAGTACAAAAACATCAGCTTTTTTGCAAGATTGCACCTTAAGCATACGTATATCTAACATCATAAAAATAAAAATACGATACAAAAGTCTATACCCATGTGCACTAATAATCACTAACACAACCGGATTGATTTTGCGTATGCATGCACATGTATTTCTCCGAGTTAGACACTCCTACTAGCCTTGTATCGAGACCACTCATACGCACTTGTGTGTACATGTGTATCAAACTTCTATTTTTATGTATGTAGATGTTCATTCATGGTCAACAATTTTGAAGGCGGAAGTATACGTAAACTCGTTGTTGTCAACATTTTGAGAATTTGAACATATGTGCATGCTCGTTCTCAACTTTTTCAAAAGGCGGACATATGTGCATACTTTTTGTCGTCAACAATTTTTGACTTTAGCAAATCACACCTGATACATATAAAAAAGTATAAAATTAACAAGAAATTAGTTTTATACTAACTTTGAAATACATATTCACACAACTGTAAAAAGCACTACTGATTTTATATGAACCCTCGTTGTTGTCAACATTTTGAGAAGTTGAACATATGTGCACACTCGCACCCCTTTCATTGATTTTATACCAACCATAAAACACATATGCATCATTCCATTAATTGTATATCAACCATAAATCACATATGCATCATTCCATAAATTTTATATTAACCTTGAAATACATATGCACATAATTTTATGTTAACTGTATTGATTTTATACTAGCCATAAAACACATATGCATCATTCAATTATATTTATATTAACCTTGAAAACCATATGCACACAACTCTATTGATTTATATCAACCATAAATCACATATGCATCATTCTATAAAATTTATATTAACCTTGAAATACATATGCACATAATTTTATATTAACTGTATTTATTTTATATCAGCCATAAAACACATATGCATCATTCCATTAATTTTATATTAACCTAGAAACACTTGAAATCGAATCTACTACATTGTAAACGCTATAAATTTAACAAAATCAGTAGAGTAACTTTCATTAGTTACGTGTGACCAATACTTACATGTAAGGGTGTCATAAATCCCGACCCGAGCCGGACCTAAACCCGAATAAGGATACTTGGGTCGGGCCACTCTGGTCCAATATCTAACTCGGGTCAACCCAATTACGAACTAGGGTCGGTTATCGGGTTCAAAATACTTGCCTATTTGGATTCGGGTCAACCCGACTAACCTAGTTTTTTTTTCTTTCTTCCTTTGGATCTGTGGGACATGCAGTTTTGGATTCATATGCTAAGACGGGCAAAGTAAAAAACTTTCGCATTGAGCTACATAGGGGGTTGGGCTGTGCTTAGCATTTGTTCGAACATGTATCAATATGATCTATGATCTATCAACATCACGTCTAACTTAATAATTAAATCACAATGTAACCAAACAAATATTGAAAAAAAGGACATCACAATGTCGAAAAGTTGTTGACGTTGTAGATCTGTTAAACATAGCGTCGTAGATCTAAATTTCAAATCGAAAAACATTTCGTTTTCAGAACGAAGGCCCAAAAAAATTAGATCCAAAGCCAAAAAAAACCACACCGAATCTATGATCATATCAAAACCGAATTTTTTTCAGTTAGAAAGAAGATCGAATCTACCAACCTGAACCACAAAAAATATACTCTTCTGAATCGAGATCTCGAAACACCACCAGTAACATATCCATAATGAACGAAACTTCTATGATGAATTTGATTTGTTGATTACTCTATACATAATATAAATAAATGGTTATTTAATGGCCATTATGAGTGACAAAATATAAATTAATGATGAAAAAAAAACACTCGTAAAGAAGGAAAAAGGATATACCTTAACAATATCTTCATTAACCTTGCATTTAATGGACCACTACCATGTGACAGCCTCCTTGATGCTAATGGCGATCCATCTTGCATTCATTTATCACACTTATTTTTTATCTTCCTAACATTGCATTAATAGAGGTAAAATTAAAGAGATGGTGCGGAGTTTACTATGTGTCCAGGAAGAAGAAGAATAGATCTGAATAGGGAGATCGTGGGTTTTAATGATATGATTATTTCGCAATCAAATTCCTTATTTAGTGGAACAGTTTTTTTATTGTAATATTATGAAATCCCCTTAATACCCTTAAATGCTTTATAAACTAATACTTAATATTTCATTTAATTACATTTATGCCATTACTCATATTAACCATTGATCAAAAAATCAATGGCGTAGATCGGTTCTCGACCTTTTCGTGGTTCTGAAAATAACCTTACACTATATATATATATATATATATATATATATATATATATATATATATATATATATATAGATATACTCCCTTATAAAGCATGCATATCCCTTTCCTAACTCCGAACCTTAAAATTAAGATTCAGCCATCCAAACCATGCTCCGAACCTGCGGGATATAAAAGCTTCTCACTAAACAAAGGGAAAACACACACTTGCTACTTTTTTTCTCGGCATCTCTCTAAATCTCTCTAACCACATAAACTCACCCGCCCCACATCTCATGAACAAAAAAAATACTCTCATTACCACTACCACATAAATCATAGCCAACTACCACTCACTAACCCACAAACTTGGTAAATAAAGAGACCTCCCACCTCCACCAAAACCGCCACTATCAAATCCCGCACCACCAGTGGCACTACATCGCCTCCCACCTCCCATATCACCCATGGATTTTTGAAGTTTTGAGGTCTTTTAGATGTTTTTTTCAAGATATATGTATTTTTCGAGTTTTGAAGTTTTTATTTTATAGATCTATATCTTATCTATCATCTTTTCTCTATTTTGTAGATCCATCCCCATCACAGCCGAACACCACTCATCAACTAAGCAACCATCTTTTCTTTATTTTCTCCGAAGGTTTTTTAAAGTTTTGCGTTTTTTATTTTTGTTTATAGATGGAATATGCACCCTCACCGCTGCCATAAACGGTAACAGATTCAGTCGCCGTAAAATGTATGATTTTCTTTGAAAATCTGTTGGTAAATTATGTTATAAGTTTGTTGTGTATTTTGTTTGTAAGTTCATGTAGATTTTGCTATAAAAGTTTGTGTTTGGTTGTAAAGTTTTTGTATTTTTGTGAATAAATTGTTAATTTATTTATGTAGATTTATTTATTTATTGTGTTTGTAAGTTTATTTTCGAAGTTCGTTTAATTTGATGGTAAATTTGGTTAGTAAATTGTAGATATATTTGTTATGTAAATTATTGGTAAATTATTTTAACTAATATACGGGTAGTTAAGTAGTTAAATTTGGTAAACTATGTTAACACAACAGGTTTATGTCCGTTTTGTATTTGATCTAATGAGTATTAGAAAGTGTAAGATCAAGTCCCAATATCACAGTATAAACACTTTTTGGGATTGTCAAAGTACCAATTCATGACAAATGCCAATACGTGAATTCAAGTTAAAGTTTTTTGAAAACGTAAAAAGTCATTAGTTGTTTTGAGGAATAGAAAATACTGTATGCAATATGTACTATATTTATTACATGAGCCCAATGTATAATAAATATATTTAAATTTCAAAATTTTAAAAACTTGATACCAATTCCTTATTTTGAAATGTTTGTTATTTTAAAATATAGTTCGACAGCCTAAAACTTTACAAGCCATTATTTACCTTTACTTAAATTGTAATATTAGGATAATAACTTAGAGTAAGGATCAAATAAGAAATAAAAGTAAAATGAGAAGATGAGAAATAACCACAGCCATAAATTTCAGATGCACCTACAAAAAGAGATGCATTTCTCATGAAATTTGACCCGAGCGGAAGTGCGATGTGTCTGGAAACTCGGCTGATGATGCGCTCCTTGCTCGCGGAGCTACATACCGGAAAAAGAAAAGGTCTCCTCCATTATTTCAAATGTATGGCTCAAAACATTTCTCTATCATTCTTATTTTTATTTTTCTTTTTAGTGGATTCATTCTCATCTTACTTATATCATAGTAGTTGCAATCTTTATTTGAAAAGACATGATAAGCACATAGGTTGATAACATTTCCTAGCATATAGAGTACAATTTGTTTGTGTAAAGAGACATGATTACTACTGCGTTGCTAACCCAAAATAGAATCAAATTTGGCACTTATAACTTTTAGCTGCAAAAATCATTGATACAACACTTGAATATATTAACATTATAATGTCAAGAGTAAAATACACCGTTTGTCCCCGTAGTTTCACCAAAATAGCACGTTGAGTTCTTTTGACCGTTGCAAGGCACATGAGGGATATAACGGATGTTGGCTGACGACTAATAGTCAAAAGGACCTTGGGTAATGCAAGACGTGATCAGTAGAAACAGTGGGTGATTTTAATTTTTCAAAAGAACTTAGCGTTTATTTTAGTACAAGTTCAGGGGCGAACGATTATTTTACTTCAATCTCAATCTTCAACTCCAATTTTAATCAATGTCATAAAAAAAATACTCAGACAAACTTATCGACGCTAGCGGATTTTGTTGAAAGGAATAAATTGCCACCTCTTTGCAACCATGCCATAAAAAAAATTTCTTAAAAAATGATTCCTTAACGCTGAATATGTTTGTGGGAAGCAAATCATTCGCCGCTGAAATTTAGTCAAAAATTAGACACCGCTGCCGCTAGGCGCGGGTATTCGGCTAGTATATATATATATATATATATATATATATTAGTTTTCGAAGCCCGCCCAATGGGCGGGCATGACTTATAATTATTTGTTTGTTGTTTTTTGTTAACTGAAATACATTTTTTAGAATTGTCAAACAATATTATAAAACAATTTTTTTATTTTAGAATTATAAATAATTGTATGGTTTGCGTGGATGTAAATTATAAAAACATACATACTATAAGTAACTAAGTTTAGTGTAATACATATAAAAGATAATAAAACAATTAAATAATATAAGTATACCGGCTTTTGTAGAAACAAACTAAGCTGAGACAATGTTTGGCCTTAACTTTTATTAATCGTCATAGCGAAATAAAAAAATGGATGATCATTTTATTCATATACAAAATAAAATTTATTTGTACACGACATTTGTTGCGAAATTCGTGTATTAATTGTCTTTGTCACAACAAAGAATCTTAAAACCTTTTTTCGTCTTAACTCTTGAAAGACCAACATGAAGTTGTCCGGTCTTTGTACCCAACTTGTGATAATGTTTGAGTGCTAAATATATACATAGTTTTCTATAGACATGAAGTAAAATTTGAGTACACATAACATTTATGCTGCAGTAGTATTTTTTTTGTTGAAAATTTCAAATACTTGGTGAACCAATTCAATATTCATCGTTAATCAATATGTTACAAAATATTATTAGAGCATTTTTTTTGCCAAAAAGAGCTTAAATTTTGTTAGTTTCTATCTTTTTAGTGTTGGGAGGAAGAGGTACACCAAAGCCATTGACTCTCGGGAAGGTTTGTCATCAATGGGTGCAGTAGTAGCTACCATGTTTTCAAGTTCGGCTTCATCTGAAGGAGCCATGACCACCATGTGTTGGCAGGCATACCATGTAAGTGATGTCAAATGCTACACAATATGTAGGTCCATCTGATCCAACCAAACCAACTCTATCCATGACGAACCGAACACATAGCTTTTGTAGATCAACATCATGCACCACCTTAATGTGATGAACTATACTTGTCAGTTATCAGGTATCAATTATAAGATTTCAATTAAATTGGAAAGCGAGTACTAACTTGATCATAAACTCGTTGTAGCGTTCATGAAATTATATACTCCGTACCTTCTAATAGCGTGTTGGCCATCCCACTTAAACGATCAACACGTCACCTACAATATTAGATGTGTAAAGTACCTATTATCACGAAAGCTTGTATGAGGATCCCTGAAATCAGTTTTGAAAACTTATTATCAGGAAAATTTATATGCTTAAACTTGAAAAATGTAGGATTCCATACTCCCTAATCATATACCTATTAATACATCATGCGCGCTGCATCTAGCTGAGACATCTCAGCATCATAGGTGCTCACAAGCTCCAAGACCTCCGGGTGTGCTAACTAAATAAGTAAACCTGGAAATACGACAAATTAAATGCAATGGACTTACAATCCAAAAATAAATTACTAATTTATAACAAAAGTTCATTACCTCTCCAATGTTCCCTTTTTGAACCACGTTAGTAAATAATCAAGTGAAGTTAGTAAAAATCAATCAATAAATAAATAAATAAATAAATAAATAAATAAAATTTTTAATGATAGCTCTTACCTTATATTGTTTCTTTTTTCTAAAAATTTACAACGTTCACTATAATTTTCAAGAATTTCTTCATTAGCTCGTCTAAAACCCCATCTGTTAACTGCAATATCCAAATTAACAAATGCGTTATGTAACGTAAACAATATAATGTGTATATATTAGTGTCAGGTACCTTCTATGTACTTGATGGTTTAGTATGGATATTTGCATGAAGTAAAATCAATACCAACGATATGATTGTCGTGTACCTTGGATCTATTTGACGGTTTAGTAGATCATCTAATATGTATATTTGCAAGATGTAAAATCAATACCAACGAACCTCTGGTGAAGAGATGACTATTGAGCTTCCAGGGATACTTGTGTGTGGCACGGTCCTACAATATCAAAAAAAGACACCCGTAAGTTTCAAGATCATCCCAGTTAATTTTTAAACTACATTGCTCTTTGAGAAATATGTACCTAACTATGTAGGGACTTTTCTCGTCACGACTTAATTAAATTTCAAATACCACAATCGTCACAATGGAACTGATCCTTGGAGGTCTGCAACGTAAAACCTAGCATCAGTGAAACAAAAACTGCTCATAAAAATTAAATGTTCTCTGAGTTGTACAACATCTGCTATGTAGTTGTTGAACGTTGCATCAGGCTTAAGAAAGAAGACACTCATCAAAGCAATGGTCTTGAAAGTGGTCAAAGCTATGGTTGTTGCTCTAATGTAGCATGACGGTGTGCTTTATTTTTTTTAGTAATCTACAAAGTTCGGGATAATAACTTTTGATTTTACTAAATGTAATAACCATAATTCTTTTTTGGTTTCATATTTTATAAGGTTTGTGTGGTGCAATCGAAATCAAAGATTGATCTCCAATTCGAGCTAACAACATTGTACAACATCTGCCAGGTAGTCGTTGAACATTGCATTAGGCTTAAGAAAGAAGCACCTCATTAAAGCAATTTTCCCGAAAGTGGTCACAGCTATGGCTATTACACTAATGTATCCTGACGGTGTACTTAATTTTGTTAGCGCAAATTGGAGATCAATCTCTGATTTCGGTTGCACCACACAAAACTTATAACATATGAAACCAAGAAAGAATTATGATCATAAAATTTACTCAAATCAAAAGTTACTATCCCAGACTTTGTTGAACACAAAAAAAGTATCGTATTAATAATTAATGATGAACAAAGAGCAAAGAGAAGGAATGCTGCAAGTACTCCTATGAGACTCCATGGGCTACTGAAATAAGTACGCCTTAAAAAAGCAACATTTTTGGGCCAGTAACCGTTATAATAGTCATGAAGGTCATTCCACTGTTTGACATAGGAAAAGTTTTTCACAATGACATCTTTACATATGCTGTTAATCATATCTGAAGCCTCTCTCGTAGAACCCAGCTTGTTCACAAGTATGTTTGAATCTATTACCTTGCGAACGTCGTCTATATTATCTTATATACTATCCATAGCAAAAGCATACGATGTAATGTGATTACCAGTTGCAGGAGTTAACTGCTCGTATGCAATAAGATTTCTTAAAATGGACTCGGTGTAATCTTCAATGTATAGTAGTGTCATAAAGAAAGTAGGCTTAAACCAAGAATAATAAAGCACTGAAAACTTTGGTTGTTTATATTCCATAGCTAGTATCGATTTTGGGGTTTC
Source organism: Chrysanthemum seticuspe (assembly GCA_019973895.1). Classification (NCBI taxonomy): domain Eukaryota; kingdom Viridiplantae; phylum Streptophyta; class Magnoliopsida; order Asterales; family Asteraceae; genus Chrysanthemum; species Chrysanthemum seticuspe. The sequence continues at coordinate 48,098,416 of BPTQ01000007.1, forward strand.
ATCGACTATTTTTGGCAAAAACTTCACTCCAGCCTGGGACAAATCTGCAGCAGGATACGACGGTGGTATAGATTTTGAATGATTCTTTGTTTCTGGAACTGCTGGATGGTAACAATTCTGCAGAAGTCCAAGGATATGATCATAATCCTTGTCAGGTTCATCATGAATTTTATCAAGTAACTCCTTTTGAAATGGGTTAATTTCTTTTAGAAATGAAAGGACAAGCATGGTAAGACGCATTTGGGGGTCAAACATACTAATGGTGCACTTAAAGATGTCTTGCAGAACAAAAAAGCGGATTTGGTTTTCTAGCAGGACCAAATCATGCTTAACATTGAGGTTAACCAAGTCATGTCAAAAAATGAATGGCCCTCATGATCCTTGATTTGCTCGGGAAACCAATAATAGAAAAGTGTGTAGTATATGGGTAACTCAAACGTGTTAGGTTTGAGTCCCGTGATCGTTCCGAACGAGGGATGAATGGAATTTTCAACTCTCGTCCCAATTTTTGTGATTTGAATGGTGAAAAAGGATAATTTGGGGATTTCTAATCTACGGTGCAAGGGAAAGTAAAGGGAAGCATACAAAAGTTCTAAATCTATGATGCAAATGACAAATTACGCAAATTAAATCTAAAACGCAAAATACGAATTTAATGAAATGCGAATTAAATGCAGTTACGTCTAACTTAAATCCTAAAAATGATCTAAAATTACTTTTTAAATAAAAATGATATTTGAAAAGTATTTAAGAATTAAAAATAATTTTTAGGAGTTTTCTTGAATTTATTTGAATTAAAAACTAATTTTTGTGTTTTTAAAATGGATCTAAAATACTAAAAATTATGGAAACTTATGAGAAAATTTCAAAAGTCTAAAATATCTAAAGAGAATTTTTAAAACTGGAATCACATTTTTCTGACTTTTTCTCAATTTAGTATGAATTTAAAACTATTAAAATCTAATTAAATTCCTAGAAAATACTAAAATGACTATGAAAAATATGGAAAATACTTTTTAAGACATTTTTATTTTTCTAAAACTGAGAAAATTAAAATTTTATTTTTTAGACCTTTTTCTGAATTATTTGCATTAAATACTAATTAAAAAGCCTAGAAAATGAAATTAAATGCAGAAAAATAGCGAAAGACCATGGAAAAATATGAACACTTCCAGAATATTATAAAATAATGCTGAGAATCAAGGAAAATTAAAAGAAACAACTAATGATCACAGGAACTATGATTTGGACACACAACTTAAATGAATAAGCACATGAAATTAAGCTAAAAGCCTCAATAAGCTACCATAAGCTACCACAGCCTAAAACTGATCTAAACTATCCAAGTTTAAGCTACTGCAACTGAATAGATCCTAGTAAGCACAAGTTTAGATCAAATAAGCACTAAATCAAGTCTTAAAAAGCATTAGCCAAACAACCCTTAAACCCCTATTTTGAGCACTGATTTAGGTGGTCTATAAAAATCCTAAAAATAAAATAAAAATAGCATGATAAAGACCACCCACCAAAGACCTCAAATCCAAATTTTCAGCTTATAAGGACTAATATTGATTAAATTAAAAATGCAGAAATGGAGGCTGTTTGTACTTGTAAATGGAATTTTGACTTTTTTAAGAAAACATGCAGTTTGACTAAAGTGAAATTTGATTACTCCCTACTGACTCTAGTTAATGTTTTTAGATGTAATCTAACCCTTTTAAGCTATCCTAACACAATCTAACTCTAAATGCGAACTAATCTGACCCTAATGCTAACTGTTATGCAAGTTTTAAGAGATCAAAACTGAATTTTGACTTTAGTGTAAATGCAAGTTCAATTCATGACCAAACTCAACTAAATATAACTAATAGTAACTACAGAAACTAAAATTAAGCACTAAATGGACTTCTACCTTAACTAACTGTTCTGATCCAAACACCCTTTTATGCAACTAATGTGAAAATTTAAACTCTAATACATGTTCCTAAGCTAAACCAACCCTCAACATAGATTACAACTACCAAATTAAAGTAAACAAAAGAAGATATAAGACAGATATTACTACTAAACCATGAATTCTAAATTTGCAGTTATGACAGCTAAGTAACAAAAAGAGATTAAATGATAAGACAAAATTATGATCTTACAGGTGTCCTGTCATAATGACATGCTAACTGAGAATCAAATGACATTATCAGAACTTATTCCAACCCTTATCAGATCCAAGCTTAACCCACATCCATCATTAAATCTCCAAATCAGAACCTTGAATTTTATAATCTGCTCTTTTGACTAAATTTGACCTCGGAGAATTAAGTGTAGGATATAAGTAGCACTTTTCAAAAACTTTATGAAAGATTGATTAAACAGTAAATATGAGATTAAAGCTGAAAAATACCTTCATTAATTGAAAAATGGAGTACACTATTTGATTGGGAATACAAGAAATTTAAAATTAATACAACTAAAAATAACTATTACTACTTAGAGAGATAACACTACACTACTCCTACACTACATGATAATCTCTGTGAATGAAGAGGCCTTTTATACTTGAGCTTCTTGTGTTTCTTCTGTGAGGCAAAACAGCCACAGCACCATCTTGTGCTTTCTTCAATTCAATCTTCACCATCCATCATTTAGGTACACAATTGGAGTTCATCTGAGCCGTTGGTTGGGGTTTTTGTGCCCATGGATTGCCAAGTTGGCAATGGCATCATGTGATACTGCCTTGGGTGAGGGAAGTAGTGGGATGGGGAACTGGGAAGAGTGGGTTTGTCAGGAGGAGGGGGAAAAATCGTGCAGGGTGCAGGGAATAGGTTAAGGGGATTTTGTTTGTGTTATTGGTAAAAGGGTTTAAAAGGTTCTGTAAAAAGGGGTAGGGGTATTAAAAGGGTTTGTTTTTATTTTGTATAAAAAGAGTTTAAAGTAAAGATGTTTTTTTTTTTTTTTTTTTTTTTTTTTTTTTTTTTAGAAAATTAACAATTGGTGTTAAGAAAAATTTGAGATTTTACAAAAAATGGGTTTTGGGTTAGGATTTTAGGTTTGTTTTCCCACTCTCACTCCAAAAACGCGTCCCGGGCTCTGAAAATGTAGAAAATCCACTCCCGGCTCCGGCTTCTCAGCACTTTTCTGATTTAGGCTCGATTTTTGCTCGTTTTCGCTCTGTTTTCAATCCTTTTGTACCTGCAATACATAAAACACACTCCGAGGATATTTTTAACATATTTGGGTGTTTTTGATCATTTTTGAGGTCTTAGGTGGGTAAAAACGATGAGTGAATAAGCACTCATCAATCCTCATGTGATGCATAAATGAGTTCTAGTATGAAACAACCATCAAGAACCATCATTTTTGCAAATTCATTGTGATCATACACCTTCATTTCCCCTTCATAACATGACCTTATTAGATCTATTTTATCGAGCACTCTTCTAATGCATGCTTTCATTATCTTCTCCCATGGGGAAGGTTGTAGACGATTAAATAGATTGTGCACACAAGTTACTTTGTGAGCTTCAAGTCTCTTCAAATTTTCACTTTGTTTGTGAAAAGTTTCTATTGACAGGACACGAGGGCTGTAAGACGAATGCCTAACCTTTCGAAGGAGTTCTGGAACCCTATAAATTGAAGGTGCATGTGGATTATTTAGCTTTATTTCTATTTTTGTAATCAATAAGAATGGTGATCTTATCATAGATAGAGTTTACATCCTCTCCAAGTTTACATCCTCTCCAAGTTTACATCCTCTCCATGTCGATTCTTGAGAACATCAGAATCAAACTCAAGTCCAAAGCTAGCCTATACATAGAGCTAAATAAGTCAGAAAGATCACTAATGTGGAAAAAAAACATTAAGTGAGAATTTAAATTCATGTTTTGCCACTATAATACATTTCTCGATGTTTTTTTTACAATAATTATTTCTATACAAAGTGTCAGCTACCGCGATTACAATTACTGGTTCGGACCTGGTCAGCGGTCACCCATATTGCACAACCTTAACATGTAACATATATAAGGGGCTTATATATGTCCATTTTCTATGCATTAATCCAACTAATACCCAAATCTTTCCTAATCCCTTTATCAACCATCTCCTTCCTAACTTTTGAACCATCTTCTCAGTTACCATCTTCACTATAAATCTTTGACAATAACACATAACTACCAGCTGCTTCATCATCCGGAGACAAATCAAATAAATTCTTCGAACCCATTTTTTGAAGCTTTTTGTCACCATGTATCCTACATCCGTTAAGAAACGACCTCCATAGAGCTGGCCAAGCTGGAAATGGCATCGTCTCAATCACAGCTTTAGTTTCTAGCAAATACCCGTTTCTTGATAGTAAATCCACCAAACAACCATAGTTTTATGGTGATGGATCCATTTTGTAATCTAATGTGATTGATCTAAATAATGTACGGCCAAGATCAACCAGACCTGCGTGACTGCAAGCTGATAACACTGATACAAAGGTGGAATGGCTAGGCTTTAAATTGGCAGATTTCATCATGTTGTAAACTTCCATGGTTTCTGTAACACAACCGTGATTAGCAAATGACATTATCACTGTATTGAAAAGCGCAACATCAGCAAATTTACATGACTCATTAAAAACGATAGTTGCAGTCTTGAGATCCACACTCTTTCCATAAGCATCTATGACTGCACCTATAAAACAACCACATTTTTATTTCAACTGTAGCTTGTTTGACTCTCAAAAGTCAAAAATTAAATTATAAAATCTTTAAGATTAGACATAACTCAACAGACTTTCACAAGTCTAATATCAGTTAATCAGTATATATACCAATATGTGTCACCCGATAATCTTATGCGACCCATTTTATGTTTATGTAAATTGGTCAAGATTGCCCTATACAACAGTTGCTCAGTTGACTTTTTGAAGTTAAATATCAAAGGACATGGTCTCTACCTTGACAACGAAAATGGGAGTCAAGTTTCTTAAGGTTGTTTGAATCAAAAAAATCTTTCAGACCTGTCATAACGTATGTTGCTTTGTTAAAATGACACCGATGTGAACTTCTTTTATTGGAAAAACATTTCACTAATGGAACGTCAACTACTTTCGAAACAAATGCAGAACCACTAATCAAGTATCATATACATATCAGTTGTTCATGATTTAGCAAGATGGCCTAATATCAAATTTAGATATAAACATTCTTTAATCGTTAGCAGGGCTTATTCTCTTTCACAATCGATTAGATATCAATCAAGAAGAATATAGTAATACCATTACCTGAGAACCTTTCGAAGATGCTCTGGCCAATGAGTTGAACCTAGATTTTCTTAAGGAGCATCACCTCTGCCTTTCTGTTTCTCAGAACCTCGACCTGTATCATTACTACTTTGTGCATTCAATCTTACATCACCCATGTTTGCAACTTCCACAAACAAAGCATCTCGTCTGTTGTAAAATTAAGATGAGAGACAATTATAAAACAGCCTTTGATTCACCACTTAACGGAAAAGAAATAATTAACTGACGCTAAGTATAATTGAACCTGTTTAGGTACCTCAAATCATGTAGACAATCAAGTGACTCCCTCAACACGTTTGGAATATCATCTGTATTCCCTTCATCAGTCCTACATCCGGGAAAAGCCGCTTCCGCTTGACCAACTCTAGCAATACCCGATATACCCATTCGCCCTCTAGTCTGTTCGTTTCATCGGTGACCTGGTGTACTCCAAATTTTTGTAGTTTTATGATCCAAACATACTATGGAGAACTTACATCAAACATTTTAAAACTTACTTTTAAGACTAATAGGAGTATGTCAAAGTGTTACCTTCAACCCTGTCAAATGCATTTGTAAAAATACTTGGTGCTTTGGTAAGTTGAGAGGCTGTTCATTTTGAGTTAAGCGGGATAGGAGAATTATCTACAAGGTGGGATCCTGTTTTCAGAAGAATTTGTACTTAACTGCACATAAGTTTGCAAACTTCAGAATAAAAAATAACAAAACAAAAAGAAATAGGTAAGAACAACAAATAAGGATATACATAGGCGTTTAATGTTGTTCATTAGAGTTTTTTAGTTGAGTAAGTTGAAGATCTTGAGACTGACTTGTTGCTTCTTCTTTTCACGTAAAAGGTCAATTACGTATTTACACGTGAAGAACATCAAAATCAGAGCCAATGAAGATAATATAATGGATTTGATCACAATCACTGATCCGAGAGTTGTACATCATGTAATGTAGCCATTATCAGTAAGAGCTCTCTTCTTTAAGAATGCGAAAATTGAATATCATTAATCACATAAAATAGAAACACAAAGAACTCGGACGTGAAACCACACATCTTTAGATATCAAAGTAGAGCTGGTAAGAGCAATTTGGTAACCACCATGTCTGTAGCGGATGGCGTGCTTAAGAATGGTGATGAGGTCGTGGGAACGTCATACGATGAAGGCGGATTGCTTCGGTTGAGTGTAGTGGATGAATGCCAAGATGGGACTGACGGGTCCGAACAGTGATATTTCAGCTCGGAAACGCAAGGTGCATGTCTTGCTTGGGCTGTTCCCAATAGTTACATGAGTACCATCTAGTTTATAAGTGATATTAATGTTCTCCCCACTAAGTTAGGGCCAACACTTGTAGCTGAACTACCGGCAAAATTTGAGTTTTCAGGCGAAGATAAGATGGTTGGGGTCAAGACAACTTGTATGGATTAAAATTTAGCTTCTGAGCCTATGCTAGAAAAGAAGGAAACTCTATTTGGAGCATTATTTGACATTGAACGGGTTTCGGCTGATAATGATCGCGTGTGTATAAAGGAAGGTTTATCTACTGAAAAGATTGCCATTATTGACAAACCGAACAATGCTTTGGACAATGCCCTTGTTTTTCCAGAAGATCTTTGATAATCCTGTAATTGCCAAAAACCCAGGAAACCTGCAATTGAAAAAAAACAACTATCACATTGTTTATTAAACATGAAATACCAAAGCAATGGATCAATTAGTTTGCACCCATCGTTCCAAAAGCTTACATTTCTTTTATCTTCCAAAGGCCACTCAACACCATGTTCTGACTCCTGACTGAATGGTCACCACTGATCTACAGCACCTTAGCCTTGTATATGTTGGTGATATCTGATGAGTGTGTAAATACTCATCATTTTTGTACAAATTAGACTGCAAAAACATCTGAAAACACTCAGAAATGCATCAAAATGATAAAAATATCACAAATAAGTGTTTTATGTGTTTTAAATGCAAAAATATCAAAATCTGGTGAAAAACGTATCAAGTTTGCAAAATTAGCAGTTTTAGTCCCCCAAGTTTCAAAAGTTGTCAAAAACAGTCCCTGGTAAAACCAAATAAAGAAAAATGTTATTCAAGGTCCCTGAAATATTCTAATTTGTCAAAAATGGTCCTTGAATAAATCTTTTGTTAAATGGCAGAAAAGGTCCCTGAACTTTCATAAAATGTCAAGTTTGGTCCCTGGAAATTTGAAAATGACAAAACTGGTCCTTGTACTATTGGAACTTGTCAATATTGGTCCTTGTATTAACTTTGAGAAAATGGCAGGATTGGTCCCTCTAGTTTGGCATAATTACAATTTGATCCTTATTATAAACCTAAGCTAAGGCTTGTCAAAATACATTTGACCCCTGCCTTTACACCATTTTGGCCCCCCTGTCTTTTCTTATTTTGGACTGCCCAGGTCAAACAAAAGTCAAACCCTCCCTTTGCCCGCCACCTACTGTTTATCCCTTCCACCTGTGTCTTCCAACTTGCCTGCAACTCTCAGCCACTTCCCATCACCTTTTCTCCTTTCCTCCACCCCCTCATCATCACTAACCCCCCACAATAAATGCCACCCCCCCTAGCTGCTATTTCACAGTCCTACAAGTCAAATACAGGTTTCCTGCCAAAATGATAAAAATGGCCAACACACTCAAAACTCAACCATTGGTCAAATAGAGAGGTGGGATACTCTCAGAAGGACACGTGGAGCTCATTTGAAGCATAAAAGAGGAGGAAGACAGAGAAGCAAAGTAGTACTTAGTTTTTTTAAATTCTTGTATGTCATTTTTCTTTAAAATGTCTTAAATAGTTCACAATTCTGTAATATCAAGTTTTAGTGTATTAAGACTAAACCATTTAGTCATTGTAACTCAGTTTTCAAGTTCTAATTCAAAGTGTTACTGTGTTTTCAAATTTTACATTCATTGTTTACATTTCAGTATAAGTATGCTAAAAATCAAGCTTCAATAAGCTTAGTTAATGGTCAAACCAACTTATTTAAGCTTATGATAGCTTTTTGTAAGCCTGTTATTCAGTTTCAATCAAAAGTGCTAAAAGTCAACAAAAGTCAACAGGGAAGGAATTTTGGTTCAAACAGATTGGAAATGGTTTATGGTTGTTTCAGAGATGGATTTGGGTTTGTTTTGGATTAGACTAGTGGTAGAATAGGTTCTGTGATAAGCTGCACATGAGCTTTACCATTTGTAAGTTTAAATTTTCTTTTTAAAGTACTGTTTGGATTTGTTGTTAAAACTGTGTTAAGAGGTTGTTTGTAGTGTAGTACTTGTCTGATATCTGTCACAATACAACATATTAGCTCAGTCAAACCATTGAAACCAGTCCTTGTTTAAATAATAGTCAAAATTAGTTTTAATCCTATCTTAATTCATAACTGTTATGAATTTGGTTTGCTAGATTCATCATACATGTTTAAAAGCTGTTAGTCTAGCTCTAGTTCATCTCACATTAGCTTATTACAACATAATTAGCTAGTATAATCAATCTAAAGTTCATAAAAGTCAATTTATTAGTTTACATAAAAAGTTAAAATTTCACTTGGTCGTTTTTGAATAAAACTTAGATTTTTACTGTGTGTTTAATACTAAGTTTCAGCTCATAAGCTCCTAGGATAGTAAACTTCAGTTGCTTAAGAAAATTATAAAAATACTAGTTTACTTTTTATTAGCTTATTTAGTTCTTATTTTATAGCTTCTTTTGAGTACCTTAACTGAGAAAGTGCCCTGTGCACAGATTTGGTATCCTACTTCATAAGCTCTCACAAAGCTCATTAGTTAGCTTAATTCTGTGAAATTTAGATTTTTTGAGAAGCCAACCTAGTTGTCTAGCTATCTCAGTGCTTATTTTCCATTTTGAAGCTTAATTAGTTGGCTGCTCATTGATTTCAATTCTGTCCATTTTTACTAAGTGTATCAGTTGGTCATTGTTCAACAGTTTTTCAAAAGCTTCTCAAGAGCTTATTGGTGTAAGCTAATCCTTGCAAATTAGTTCTTTGGAAAGCCTAGCTGGTATACTAGTCTGTTCAGTAGCTTATTTTCATTTTCTAGCTTATTCTAGTGCTTAAAATTAGCTTAAAAGTTCTTGTTAACCATTCAGTATACTGTGTAACCAGTTAAGTGCTTAATTGAATTTGTAAGTGCTTAATTGAATTTGTAAGTGCTTATTCCTAGTTCTTGTGCTTATTCAATTGTAAAACTAGCTTAATAACAGTAGCTGAGCTTATTTCCATTGTACTTATGTTTATTTTCTAGCTTAATAGCATTTTAAATTAACTTGAGCTTATTTCCATTTAAAAGAGTAAACTGTTATAAAAACTTGTGCTTATTCAGTGCTTATTAGTAGTTTTTGTAAAAAGTCATAGTTAGAAAAAGTGCTTATTTTCTTGTGTTAAATAAGTTTGTAAAAAGAAAATCGAAAAAAAAAATGTTTAGCAAAAAGGGGGTAGGCAGGCTCGAACCTGAGACCTCCCCCTTTGGAGCGTGTTAGAAGGGTACCTGGATGCCAATTGCCCTTGGGACTTGTCTCGTTATAATCTTGCACCATCTATTACATATATAAGTTTTGTCCAGTTTAGCTTATTAGGTTCATTTAGCTTATTTCGAGCTTATTCAGTTTAGCTTTTTCCATTTTTCTAATTTTCATAAATTGGTATTGTTATAAAAGTATTTTTACAAAAAGTTTCAGATTTTTCTCATTTGTCTTAGTATTTTTAAACATTTAATTAGTGTTTTTTAGTAATTAATTCATAATAAAAAATTTAAAAGTCAAAAAAATATAAATCTTTTTTCTAAAATTTTCTTTTGTCATATAGTACGTAATAAAATTGCTTTTACACTTATAGGACTTTTATTTCATAAATTTTACGTTTTTGCTTGCGCACTCGCGTAATTTTTAGACTTAACGTACGTTTTCATTTTAAATCACGTTTTTAAATAATTTGAGTTTACGTTTTAGTTAAAATAGTTTATTTAAGATATTTTGTTTTATAAAATCATAAAAACATCATTGTAAAAATAGTGATAGCGTTTATTTAATATAGTTAATCTTTTTAATTTCCTTTAATTTGCATTTAAGCCCCTGTAGTTTATAAATAAACTCAAAATCCTTACTGATCACTATCCTCAGTGGTTATTCGACATCTGATTGTGTTAAACACCAGTCATCCTCCGTGGGACTTAACGACCCGGGAATCCACTGTATTCTCCTGATCTAAATTGCAATTGGTGTTTGAGCTGTTTTAAGTTCCTTACGGCTGGTCATTCACAAGTGGCTAGCCTGCGTGAGAAAACTTGACGGTTTTGCACCAATCAAATTTTGGCGCCGCTGCCGGGGAGGCTGTAAGCGTGTCCTAAGCATTTTTCAGACCCGTACTTGCACATATACCACAGTTTGTAAAAGGTTTTTTGTAAAGTTATAACAAAATCAAAAAGTTCATTAACACTTTTCCTAAAGTGTTAAAAACACCAAACAAAATATAAAACAACAAAACAATCGTAACGTTTTCTAGCTTGTGTTTCTTTTAAGGTGATTCTTAAAGAAATACGATTTGGTTAAACGAGACGATACCAAAAATATTGTCCAAAAATTTTTAAACCCATCAGCACAAATCTATACCTACGTCTTTTCAGTGGTACTTAATTTATACATAAAAATCAACCACCGCAAATCAAGGCAATACACCTACTAACTGGGGGTGTGACCATAATAAGTTCCCGAACATCAGATTTAAAACTTGCCTTTGTGTCCTTGTGATTTGGTGTACCTTTTTCAAAGAAGCCATTTCATTTGTGATTATTGGTTAAGTTCACTTGTCGTTTTGCCTCGCATTTGTTTTGAAAACTGATTTTTATACTTAGTGCATGCGCACTCGTTCTTCCAGTTCTACAAGTCCACTTTCAGAACTTGGAAAGATTCCTCGTAGACGTAGAGGACGTTCAGCTCCTTCAGCCGTGACTGAGGAACGTCTACCACCACCACCACCTGCTGTAATGGCAAAAGACAAGCCGATGAATGAGCTTCTCCAAGCACCCATCGAGGGTTACGGAGATGCGATTGTTGTCCCAGCCATCGTGGCTGATACTTTTGAGCTCAAAACCGGGTTACTTAATCTGGTAACCCAAAGCCAATTCTATGGTTTTGAGCGGGATGATCCTCATGCACACATTCGATGGTTTAACAAGATTGCATCTACCATCAAGTACAAGAATGTCCCACATGAAGCTATCAAGCTTCTTCTGTTCCCATTTTCTCTAGAGGGACAAGCCCGGAATTGGCTTGAGAAACAACCCCTCGTTCTATTGAGACATGGGAAGATCTAGTCACAAAGTTTGTGAACGAATTCTATCCTCCATCCCGAACTACAAGTCTTAAGAATGAGATAATGAAATTCTCTCAAAGATTTGATGAATCATTCGGGGAGGCATGGGATCGTTACAAAGAATTGCTCCGCAAGTGTCCGCATCATGGTTTTTCCGAGTTAATGCAAATGGATACTTTCTACAATGGTCTGAACCAGACTAATCAAGACTCTTTGAATGCCTCCGCGGGAGGTAATTTCTTGAGCAAGACCACAAAAGAAGCCTTGCAAATCATTGAAAACAAGTCCCAGGTCCGTCCTTTCCGCACAAAGACATATCAAACTCAGTCTAATGTTGGACCTTCTACTTCATCTCCCGTGAGTACATCTAGCACCGATGCTAAGATTGACAAACTCACGGACATTGTTCAGGCTTTGGTTCTTGCTAACCAAAAGAAAGTCACTTTCACACAAGCACCATCATATGGTGAAGTGAAGAAAGTTGAAGTTTGTGTTACTTGTGGTGGTCCTCATGCATACTACAACTGTACTGCCACCGATGGTAGTCCGTTTGAAGCTAATGCTATAGCCGGTACTTCAAATCAAGGAGGTAATCAATACCGTCCTCAAAATGAACCAAACTACCGAGCTAACACTTATCAGGCACCACCCGGTTTCAACCAGAATCCTAACCGGAATCAGAACCAACCAAGAATGAACCAAGGTTATCAAAACCGAGGTAATTTCTATTCCGGACCCAATCAAGGTTTCCAACATCAAGGAAATCTTAATCAAAACACTTACAATCGAGGGAATCAATTTCAGGGGAATATGAACCCTAATCAAGGGAATTCTGGCTATAACCAGAACATACGGCCTCAAATTATCCCTCCACCTCCTCCTGTATCAACATTTGATGAGCTTTTAAAGCAATTCATAAAGACTCAAGAGGAGACAAACAGGGTGTTGGTCAGTCAGATCGCTGAATTAAAGAAGTCTTTAAATGATCGACCCTCGGGCTCAGGTACTTTACCTAGCAACACGATCGCTAATCCGAGGGGCGATGCAAAGGCGATCACAACCAGAAGTGGTACTTCGTATGATGGACCCACTATTCCTACTACCTCTTCTTCTTCTCTCCCGAAGGTAGTGAAAAGTGAACCTGAGGCGACAAAGGACAAGGAACTTCCTACTAATAATGGAAGTACCAACAATGTCCATCCTCAGGTTGTCCAGAAACCAAAATCCAATCCAGGAGTTGTTTTTGAACCTCCTGTAGCTCCCATTGAAAATACCAAATCCAAATCTTCTATTCCTTACCCATCACGTTTACATGAGCAAAAGCTCCGCGAGAAAGCCAGTCAACAAATGGAAAAATTCTTTCAAATTTTCCAAGAACTTCATTTTGACATAAGCTTCGCGGATGCTATCATGTTGATGCCCAAGTTTGCATCAACTCTCAAACACATGTTAAGCAACAAGGAAAAGCTGTTTGAAATGGCTAAAACTCCTCTGAACGAGAACTGCTCTGCAGTTATCTTGAAGAAGCTTCCCGAGAAGCTTGGAGATCCTGGAAAGTTCCTCTTACCTTGTGTATTTCCAGGAATGGTTGAATGCTTTTCCTTAGCCGATCTTGGTGCAAGCATAAACCTGATGCCTCATTCAGTATGGAAGAAACTTTCTCTTCCGGATCTTACTCCTACATGCATGACTCTCGAGCTTGTAGATCGTACAATATCCCGTCCTCTTGGAATTGCCGAGGACGTATTTGTGAAAGTAGGAAAGTTCCAATTTCCAGCTGACTTTGTAGTTGTTGATTTCGATGCTGATCCACGGGTTCCTCTCATTGTTGGAAGAGGATTCCTGAGAACGGGCCGTGCTCTCATTGATGTATTTGAGCAAGAAATCACATTACGTGTTGGTAATGAAGCTGTCACCTTTAACCTTGATCAAACTTCGAGGTACTCCGCAAACTATGATTCTGAGTCGGTTAACCGAATAGATATCATTGATGTTGCTTCTGAAGAGTACTCTCAAGAAGTTCTTGGTTATTCTCATAATTCTGTGAGTGGGGATCCCACCACATCTTCTCGACCTATCATAGCCAATTCTACTCCTCCTCTCACTCCGTTTGAGGGAAGCGACTTCATCTTGGAAGAGATTGAAGCATACTTGGCTAGTGATTCTGTTCCATGGGAAATTGATCACGCTCCAATTGACATCGAGGGGGACATACTTCTCATTGAGAAGTTGCTTAAAGATGATCATTCATCAACCCCCCACACTAGTGATGCAATTCCAGAAGAGATTAATCACCATGAGATTAATCCGGAGGGAGATATTCTTATTCTTGAGAAGTTGTTAAATTAGGACACTTCTCCTCCACTCCCTCCCGTCAACCTTCATAACAAGGAAGTCAAGTCAGTTGAGAAAACTGAAGAATTTCCTGAAGTCGAACTTAAGGACTTACCGCCTCATCTTGAGTATGCATTTCTTGAAGGTGATGATAAATTACCCGTTATTATTGCTCGAGATTTGAGTAAAGATGAAAAGACTGCTCTCATAAAGGTCTTGAAGTCACACAAGCAAGCAATTGCTTGGAAAATCTCCGACATTAAAGGTATCAACCCTGAGTTTTGTACTCACAAAATCTTGATGGAGGATGACTTCAAACCAGCAGTTCAACATCAGAGAAGGGTGAATCCAAAAATCCATGATGTTATCAAACAGGAGGTTATCAAACTTCTTGATGCAGGATTGATTTACCCAATCTCAGATAGTCCTTGGGTTAGCCCGATTCACTGTGTTCCAAAAAAGGGTGGCATAAATGTTGTCACGAATGAAGAAAACGAGTTAATTCCAACTCGATTGGTTACGGGATGGCGTGTGTGTATTGACTATCGTAAGTTGAATGACGCCACCCGTAAAGACCATTTTCCTCTACCCTTCATGGACCAGATGCTTGAGAGATTAGCAGGAAACGAATACTATTGTTTCCTTGATGGTTTCTCGGGATACTTTCAGATCCCCATTGATCCACAGGATCAAGAGAAGACCACATTCACCTGCCCATACGGAACTTTTGCCTACAAACGTATGCCTTTTGGCTTATGTAACGCTCCTGGCACATTCCAACGATGTATGATGGCCATATTCCACGACATGATCGGGGAAACAATGGAGGTGTTTATGGATGACTTCTCCGTCATTGGGGATTCATTTCAGACATGTCTCTCCCATTTAGACAAAATGCTAAAACGGTGTGAAGACACCAATCTCTGTCTAAATTGGGAGAAGAGTCACTTTATGGTCAAAGAAGGCATAGTCCTTGGCCATAAGATTTCAAAAAACGGGATTGAGGTCGATAGAGCAAAAGTCGATGTTATTGCTAAACTGCCTCATCCTACTACCGTCAAAGGTATTAGGAGTTTTCTTGGTCATGCCGGGTTTTATTGTAGATTCATACAGGATTTTTCTAAAATCGCTCGGCCTATGACCCATCTTCTTGAAAAAGAAGCTCCTTTTATCTTCTCTCCTGAGTGCGTCAAAGCTTTCAAAACACTAAAGAAAAAGCTTACGGAAGCACCCATTCTAGTTGCCCCCGACTGGGACTTACCCTTTGAGCTCATGTGCGATGCAAGTGATTTTGCTATCGGTGCAGTCTTGGGGCAACGCAAAACTAAGCATTTTCAGCCAATCCACTACGCAAGCAAAACTATGACTGAAGCTCAAACTCATTACACCACTACAGAAAAAGAATTATTAGCTGTGGTGTATACGTTTGAAAAGTTTCGGCCATACCTTATATTGACCAAATGCGTGGTGTATACGGATCACTCGGCTCTCAAATATCTCTTTGCAAAACAAGATGCAAAGCCGAGATTGCTCCGTTGGGTTCTCCTCCTCCAGGAATTTGATATCATTATACGTGATAAAAAAGGAGCTGAGAACCTGGCTGCTGATCATCTGTCCCGATTAGAGAACCCTCACCAAGATGTTTTCGAGAAAAAGGAAATAAATGAAACATTTCCTCTCGAAACACTCAATGCGGTTTCTTTTCGTGGAGACTCTTCTACCCCATGGTTTGCTGACTTTGCAAATTACCATGCGGGTAACTTCATAGTGAAAGGGATGTCGTCCCAACAGAAAAATAAATTCTTTAAAGATGTTAAACATTACTTCTGGGACGACCCCTACTTGTTCAAAATTTGCGCGGATCAAGTCATCAGGCGATGTGTGTATGGTCAGGAAGCTATTGACATTCTCAAAGCTTGCCATGCTGGACCTACTGGGGGACATCATAGCCCCAACTACACTGCCAAGAAGGTGTTTGATTCCGGATTCTATTGGCCCACAATTTACAAGGATGCTCACGAATTTGTCAAAGCCTGTGACGCTTGTCAACGTCACGGGAATATCTCACAAAGGAATGAAATGCCGCAAAACGCCATTCAAGTGTGTGAGATCTTTGACATCTGGGGCATTGACTTTATGGGGCCATTTCCTTCTTCTCGCGGTAACAAATACATACTCGTGGCCGTTGACTACTTGTCAAAATGGGTTGAAGCTAAGGCTTTGCCTACCAATGATGCCCGAGTTGTTGTGAAATTATTGAAATCTCTCTTTGCTAGGTTTGGAACTCCACAAGCCATAATCAGTGATCGTGGTACGCATTTCTGCAATGACCAGTTTGAAAGAGTCATGCAGAAGTATGGTGTAACTCACCGTCTCTCTACTGCGTACCACCCCCAAACTAGTAGGCAAGTGGAAGTGTCCAACCAGGGGATTAAAAGAATTCTGGAGAGGACGGTTGGCGAAAACCGTGCCTCTTGGTCGGATAAGCTAGATGACGCACTCTGGGCCTTCCGTACAGCTTATAAAACACCCATCGGGTGCACTCCATACAAGCTTGTGTACGGAAAGGCATGTCATCTACCAGTTGAGCTTGAGCACAAGGCATACTGGGCCTTGAAGCATGCCAACTTCGATATTCAGACAGCTGGTGATCACCGGAAAGTTCAAATGAATGAATTAAATGAACTCCGTGATCAAGCTTACGAGAACTCTTTGATCTATAAAGAAAAGACAAAGAAGATTCATGACTCTAAAATCAAGAACCGCGTTTTCAACGTTGGTGATTGAGTCCTTCTTTTCAATTCAAGATTGAAGATTTTCTCGGGAAAGCTTAAATCCCGCTGGTCTGGACCATTCACTATCACTAAGGTTTATCCTTATGGCACCATTGAGTTATCTCAACCCGATGGTCCAAACTTTAAAGTGAATGGTCATCGATTGAAGCACTATTTTGGAGAGGACATTCCCCCTGTGATTGTCCCAGATCTAAAAACTTTCCCCATGAACCAATGAATGCGGGGATCGAGTCAAGCTAGCGACTCGGTAATCAAAAACAGTAGCATACCATATGGGTTTTCACCCATATTTCTGAGTTGTCTGAAGTTTGTTATGGTTAGCCATTCACAAGTGGCTAGCTTGTGTGACAAAACTTGACAGTTTAGCCTCTTCTTTCTACTTTCTACCACCCTAGTGTGGGGGAGTTGCCCCACATGTTGAGTATATATAAGATTTTCAAAAACAAAAAAAAAAAAAAAAAAAAAAAAAAAAAATCCTTGCTAAATAATGGCTGTAGTATTTCCCTTTTACGTTCTATGTTTCGGCATAACAGCCGGTACTTTGAATATTGAGGGCAATATTCATTTCTAAGTGTGGGGGGGAATTCTCACGAATTTTATCATGTAATTATACCGCCTAATTCCTCCATTTTTGGCCAAAAATTTTTTTTTTTTGGAGTAAGTGTTTTACACTTACTCATCTTATGGTTATCAGTCCGCCTTGTCTAATAAACAAAAGGATTGGCTAATCCAGGAGCAAACGGCTCTTGGTAAAGATATCTCAAATGCGTTGACGGCTTGCAATTTGCCCAAAATTGTATGGTATTCAGCTCACCATATCCTTAAAAGTGAAGAGTTGGCTAGCCCGCAAGTTTATGGCTTGTGGTAAAGGCAGTTGGAAAACCATAATTGGTAATCGACTCACCAAAGATATTTTATCTATGAGTTGGCTAGTCCAGAAGCAAACGGCTTCTGGTAAAGACAAATCAAACCCGTTGGAAGCTGATGATTTGCTCAAAATCATTTGGTTATCGGTGTACCAAGGTTCTTACTTGAACTGAAACATTTGGCTACTCCAGAAGTAATGGCTTTTGGTAAAGAGATGAAATCCATTAATTTTTCTCAAAACATTGCTAGGGACTAGCAATATCTTAGTGTGGGGGATTGATGAGTGTGTAAATACTCATCATTTTTGTACAAATTAGACTGCAAAAACATCTGAAAACACTCAGAAATGCATCAAAATGATAAAAATATCACAAATAAGTGTTTTATGTGTTTTAAATGCAAAAATATCAAAATCTGGTGAAAAACGTATCAAGTTTGCAAAATTGGCAGTTTTAGTCCCCCAAGTTTCAAAAATTGTCAAAAACAGTCCCTGGTAAAACCAAATAAAGAAAAATGTTATTCAAGGTCCCTGAAATATTCTAATTTTTCAAAAATGGTCCTTGAATAAATCTTTTGTTAAATGGCAGAAAAGGTCCCTGAACTTTCATAAAATGTCAAGTTTGGTCCCTGGAAATTTGAAAATGACAGAACTGGTCCTTGTACTATTGGAACTTGTCAATATTGGTCCTTGTATTAACTTTGAGAAAATGGCAGGATTGTTCCCTCTAGTTTGGCATAATTACAATTTGGTCCTTATTATAAACCTAAGCTAAGGCTTGTCAAAATACATTTGACCCCTGCCTTTACACCATTTTGGCCCCCCTGTCTTTTCTCATTTTGGACTGCCCAGGTCAAACAAAAGTCAAACCATCCCTTTGCCCGCCACCTACTGTTTATCCCTTCCACCTGTGTCTTCCAACTTGCCTGCAACTCTCAGCCACTTCCCATCACCTTTTCTCCTTTCCTCCACCCCCTCATCATCACTAACCCCCCACAATAAATGCCACCCCCCCCTAGCTGCTATTTCACAGTCCTACAAGTCAAATACAGGTTTCCCGCCAAAATGATAAAAATGGCCAACACACTCAAAAATCAACCATTGGTCAAATAGAGAGGTGGGATACTCTCAGAAGGACACGTGGAGCTCATTTGAAGCATAAAAGAGGAGGAAGACAGAGAAGCAAAGTAGTACTTAGTTTTTTTAAATTCTTGTATGTCGTTTTTCTTTAAAATGTCTTAAATAGTTCACAATTCTGTAATATCAAGTTTTAGTGTATTAAGACTAAACCATTTAGTCATTGTAACTCAGTTTTCAAGTTCTAATTCAAAGTGTTACTGTGTTTTCAAATTTTACATTCACTGTTTACATTTCAGTATAAGTATGCTAAAAATCAAGCTTCAATAAGCTTAGTTAATGGTCAAACCAGCTTATTTAAGCTTAAGATAGCTTTTTGTAAGCCTGTTATTCAGTTTCAATCAAAAGTGCTAAAAGTCAACAAAAGTCAACAGGGAAGGAATTTTGGTTCAAACAGATTGGAAATGGTTTATGGTTGTTGCAGAGATGGATTTGGGTTTGTTTTGGATTAGACTAGTGGTAGAATAGGTTCTGTGATAAGCTGCACATGAGCTTTACCATTTGTAAGTTTAAATTTTCTTTTTAAAGTACTGTTTGGATTTGTTGTTAAAACTGTGTTAAGAGGTTGTTTGTAGTGTAGTACTTGTCTGATATCTGTCACAATACAACATATTAGCTCAGTCAAACCATTGAAACCAGTCCTTGTTTAAATAATAGTCAAAATTAGTTTTAATCCTATCTTAATTCATAACTGTTATGAATTTGGTTTGCTAGATTCATCATACATGTTTAAAAGCTGTTAGTCTAGCTCTAGTTCATCTCACATTAGCTTATTACAACATAATTAGCTAGTATAATCAATCTAAAGTTCATAAAAGTCAATTTATTAGTTTACATAAAAAGTCAAAATTTCACTTGGTCGTTTTTGAATAAAACTTAGATTTTTACTGTGTGTTTAATACTAAGTTTCAGCTCATAAGCTCCTAGGATAGTAAACTTCAGTTGCTTAAGAAAATTATAAAAATACTAGTTTACTTTTTATTAGCTTATTTAGTGCTTATTTTATAGCTTCTTTTGAGTACCTTAACTGAGAAAGTGCCCTGTGCACAGATTTGGTATCCTACTTCATAAGCTCTCACAAAGCTCATTAGTTAGCTTAATTCTGTGAAATTTAGATTTTTTGAGAAGCCAACCTAGTTGTCTAGCTATCTCAGTGCTTATTTTCCATTTTGAAGCTTAATTAGTTGGTCTGCTCATTGATTTCAATTCTGTCCATTTTTACTAAGTGTATCAGTTGGTCATTGTTCAACAGTTTTTCAAAAGCTTCTCAAGAGCTTATTGGTGTAAGCTAATCCTTGCAAATTAGTTCTTTGGAAAGCCTAGCTGGTATACTAGTCTGTTCAGTAGCTTATTTTCATTTTCTAGCTTATTCTAGTGCTTAAAATTAGCTTAAAAGTTCTTGTTAACCATTCAGTATACTGTGTAACCAGTTAAGTGCTTAATTGAATTTGTAAGTGCTTATTCCTAGTTCTTGTGCTTATTCAATTGTAAAACTAGCTTAATAACAGTAGCTGAGCTTATTTCCATTGTACTTATGCTTATTTTCTAGCTTAATAGCATTTTAAATTAACTTGAGCTTATTTCCATTTAAAAGAGTAAACTGTTATAAAAACTTGTGCTTATTCAGTGCTTATTAGTAGTTTTTGTAAAAAGTCATAGTTACAAAAAGTGCTTATTTTCTTGTGTTAAATAAGTTTGTAAAAAGAAAATCGAAAAAAAAAATGTTTAGCAAAAAGGGGGTAGGCAGGCTCGAACCTGAGACCTCCCCCTTTGGAGCGTGTTAGAAGGGTACCTGGATGCCAATTGCCCTTGGGACTTGTCTCGTTATAATCTTGCACCATCTATTACCTATATACGTTTTGTCCAGTTTAGCTTATTAGGTTCATTTAGCTTATTTCGAGCTTACTCAGTTTAGCTTTTTCCATTTTTCTAATTTTCATAAATTGGTATTGTTATAAAGTATTTTTACAAAAAGTTTCATATTTTACTCATTTGTCTTAGTATTTTTAAACATTTAATTAGTGTTTTTTAGTAATTAATTCATAATAAAAAATTTAAAAGTCAAAAAAATATAAATCTTTTTTCTTAAATTTTATTTTGTCATATAGTACGTAATAAAATTGCTTTTACACTTATAGGACTTTTATTTCATAAATTTTACGTTTTTGCTTGCGCACTCGCGTAATTTTTAGACTTAACGTACGTTTTCATTTTAAATCACGTTTTTAAATAATTTGAGTTTACGTTTTAGTTAAAATAGTTTATTTAAGATATTTTGTTTTATAAAATCATAAAAACATCATTGTAAAAATAGTGATAGCGTTTATTTAATATAGTTAATCTTTTTAATTTCCTTTAATTTGCATTTAAGCCCCTGTAGTTTATAAATAAACTCAAAATCCTTACTGATCACTATCCTTAGTGGTTATTCGACATCTGATTGTGTTATACACCAGTCATCCTCCGTGGGACTTAACGACCCGGGAATCCACTGTATTCTCCTGATCTAAATTGCAATTGGTGTTTGAGCTGTTTTAAGTTCCTTACGGCTGGTCATTCACAAGTGGCTAGCCTGCGTGAGAAAACTTGACGGTTTTGCACCAATCAAGTTGGAATTCTCACGAATTTTATCATGTAATTATACCGCCTAATTCCCCCATTTTTGGCCAAATTTTTTTTTTGGAGTAAGTGTTTTACACTTACTCATCTTATGGTTATCAGTCCGCCTTGTCTAATAAACAAAAGGATTGGCTAATCCAGGAGCAAACGGCTCTTGGTAAAGATATCTCAAATCCGTTGACGGCTTGCAATTTGCCCAAAATTGTATGGTATTCAGCTCACCATATCCTTAAAAGTGAAGAGTTGGCTAGCCCGCAAGTTTATGGCTTGTGGTAAAGGCAGTTGGAAAACCATAATTGGTAATCGACTCACCAAAGATATTTTAATTAAGAGTTGGCTAGTTCAGAAGCAAACGGCTTCTGGTAAAGACAAATCAAACCCGTTGGAAGCTGATGATTTGCTCAAAATCATTTGGTTATCGGTGTACCAAGGTTCTTACTTGAACTGAAATATTTGGCTACTCCAGAAGTAATGGCTTTTGGTAAAGAGATGAAATCCATTAATTTTTCTCAAAACATTGCTAGGGACTAGCAATATCTTAGTGTGGGGGATTGATGAGTGTGTAAATACTCATCATTTTTGTACAAATTAGACTGCAAAAACATCTGAAAACACTCAGAAATGCATCAAAATGATAAAAATATCACAAATAAGTGTTTTATGTGTTTTAAATGCAAAAATATCAAAATCTGGTGAAAAACGTATCAAGTTTGCAAAATTGGCAGTTTTAGTCCCCCAAGTTTCAAAAGTTGTCAAAAACAGTCCCTGGTAAAACCAAATAAAGAAAAATGTTATTCAAGGTCCCTGAAATATTCTAATTTGTCAAAAATGGTCCTTGAATAAATCTTTTGTTAAATGGCAGAAAAGGTCCCTGAACTTTCATAAAATGTCAAGTTTGGTCCCTGGAAATTTGAAAATGACAAAACTGGTCCTTGTACTATTGGAACTTGTCAATATTGGTCCTTGTATTAACTTTGAGAAAATGTCAGGATTGTTCCCTCTAGTTTGGCATAATTACAATTTGGTCCTTATTATAAACCTAAGCTAAGGCTTGTCTAAATACATTTGACCCCTGCCTTTACACCATTTTGGCCCCCCTGTCTTTTCTCATTTTGGACGGCCCAGGTCAAACAAAAGTCAAACCCTCCCTTTGCCCGCCACCTACTGTTTATCCCTTCCACCTGTGTCTTCCAACTTGCCTGCAACTCTCAGCCACTTCCCATCACCTTTTCTCCTTTCCTCCACCCCCTCATCATCACTAACCCCCCACAATAAATGCCACCCCCCCTAGCTGCTATTTCACAGTCCTACAAGTCAAATACAGGTTTCCCGCCAAAATGATAAAAATGGCCAACACACTCAAAACTCAACCATTGGTCAAATAGAGAGGTGGGATACTCTCAGAAGGACACGTGGAGCTCATTTGAAGCATAAAAGAGGAGGAAGACAGAGAAGCAAAGTAGTACTTAGTTTTTTTAAATTCTTGTATGTCGTTTTTCCTTAAAATGTCTTAAATAGTTCACAATTCTGTAATATCAAGTTTTAGTGTATTAAGACTAAACCATTTAGTCATTGTAACTCAGTTTTCAAGTTCTAATTCAAAGTGTTACTGTGTTTTCAAATTTTACATTCACTGTTTACATTTCAGTATAAGTATGCTAAAAATCAAGCTTCAATAAGCTTAGTTAATGGTCAAACCAGCTTATTTAAGCTTAAGATAGCTTTTTGTAAGCCTGTTATTCAGTTTCAATCAAAAGTGCTAAAAGTCAACAAAAGTCAACAGGGAAGGAATTTTGGTTCAAACAGATTGGAAATGGTTTATGGTTGTTGCAGAGATGGATTTGGGTTTGTTTTGGATTAGACTAGTGGTAGAATAGGTTCTGTGATAAGCTGCACATGAGCTTTACCATTTGTAAGTTTAAATTTTCTTTTTAAAGTACTGTTTGGATTTGTTGTTAAAACTGTGTTAAGAGGTTGTTTGTAGTGTAGTACTTGTCTGATATCTGTCACAATACAACATATTAGCTCAGTCAAACCATTGAAACCATTCCTTGTTTAAATAATAGTCAAAATTAGTTTTAATCCTATCTTAATTCATAACTGTTATGAATTTGGTTTGCTAGATTCATCATACATGTTTAAAAGCTGTTAGTCTAGCTCTAGTTCGTCTCACATTAGCTTATTACAACATAATTAGCTAGTATAATCAATCTAAAGTTCATAAAAGTCAATTTATTAGTTTACATAAAAAGTCAAAATTTCACTTGGTCGTTTTTGAATAAAACTTAGATTTTTACTGTGTGTTTAATACTAAGTTTCAGCTCATAAGCTCCTAGGATAGTAAACTTCAGTTGCTTAAGAAAATTATAAAAATACTAGTTTACTTTTTATCAGCTTATTTAGTGCTTATTTTATAGCTTCTTTTGAGTACCTTAAATGAGAAAGTGCCCTGTGCACAGATTTGGTATCCTACTTCATAAGCTCTCACAAAGCTCATTAGTTAGCTTAATTCTGTGAAATTTAGATTTTTTGAGAAGCCAACCTAGTTGTCTAGCTATCTCAGTGCTTATTTTCCATTTTGAAGCTTAATTAGTTGGTCTGCTCATTGATTTCAATTCTGTCCATTTTTACTAAGTGTATCAGTTGGTCATTGTTCAACAGTTTTTCAAAAGCTTCTCAAGAGCTTATTGGTGTAAGCTAATCCTTGCAAATTAGTTCTTTGGAAAGCCTAGCTGGTATACTAGTCTGTTCAGTAGCTTATTTTCATTTTCTAGCTTATTCTAGTGCTTAAAATTAGCTTAAAAGTTCTTGTTAACCATTCAGTATACTGTGTAACCAGTTAAGTGCTTAATTGAATTTGTAAGTGCTTATTCCTAGTTCTTGTGCTTATTCAATTGTAAAACTAGCTTCATAACAGTAGCTGAGCTTATTTCCATTGTACTTATGCTTATTTTCTAGCTTAATAGCATTTTAAATTAACTTGAGCTTATTTCCATTTAAAAGAGTAAACTGTTATAAAAACTTGTGCTTTTTCAGTGCTTATTAGTAGTTTTTGTAAAAAGTCATAGTTAGAAAAAGTGCTTATTTTCTTGTGTTAAATAAGTTTGTAAAAAGAAAATCGAAAAAAAAAAATGTTTAGCAAAAAGGGGGTAGGCAGGCTCGAACCTGAGACCTCCCCCTTTGGAGCGTGTTAGAAGGGTACCTGGATGCCAATTGCCCTTGGGACTTGTCTCGTTATAATCTTGCACCATCTATTACCTATATACGTTTTGTCCAGTTTAGCTTATTAGGTTCATTTAGCTTATTTCGAGCTTATTCAGTTTAGCTTTTTCCATTTTTCTAATTTTCATAAATTGGTATTGTTATAAAGTATTTTTACAAAAAGTTTCAGATTTTTCTCATTTGTCTTAGTATTTTTAAACATTTAATTAGTGTTTTTTAGTAATTAATTCATAATAAAAAATTTAAAAGTCAAAAAAATATAAATCTTTTTTCTAAAATTTTCTTTTGTCATATAGTACGTAATAAAATTGCTTTTACACTTATAGGACTTTTATTTCATAAATTTTACGTTTTTGCTTGCGCACTCGCGTAATTTTTAGACTTAACGTACGTTTTCATTTTAAATCACGTTTTTAAATAATTTGAATTTACGTTTTAGTTAAAATAGTTTATTTAAGATATTTTGTTTTATAAAATCATAAAAACATCATTGTAAAAATAGTGATAGCGTTTATTTAATATAGTTAATCTTTTTAATTTCCTTTAATTTGCATTTAAGCCCCTGTAGTTTATAAATAAACTCAAAATCCTTACTGATCACTATCCTTAGTGGTTATTCGACATCTGATTGTGTTAAACACCAGTCATCCTCCGTGGGACTTAACGACCTGGGAATCCACTGTATTCTCCTGATCTAAATTGCAATTGGTGTTTGAGCTGTTTTAAGTTCCTTACGGCTCGTCATTCACAAGTGGCTAGCCTGCGTGAGAAAACTTGACGGTTTTGCACCAAAGAATATCTAAACAACAGGGCCACGTACTGATATTGAACGAACGTCTAAATTTATTGCAGCTAACCATTTCTAAATTAACTTAACCCACCTGAACCTTTTCTCCATCCTTTCACGTCCTCTGTGAATGCAATAATACCATATAATACTCGGCGCGAAAGTTTTTAAAATTCTAATTTATAACCAGCTAGCTAGTACAGTAAACTTGAAGAACCATTTCTTAGCTCCACCACACTTTAAGAATCTGAGGCCTTTTTTACATCACTTGGACAAGCATGTTAGTTTCTTCTGAATTTCACATGTTGTGTTTCTGTATAATCAGTATATATGAAAAAGGGTCTGTGACAAAGGACTTGTAACAGAAAAATACATTAGAATTTTGATAAAGACTGAATATGAAACACAGATGAATACTAATGAATTGTATTGATTCGACTTGCTGAATGTTTACAGAACTTTGTCCCTATTTATACTAGATGAAACGGTACCAATAAACAAGAGAATACCGTTTCTCTAAAACTAAACGACACATCCTATTCTAAACGTTATAACCGTTTATACCCATTCTAAACTATACTAAACCGACCCATGTTGACCCAGCCCATATCTAATGTTTACAGGATTCTAAACTTTACATAATACATACTAAACTATTCTAATTTACACCAAGACCCCTATATTTAGTTTATACTCCAATACTCCCCCTTAAACTAAATATAGTTAAAGGTCTTCATTCTCGATTTGTCTTTACAGTAGTGCTGGTTCTTCATCATCCCACACGAGATGTGCCTCTTCTTCCTTTTCTTTCTCTTTGTCCCTTCGCTTTGTACATTCGTATGCAAAATGACCATACTCACCACATTCATAGCATTTGAATCTACTCTTGTCATTGCTTGATTGACCAACACTTCTTCCACGTCCTGTTCCTCTTCCACGTCCTCTACCATTAAGCCTGTTTCCAGAATTATTTGTGCTTGCTAACAGTAATTTTCTTGGATCATACTCTTCTGGTTCATCAGTACTCTTAATACGTTCTTCATATGCTGTTATTCTTCCAACGGCTTCTTCGAATGGCATGGTATCTATTTCTGAGTATTGTTCAATGGTGGCTACAATCGGTGGACACTTCTTCGGAACCGAGTTGAGTAACTTTCTCACAATTATCTTATCCTCAAGGGTAGTGCCAAGGCTTGCAAATTTGGCTTTTATACTGCTCAACTTTCTTGAGAAGTCTTGCACTCTTTCGTTTTCTTTCATCTTCAAAGTTTCTAACTCACTTCTTAGCGTTTGTAGCCGTGCTTTCTGGACTAGGTCTGCACCAAGGTATCGTACTTTCACTGAATCCCATACTTCCTTTGCAGTTTCATATTGTGCAACTTGCATCAAAATATCCTGCGGTATTGTCTGGAATATCATAGATTTCGTTGTATGCATCTTCTTTTCATCTGTTGTACTACTTCCTTCTTACGGGTTGATCGTCTCCCAAAGGCCATACGCTTTTAATATTGTTTCCATCAACACTGCCCATGTTGTGTAATTGGAGTCCGTCAACTGTGCGCATTTAAGTGCTATATTTTCTTGAACTTTAGACGTACTGCTTCCTTCTTTATCGTTGGTCATGCTTTCTTCCTTTCTCTCTTCTTTCTTGCTTTGACGTGCTTTAGCCTTTCTTGCCTTCTTTCTTCTGTCTTGCTTGTACCACACAGGTTTTCTTTTTTCTTACTTGATCGTACCACACAGGTTAATACCACAAAGGTTTTACCACGAAGGTTTGTTCCACGAAGGACTGTACCACGGAGGTTTGTTCCACGAAGGATTTGTACCACTAAGGTTTTGGTTCTTGCTTACTATACCACAAAGGTTATGATTTCTTTCTACTTCCACGAATCAATCCAAGTATATAAATAATATGGGATTTCCATATCAAAACTTAAATGGAATTCCAACTTACTATCAACAATCGAATTCTTAAACGGGGATCCTAACTTGCAAATAAAACTTAAAACTTTTACAAAGGAAACAAACCGAAATTAGGCAGGCACACGCAACGTTTTTTTTTCTTTCTTTAATTCGATCAAACAGCCCACTTTCTGTTTTGTTTCTTGTTAACCGACGAAATCCTCCGTTCTTTCGTTTGTTCTTCTTCCCTGGATCGATTGTTGCTCTGATGCCAATTGTTAGTTTTTTCTGAATTTCACAAGTTGTGTTTCTGTATAATCAGTATATATGAAAAAGGGTTTGCGACAAAGGACTTGTAACAGAAAAATACAATAGAATTTTGATAAAGACTGAATATGAAACACAGATGAATACTAATGAATTGTATTGATTCGACTTGCTGAATGTTTACAGAACTTTGTCCCTATTTATACTAGATGAAACGGTACCAATAAACAAGAGAATACCGTTTCCCTAAAACTAAACGACACATCCTATTCTAAACGTTATAACCGTTTATACCCATTCTAAACTATACTAAACCGACCCATGTTGACCCAGCCCATATCTAATGTTTACAAGATTCTAAACTTTACATAATACATACTAAACTATTCTAATTTACACCAAGACCCCTATATTTAGTTTATACTCCAATAAAGCATCTTTGGTAGCCTAATTGCAGTATATCTGCCTACTGCTGAGCCACTTCCATGATAAAATTAAGTTGAATAATGGTGTAAGTAAACTATAGTTAAAGCAAGTAAGCTGAAAGCCTGAAACATACAATGAAAGAAAACTCTAAATATAGGTTTGCATATCAAAATGTTCAAACTCAATGTTCTGAGTTTAAAAGTTCCCAATATATGAAAATTAAACAAACATGATAACATGAAGTATTGAGGTAACTCTTACCAGTCAAGTCGTCACACAAACGCAGGTAGGGTTGTAAAAATGGCATTTAGTTAAGATTATAGAATAGTACACATGTGTGCCACTATTTGTCCAAAAGTAAAGTCCAGCATTAAAAAAACTTTTAGTTATGAAATATACACCTGTTGGTTCTGGAAAGAAACAAACCCCAAACCGCGTCGGCGACCAGTTTTCTGATCCCACATAACTCTTGCGTCCCTACAAATATTAGTTTGGAACTTTGATATGAAACACCTCCTGAATCAATAGTTTTGCAGCAAATCCAAACACCCTCAAAAACAACATCTATACCCAAACACCCAATAAATTGCAGTGAACACCCCATAGAACCTGGAAAAAATAATAAGAATACAAATTAAAATGGTGGTTTTGCAGCAAAGCCAAGTACCCCTTGAACGTTAACTCTCTATTTTCCAAATAAAGGGATGCCTGCAAATACATCATCATAGTTAATATTCAACAAAAGTATTTATTTCTCTATATATAATGAAGTATTGAAAAAGCGGTTGCAGCCGACATGGCTGCCACCTTAGCAGGTCACCCTACCAATGTGCGGGCATTCTCAGCATCATTTCTCCGCTAACCGTTAACACTCCGATTTAACCTCCAAAAGTTATCGAATAATCTTGACATAAAATTAGCAGGCCAAAAGTAACCATTAGCAGGCCAAAGAAGGGCATCACACTTACAGAGACGTGTATCTCTACCTGTAAAAAGACATGAAGAATAGGTATCTTTAGTTCCACGGCATGAAGCTATGGTGGAAAGTACCTTGCAAAGTTTACATAAAACATTCAGAAGAAGTATAAATGGAAAAAATTATCATCACAATCTTAATAACTAAACAAATAAATAAGGTGACTTCTTTTACCACCTAAAGTACGACGTTTTTCATCGCCTTATAAATAAACACATAAATAACAGTTTATACACTTACTACCTAATCTTATTACACAACTTATGACCACACCTTATATACAGCTTATACGTAGATTATGACCACAGGTTAGCTTTCTTTTCTTTCAGCTTATTTAGTTGCTTATGAGCTTATTTGAGTCCGCGTATATACCATAAGCCTATTTTTTAAGGCTTATTCTTCAAGATATAAGCTCATTTTTCATTTTAAAGTTATAAATAAGCTCATAAGTCGAAGGATCAAGCAAAAGTAGCAACTATCAACTACCAACACACCATTGCGAAAATTGTAAATAGTGATACCTGCATGGTAGTAGCAATTTGTATATCATTGACCTACAAAATCATACAACTAAACAAAAAATAATTTCATCACTGCAAGAACATATATGATAAATGTCAAAAAGCAAAAATATTATCAGCTAATAAAAAAAACTTATGATCGATCTTTGAACGAAGGTATGCCGCTCCAAAACAAAAATTTTATGTAGCTGCAAACACACATAATATGCACAAAAGTTATACAAAAATTATGAACATAATAAGCAGGAGCAAAATAAAAATTATCACATTAAGACGATACAAAGAAACCTGTTAGAAACAATCAATCACCAACCGGAAGCATATGTAACAGCCCATGCAGAAAATTCGTTGTTACCATTGTCAACTCGAAACCGATGGGATGCAAACCTGAAGAAAACACAAAAACAAATATAATGAACCTGTATATAATTTTTATC
The DNA here is from genome assembly GCA_019973895.1 of Chrysanthemum seticuspe. Taxonomy (NCBI): domain Eukaryota; kingdom Viridiplantae; phylum Streptophyta; class Magnoliopsida; order Asterales; family Asteraceae; genus Chrysanthemum; species Chrysanthemum seticuspe. The sequence continues at coordinate 48,128,321 of BPTQ01000007.1, forward strand.
AATCATTAGATGAGATTGTGATGGAAAAATGATATTAGGGTTTTTGAGAAAAAAATTTATGAACCGTATATAATTTTTATGTATATGTTTAGTTTAGGGTTACCTAAGTTGTAGGATTCTCCTACATAGTTGCATTTATAATTTTGGACTTGCAACATATATTCCAAAAAGTCATGTTGTCTAAGTGGTAAACACATAAGTTATTTATCCAAATAACCAAGGTTCAATCCTTGCAAGGCTCATTTTTTATAAACAAATTTTGAAAATTAATAAAAAAAAATCATGAAAAATCCGGAATTTATAAAAATAAATATTAAAAATCCGAAATTTAAAATTAGTGCTTAGGTGGATAAAAAAATTGCCTAGTTGGACAACAAATGATTATGTGGCATTAAATTGGATTATTTGGCATTGAGGTGGCATTAATGCCAAATGCCTCCTGGCATTAGTGTCAAAACCCGTCCGATGGACGGGTATGACTTGTGGTTTTTATTTTTAGGTTTTAGTAGAACAAATATATACTAAAAAGTAATTAAAAGTTAAATTAAATAATTCACAACTATAATCGATGTTTCCTATTGTTTCCCATATTCATCTTTAAAGCTCAAGACCTCAGCCGTCTTTTCAACACCATCTATCAATGCCATAAAACTTATAGTCAACATATACATACGGTTTGACTTCTGAATGCTCATCTGGAATAAAAGAATATTGAAAGTAATAATAAATATTAAAATTTTTGTCGAGTAATTATGTTAATATTTTGTCGAGTAAGCAATTATCTAATTTTTTATAATTAGTATAAAGCGAGCAGGTTAGCCTTCATGTATCTGTGTTGATGTATAGAACAAATCAAGCCTTTAATCTAACAAAAGTATGGAGAATCAGGAAATGTACATATGCTTTTAGAGAATTTTATGGTCCAACTGGATTCGCTTGCACCCGCTAAGTAGAGCGTGGTTTCGCCATTGCCCTCGAGCACAAAAAGATCAAAGCAATATGTAGTTAAAAAATTCCGACACATATTTTACTTTAATAGAGATAACATCACTTGAGTAATTGAGTTACATGAGTTTGACAGCACCAAACAAAAAGCCTATTAAATATATAAAGAGCTAATGTTGTGTTAGACATGTTTTCTTACACATTACATAAAGATGAATCAAAGGAGTTGGTTCTATTAGCTATTTGCAGTTATAAACTCAGCAAAGGTAAATATTGATTGGAAGTAGCCAAAAAACGTTGTATACCCTCATCCGCCCTGTAGTCTCCGCATCATGTACACATTGGGCTGCAATAAAGGTGGCAACTAAGGCAACAACCATGTGTGGTCTTTCCATGTGCTTGTCTTTTCTGGATGCCGACGGTGCTCCTATGTGAATGTAATAATCGCTACATTTGTTGCTATAGCATCCAGAGAAATCGCTGCATACGTAATTTACAACATACATGAATATTTAAATTATTTCTTGTTTCATTTTCTAACTAAATTAACTTAAACTATACATTCTTCTTCACTTTAAACCTTAACTTATTACGTATATCCACTTTAAAAAGGTTAACCGAAGGGGTGTTTGGGTAAAATCTTATTTTGGTAGCCTATTGCTAGTATCATTCTCAAAACAAAGTAAACTATTCTGGGTACCAAATCAGCCGGAAGTGGTTATTAGGTAGAGTTATTTATTTTTATTTTATTTTTTATTTTTTTTGAACAAACTTAGCTAAAAGTGTTTATTGAGCTTATGAGCATAAATTCTAAATGCAACTGTAAGCAAGGTAATTCTCTAATCCGAGTCTGATACGGTGATACCAGCTAAACAGTAAGCTTAAGTATGATTTTTGAACTCTTATAGACTATAGGCTTATGTATTATACGTTTGTACTATAATATCGTAAAAAAATGAGCAAATGTAATAAGACTACAAATCTAATAAACAACCATCTATTGAAAAGAGCATTACCTACATACGATTAGTTGGAAAGGTAAAAAGGCCACTGGGTAGGTTAGGAGCTTGAAAGGAGCACATCTTAAGATTTGTCTTCCCGTCCACTATTTTCAAAAATGTTGAATGTAATTGTTAACACATCCTATAAAAACAATTTTGATGTTAATATAAAAACCACAGACTTATGCAACTGACCTGATACAGATATTATTATTATTATTTTCAAAATATCACCTTCTAATCAAGCCTTCCAAAATAACGTAAGTGACTGTGCGAGGCATGCTTCCGTCAACGATCGATGTAAGATGCGGACATGGATGTTGTATTTAACTGAAAGTTAAGAACTGTCAGAACCATTGTCTGAGCTTCAGTCACCCGTTCTTGATATTCATCAAACAGACCCTGCAAAACAGCTTTGCTTTAGACAAATAGGTCATACAGAGTATTAAAACCTTAAAACATACTCCAAGCAGAAAATAGTATTACGATGTATAAAAAGTTCAAGTACTCAGCCATAGGAAGGCTATATTGTTGACCTTTGTACATCTCCTTATGAATCTCAAACATCTTAATACAAAAGCATTACAATTTTTTAAATATATAGATAAACTACTTATTATAAATTTATTTTGGTATCATATATGTGTTAGCGTCCATGGTTGTCATAGCCGGAGTAGGTAATCATGCAACTCTACATAGGTAAACATAAACGGGTAATCTACGATGCAATGGAAGTCCAAAAACATACAACTTCAAATAAAATAAAAAGTTAAAAATTTATCTGCTCTTGTCATTAGTGGACGTAATCCTAGTTTCTGTTTGCATACCTGTAGTGACATCCGTTTTCATATGTGACTACTCTTATTAGTGGAACGTTTGTCTTGTGGACTGGTAGGTGTCGTACATATGTAACCAACTGAAACTTCATTGTAGCAAATTACTGATAAGTAATATCGGGCCACTCGTCCCTGTATGCTTTAATATGTCTCAATGTTCGGCCTTTTTATTACCCATTTTGACCCATTATGTATCAAACATTTCCCGACTTGACCCATTTATATATATAAAGCAATGGTTGCTACTGTTGCAGTGCATACATACAAAGGTGTTAAAAGTAGCATACTGACCTAATATTTGGGAGTCGGGATGAGGTGGCTTCGGCGCTAACATACTTGTGGCTTGGTCTGGTGATTCAAGACCGTCGGGCCTTGAAACTGATGAAAGAAGAGTGAAGTTTAGTATCATATCGGGAACCTCGCTGTCGTGCTCCCATGTTAGCGAGGTGGCTCCATTGCTCCTGGCTAGGCATCTGGATTGGAACGTGGGTGACAACTAAAAAGAACAATGTTTTTTAGTAATCGCTACTCTTTAAATTATATAAATAAAACGTTATTAATCAATTAGTGATGGCAAAAATTTAAGCAAAATGGCCAGTAACAGGTCCAAGTCGTCTATTTTTTGTTTTGACATAAAACTTGGTAAATCACATCATTAATTTTAAAACTAAAAGAGGATATGGTTACTTGTAGTTCTTTAGATATCGAAGGTTTTCGTAGAAGTCACTAAAAGCTTGCTTCAACTTTTCTTGTCTGGTTTGAGTTCATTTCTGTTATGACCTGCACATACAAAATATATTGGTTACTATGCTTTGTAAATACTGAAAATAAAAATTACTAAAACTTTTTGACTACTTCCCGAGTTAAGTAGGTATGTTGAACCTGTGACTACTGGTGTAGCGTTGTACTTTCCTGTAATTCCCAGCATTTTCTTCTGGTTTTACTTGTAGTACCCAAGGTGTTTGGTCGATGAAATTGTGTCTATGGCCGATTTGTATGTAGTATCCAGCAACCGTAGAATCAGCGGTAGTCATGTGAGTAAGGTTGAAAGGTCCGACCGGGTGCAGCCTAAAAGCCTCCCGCACACATGCTTTGATATATCTGAGGTTTGATATATCAGATTCTTGCACCAATCAATCTGTTCCCACCACACAATCAAGCTCGTGCACTGCTTTATCCAAGAGCCTTGGTTGATTTATCATTTCTGCAATTGCCCATTCAATACTATTTGATGGATTATCGACCATTGCGAGCATGATCTCCTGCGTCACAACAAATTTAATTCTATTCAGATCTCTCAATCTAGCTATATTAGTCGATGCATATGATACAAAAAAAGAAAAGTTCACGTTTTGACAGAATTACATGTCATCACAATTACGGCTTTATGGAGTTGAAATAAATGGCCATTACCTGTCATCCCAGCCTGATTTGATGCTATTAAATTGTTCATAAACAGGTAACAAATCCTTTCTTCTTGTGTCAACTTCATGACACAGAATATTCTCAATCTGAGTCTCTCCACCTGAAAATCCTTCCACACTCACAGATCTCATCACATAAAAATGTACCTTCACCAAAAAGACTATGAATCAATACCATACCTCAGGGTTCCGTCCTAGTCCTAAACGGCTCACTATCACATTGCTACCCTTTGGTATGTAGTATCTAGCAACAGTAGAATCAGCGGTAGTCGTGTGAGTAAGGTTGAAAGGTCCGACCGGGTGCAGCCTAAAAGCCTCCCGCACACATGCTTTGATATATCTGAGGTTTGATATATTAGATTCTTGCACCAATCTATTCGTTCCCACCACACAATCAAGCTCGTGCACTGCTTTATCCAAGAACCTTGGTTGATTTATCATTTCTGCAATTGCCCATTCAATACTATTTGATGGATTATCGACCGTTGCGAGCATGAGCTCCTGCGTCACAACAAAGTTAATTCTATTCAGATCTCTCAATCTAGCTATATTAGTCGATGCATATGATACGAAAAAAGAAAAGTTCACATTTTGATAGAATTTTTGTTAATCTTACAACGCATTGTGCTTTTATCTGATCTGTGGTAAGTCGAGGATTATCATGGTTGATTAGAACGTCAAGCAAGTCGTCTTCTACATTTCTAATACCATCTTTCCACTGTTGAATCATTTCATCAATCAAAGGATCTTGATACTTTCTTGTGGCATGAATAGCCTCCATTAAGACTTTCTCGTGCCCATCAAAGTCAGTTATCCAACGCAACCATGGAATGTAATCAGTAACACATAATGCGTAAAGGTGATCAAGAATTATACAAAGTGAATCAACATGTTCGATCTCCTCATCCCCAGGTCCACCATCTGCACTCCCTTTGCCCAAATACATATTACCAAATATGAGCTTCCTTATCATGTTGCCAAAGTATTGTTGCGTGATCATCCTTACATTCACGACGACTCTTCCTGTGATCACACCGTTTGTCTTGCATCGGTTGTATACGTACCTAAACAATAATGTTGAACTGAGAATAAATTAGAAAATGCTTAATTACCTATAAATGTCATTAATTAGCATAGCCATTGAGTCATTAGTATGTCACATTCTTACAGTTAACACTTTGGACATTTGTGTCAATTCATTAGGCTTTCAACTAAAAATATTTAACCTGATGCAACTTATTAAGTAAATCAATTCCAGGACGATCCGATAGCCGCTGCAGGTTGTTTACTGTTGTATCAGTATACCATGTGACTGGACATAGCTTAGAAAGATGGTCCATGAGCCATGAAAACACGAACCACACTTCACAGATTACTGACATTAGCCATAGTCAAATCGCGTACAGGTTGAGATGTAAGATCCTCAATGTTAGACATAAACCAAGAGCCGCTAGCCGGAGAACAATTAGTAACCTACAAGTCACCAAAGTTACCAAACAAAAAAAAAAATCTAAAACTCAGAAGTATCGATGTGCTAAATAAATGGTTGTAGTAGAACACATAATTTTTGGAAAACTGATGTCAAGTTGGGTTGTAAACATAACTATTCCATTATATCACTAATTAGTGGGCATTGCTATTCAATAAATATGGCCAAAACCTACAAAATCACAAGCAAATCACCCAATCTTTGCATTGCTATGTTTAACTTGTTATGATGGATGACGTTGTAGATGTGATATGAAACAAAAAGAAGGGCCTTAACCGCAAAGCATGCTCATTAATCCAAGCAAAGTAGCTTCCGAACACCAGCTTACAAAATGAGATTATTTTGCAAAATGCATTCCTACTATATAAATTTTGCCAAAACCATATGCCAGCAATTGCCACTGATAACGCTGATTTAAAGTTCATGTAATCTTATAAATTAATCAATTGAGATGAACTTCACCCTCCAATGAGGAATTCAAGGCATATTGCCTTGGCACTGACATCAGAGTAATAGATAACAAAGTTGGCATACTTGAGTAGGTTGCTAACTTGGACCATCACCAGCATTAGTGACCGAAATGTATGTAATCGTGGCTGCAAGATCACTTTCAAAATGCCTCATTACAATTATGCCTAAATAACCTTCAACTTTCCTTATGGTATCTGCAAATCAGTAACAAATCAGAAGGACTACTTACTTCAGATTGGGTTTATTTGGGTTACCAAAGGGTCACATAATAAAAATTAGCTAAAAAGGAAAAAGGTCACAAGTCATGCTAATACTTCTATGTTTTATGCATATTCTAATGAATCTTAAAAAAACAATTGGATTGTTATTGTATGACAGAAAGAGTCTTAAGTGTCTACCATATGACTTCTGTTCATTTGAATCATTAGTATCTATGCACGGCCAAGAAGGCTGCGTTGACTAAATACTACAGAGGTTGAGGTCTTCCATCGTGTAAGTGAATCAAACCTCCTACAATAGAAAAGTTATCGTGTAAGTGAATCAAACCTCCTACAATAGAAAAGTTATCTTATATGTTGACTGTTAGTAGCTATAGGTAGGCACCTCCAGATAGTAAGGAGTGTGATTCTGCCAGATATGTTGTAGTGCGATCCCTGGAAAGGGGAAAATCAACCACCAAAGTCACCTGCATTAGGCAATAGGATGCAACCCAGATTAGCGCAAGAATATAAAAAACATCATAATTCCATATCAATATGCAATCATGATATAGATCACTGCTAAGGAGCATCACAGTCTGGAACCGAATGACGTTCTTGCTTGCAACGTCGAAACTTTTGTAATACACTTATGTATAGAAAAGTCAGTGTAAAACTCATGTTAATTTATGGAACGTGTATGTATACATACCAGGATTTCTTACAAACCTGTGATGAAGAAAACACAGAAACGATCATTAGATGAGATTGTGAGGGAAAAAGAATATTAGGGTTTATGAGAAAAAATATAATGAACCATATAATTTGTTGTAGGGATTTTTATAATTATGTTTTGTAGATAAATACATTCCTTTTCAAACTAATCAAAATAGTCAATGACTGGTCGTAGAGATTTGTAAATTTGGTTTTCCAAGTTATAATCAAAAAAATGTGTTAGTCTAGTGGTAATCATGTTTGTTTGTAGACTAACAGGCCCAGGTTCGAATCCAACATGGCATTGAGGTGGCATTTGTGAAAAATACCTCATGTTATATATAATATATAAATATAGGGTAAAGTTAAAGTAAAAAGACAAATATCTGTAAAAAGAATATTTTTTTTTAAATTCTCCAAAAATCCAAAAAAAAATTCCACAAGATCGGGTATGTTGGTGCATAAAGCTTTTGTGAAAACAGTTTTTATAATTTTGAGTTTTGATACGTTTTTTTTAACGCACAAAAAACGAATTTTGATGCACAAAAAAAATTTCAACTTGTTTTAGTTAGACGCGCAATGTTATTTTGATGAAAAAAGTCAAAGGAAGTTGGGTGCAAAAACCAATTTTTGATGAAAAAAAAAAAAAAAAAAAAAAAAAAAAAAAAAAAAAAAAACGATTTAATGCACAAATGTATTTTTTCATTATTTATTTACAGAAAAAGTATCCACTTTTAGAAAAAAATTCCTTCACAACTTCTTCATGCACCATCATACCCGTTCTTGTAGAATTTTTTTGCAATTTTTTGAGAACTTTTATATATATAGTATGTCACATGTTTTTTTGTCGTAATCTCTCAAGATCGGTTTATTTAAGGCCCCAATTGGCGTGTAAACGTTAAATTATCAAAATATATTTGCATTGTTTCTACTTTTTAGTTTTCAAGCCAATAAATTGTATAAATTTAAGCCCAAATATATTCGGTACATAAAAGACTCATTTTTGCATAAAAACAAGCAAATATTTAATTAAACCCATTAAAAATGTGTTTAGAAGACTCTTATCAACAACTATTTAATAATTTGCATTAACAGGCCGACATGTAATTTCCCACACCCACAAACGTACTTGTAGTATCTGGATTTCTCTCATCTCCTCATGTATCATTCATCAATAAAAAGTCACTCTTAAGGCTGTTTTAATTTCCGCTAAAGAAATGAATGTAGAACGCAAACTTGAAAGAAGAACGAACTACTAGTAGAAGTAGAAAATAGAAAAAGTTACAAGTTTCGTCCCTGTCACTCGTCATCCCTATTTGATTTTAATTACACGAGTGATACCTAATTTCAAACTAGTTGTATCGATGGTCCCAATCTATAGTTTTTTATTATACGACTAGTCTTTATCGCTATTATACACATAGTCCATATTTTTCAAAATAGAGAATATCAATGCAGATAGTTTAAAAATTGAGGATTATTTATGTATTTAAAATGGGATGACGAGTGTGATTTTTGGGTAAACCACAATGATGAAACATGTAATTCAAACTAAAAAATATGATGATACTGTTGACACTGAAACTATAAAAATAGACAAAAAAAAAACTTTTTAAACCGATTATTTCTTTTACGTTATAGATCAAACTATTTAATCACTTGAAAATAAACTTGACCAATTTGGATTTAAAACTAATCAAAGGATTTCGTATAAAAAGAAGCAATAATTTATTATTTTTTGTATATAAACAACTTTTCGGCAATAACTCTAATAAAAAGGCCCCGTTTTAAAGCATTGCTTTAGCCGCCATAAAGAGTGAGCCGCTAATGGTGTGTGTGTGTGTGTGGGGGGGGGGGGGTATTTAGTGATGTAGATTGTATAAAAATAGGTATTTTAATGAAAGGTGAGAGACTAGTGATTATAGGGAGTGAAAAGTGAGAGTGGGTGAGGGGAGAAAGAAAGCTAATATGACGTTGAGATAGAAGGTGAAGCGATGTGACTACTCAAAGTAGTCTTAGAATAGATTTCATTCAAGAACACATGTACCAACACATATAATTTAACTAGATTCTCGACCCGCCCGATGGGCGGGCTAGTTTCGATATATTGTTTATATCATTTGTAGATATTTGTAATTTAAACTAAAGAAGTTATTTGATTGTTTGAATTCATGTTTGGATTCTATGACCACACCAGTGCAGATACGGGACCATTCCCTTTGTTTCATGTTTGTTAAAATAACAATCGATGTCACAATTCTCAAATTCCGGTCATTTCTTAAATTAAATATGCATCATATTAGTTCATTCATGGCATTTTATTTCACATTTAACGCGTGAATTTTATATTAAATACACGTTATCGCGTGAGTTATTATTTTAAATATTTAATCCGTTACTTTCAAAAATGATCCCGACATATTTTAAACTTACATTTAGTTGTAAAAACTATATTTTTAGTTTACCTAGTGTTTTAAAATTTATTTGGTATATAAATCGTTAAATTTATATTAGTACGACGTTTTTCTTAAAAACGACAAGATAATTATTATATCACTCAAATTTCGCAAGGAATGTATTTTTACAATTTTTATTATCTCATTACATTCTACTTTGATCTATTAAAAATTTACTTGTACCTAAAAACTACCATTTACCTTACAAGTTACATTTAACTATACAAGTTACTTACACATTTTTGACAAATTATACCCAAGTAAAAGAAGAAAAAAAAAAATAATTTTGAGATGCATTCCCCCCCCCCCCCCCCCCCCCCCCCCATGACCGGCCATGTGGGGAGGGTGAAGCATTTATGGCTTGGTAAAAAAATTCTTGTGATAGTATATAATTATACTCCATGTAATGTTTTTTCAACACATTCATTCACTTACTTTATCCACTCTCAATTATTTCAAGTCAAGGAAAAGTTTCTTCCTCTTTGTTCTTCATTCATAGAACCGGCCTCCCTAGGGGTGTTGGAGGGATCAAAAATTTTGCAAGTTCAAGTAATCACAATCTAGTTTACACTCTTGTTAAGGTTTTGAAATAAAAACCTAGGGTGTTTAGGTTAAACCTTGGTTCTTTGCACCTCATCATAGTACTTGTAAGCATGTTTCTTTCATTTTTCATGTTTCCTTATCATCTCATATCCATCTCTTCATTTTTGGAGCAAGCATGCATGATTTGTGTTGGTTATACCATTTTTACATGATTTTTAGAAATATATATATATAAGGTCATCCTATAATTATCCCCTTGGTATACTTTGGTCTTGATGATGATTAGGAACCCATGACACCTTAAGAAGGTGTATGGTAGGATTAGATTAGCTTTGGAGTTGATTTGAAGGGATTAGAATAAGTTTAGTACGAGAAAAACTATTTTCGATAAGTATATAAAGTATTATGTCCTTGTTTTAATTTTCTGGAAAATCCGACAGTAGGTACGAAATTTTGGCCTTGATATTTAGAAAATATACTTTAAAACGAATCCGTGGCCGCTTGAACGGATAAAAACGGAGTTATAACGAAGAAGTTATGGATTTTACAAGTTTGACGACGAAATATATACTTTTCAGAAAATTCAGCAACACATTTTTGGTTTGTTCGGGTCAAAAACGAGCCTTAAGCTTCACAAATTATTTCGACTTATCAAAAATCTATTAGTATACTTTGATACGAAGCTAAGGACGTATTATACGTAGAAAACGGATTTGAAACGACAAAGATATGCACGTTTTCATAAATTTGCCGTAACTATTATTTTCTGAAAAACTATATTATTTTTACGATACAAGTGTTACGGTAGCTGAAACGTCCATGTTGAGGGCTGTTTTTAACCATGATGTGGAACTTTTTGGAACGAGATGTCTTCTAGTAAAATCAAGTTCACCGAGCATATTTTTCAAAACGACAAGCCGTTTGTGTAGCGGAGTTGTAATAAGTTAATTACGGATGTTTAAACTTGGCCGAAACTCACTTTTTACATAACAATTAGACAAAATCACCATCTTTAACCCTTATTATCTTTATGTTCGAGACCTTTTTGACGAAAACTCCTGAACTGAAACTTCTAGATTTTGATACAAACTTTCCAAAACCGTCGAGTTCGTTCCCTAACAATCGACGTACACCATTTTACGACTAGTTTTTCGGAGCCATTTTTGTCACTTTCAAGAAATTTCCGACGACATTGTTTTGCGACGAAAAGTGATAATTTCACCATAAATCATTATAAAACCATTGTAGGATGACATTTTGACGTAAAATACTTGTAAAGTCATTTTTGAAGGATCAAGACGTCAAAAGTGTATTTTTCGACGATAACTAACATTTTTCAAAAACTCGCTAATGGTATAAATAACATACGAAATGCATGCATAACATTACATTGCAACTCATTGCATATCATATCATTCATAATAGGTCAGTTTCGGGATTCACGCTACATTTCGGTGTAACCACTTTTGTCATCACATCTACTCATCAAGTGAGTAATCACATCCCCTTTTTACCGTTTCACTATATTTTGGGGCTGAATGCATGAATCATACTTGAATTAAATTGAATCTTACTTTTGTGAACTCGAATCAAATCCTTGAACTTAATTACGAATTTATGACTTGTTGGAATTTATTGGACCGTACATGTTATGACCTTGTCCCAAAGTCTCCCATGTTCGGAGCATCACTATAAAGTCTCCCATGATCGGAGCATCACTATAAAGTCTCGCCTTATTGGTGGAGCGTTCTCAATAAACCTCGCCTTATCGGTGGAGTGTGCAAAGTCTCGCCTTATTGGTGGAGCGTTCTCAATAAATCTCGCCTTATCGGTGGAGTGTGCAAAGTCTCGCCTTATTGGTGGAGCGTTCTCAATAATTCTCGCCTAGGTGGTCGAGTGACAAAGGAGTCTCCCTTGTTGGAGCAGTGCAAAGTCTCCTATGTTCGGAGCATCCCTACATTATTATATATGTGGTGCAATATTGTGAACTATTATGACCGCTTATACTTGACTACTTCATACGCTATCTTTTGGCAGTGGGTTGTGAACACACAGGTTGCAAGTTTTGTATGGGCGGAACTTGGAACTGAGTGGATTTACAATGCCTTTGCTTTGTGGACCATTTTCGTCGACCGAAAGCTTTGAATATTTCTTGCGAGTTTCTTATTTTGCTAAACGTGTTTACTCACCAACTATTTTCATAGTTGACCCGTTTTTCTCTCATGCATTTCAGGTGATCGTTAGTAAGCTTTTTCTACCAGGTCTTGCATAATGAAGTTTTCACTTGTCACTACAAATCATTATGTAATAGAACGCAATATTTTGGTAACTAAACTTTGTAATATATTTGCCGATGCCGGCTAAACTAGTATTGTAATGGTGTACTCCTTCTTTTAAATATTAATGTTGGTATGTTCTATTATCTTGTGCTTATGTTCCCTTCCGTTACACCTCGTGTTTCCGCCTCCGGCGAGGGTGTGACAATCGAACTTTGAATAGTAAATGTTGGTATGGTTTTATTTTCGAGAATAATAGTTACATTTTACACAATAATGTATTAGGTATTTGTTGTATCATATATTTCTTTATAGTGTTGTTATGTATTTGTTATATTTTCAAGAATAATAGTTACGTTTTACAAAATAATGTATTAGGTATTTGTCTTTGAAGTGTTGATTACGCTTTGATTTATTAAATAGGTAACATGCATATTTATATTTTTCTTAAAGTTTATATTTATGTTCGGGATTGTTTAAAGGAGATACATTATTATGTCAATATTACGTTGTTTTTCAAATTACCAGTTACAACATCGCATATGGTTGTGATTTAGTTTACAAAATAAATATAGAACTTAATAAAATTTGAACACATTTTAAATGAAAATTTGAGTTACTATTTGCTTAGTGTATTGATTGAAAACATCGGGACGTATCCTTATATTAGTAACGAAGCAGCCCTAACATGTTTATGTCCAACAAATTTGCAAGACAGACGCTGTCCACGCAGGATGCTTAGATTCACGAAAAAGTACTTTAGGAGGTTTACAATTCCTTGGTGATAAATTAATTTCATGGAAATCGAAGAAACAGGATTGTACATCACTCTCCTCAACTGAAGCAGAATATGTAGCCATGTCTGCGTGTTGTGCTCAAGTCATTTGGATGATAACACAACTCAAGGACTATGGTTATGTATTTGACAGAATCCCGGTGTACTGTGACAACTGAAGTGCTATTGCGATCTCGTGCAACACCGTTCAACACTCGAATTCAAAGCACATCGATCTTCGATATCATTTCATCAAAGAGCATGTGGAAAAGGGTACCGTTAAATTATACTTTGTAGGTACAGAACACCAATTAGCGGATCTTCTCACTAAAGCCTTGCCTCCCGCAAGATTTACTGATTTGATTCACCGAATTGGTATGAGGTGCTTGACTCCAGAAGAACTGGACGAACTTTTAAAACATTCTTAAAACAGTCAAACACCAAAACCTCTTTTGTAAATAATTTTCAAAAACAAAATACAAAAATACAAAATCTGATAAAATCCAAAAATATTCTTCTACCTTAAATTCAAACATTTCAAGTACAAAACTTCCGTCAACACTGCGTTCTATCAAACATTTCACAATTTTCCCGAACAAGTGTTGAGGGGGAGAAAGTAAATATTTTTCAGTTTCATAAAACCTTGTACTTGCATGTTACCAAAAACATGTTGTTTCTTCTAAAATGATGGATATGTTTCTTGTTAAATACTCTCATCGGACTCAAATGTTTTAAAATTTCATCATTTCAAAATTCGAGGGGGAGTATCGTTAAGTTTCTTTCCTTAAATGAGTTTTTGTCTAACCAAAGTGGAAGTCAATGGGTCTTGGTTGAAAATTTTTGAGGTGGAGGGACTAATCTTGTCATTTTTGAAAATTAATTTTTAACAAAACCATCCACCTAACTAATTCAAATCATTTACTCTTCTCATTTAATTTCTCACCAACAAGATCCACGGCTCTAATTCGATCTTCAAATCCGTATTACCAAATATAAACAGTAAGTGCAAAAATGTTTTGACAATGTTTATAAACATTGGTTTTAAATATCTTTCAAATCCAATAGTTCAAAATGTCAATGTGATTGATTTTGTGTGTTACGCGTATGCGTAAGAATAGGAATCTGCCAAAGTGTGTTTGTGATGTTATGGGTAGTGTCAAATCTTTCATAAACTTGTTTTACACCCATTTTCATCACTTTTGAACCCTGAAACACGAAATGATAAGTTTTGAAATTTAGGGGTTTATGTACGAATTTGGGGGTTCTCGCATAAGGTTTTCTTGATGCAATTAGTTCGTCTTAGTAGTGTTAGAACAATGTTAATTACATGAAATAGGCCTTAGATTACACCCAGAAACATCAAAAGTTGATAATTTAATCTTTAGGGTTTATAGGGTCATAATATATGAATCTTTTGATTCGTTGAAAATTTTGTGTTAACACTTGTTGTAGTCTACCCATTAGACCCCTAAGAACATGTGGAAATCAATCTTGATGATTTTCTGTGGTTGCATTTGTTATGCGTAGATTCTAAGTTTAGGGTTTTAGAACTCTTACGCGTAGACTGTTTGTAGCCTATGAGATTAGAATATATGCTTGTTTTGTGCTTCTAAAAGTGTTAGGATTATTATGTAATCATGTTGTTATGTTTATTTGTTACAGGTTGATTATGCGTAAAGAATCAGAACTAAGGTGTTCATGATGATTACGCTTATGGAATACCTTATGCGTAAAGGTTACGCTTAAGAGCAATCTTACGCGTAAAACTTACGCATAAGGGTCTACAGTGGGACTACGCGTATCCTGGAAGGATATGCGTAAAATTAGATGTTTACGCCTAAGGGCTACTCTTACGAGTAAACCTTACCTGTAACTCCTATTGCCAAGGCTTACACGTAAGCATATAAGCTATGGGTATGCTTTTACGCGTAAGAAATTCCTACGCCTAAGGCTTGCCTTTACGCTTAAGCTTACGCCTACGCCAAAAGCACTATTTTTACGCATAAGCCAACTTTTCACCTTGTTTTGACATGTTACGCATAAAATACTTGTAATAGTTACTCATAAGTCACAAAAACCAAAATGTTACTCATAAGCTATCAAAAGTTATAATGTTGTGTGTTTAAGTGAAATTTGGACATTAAAATTCAAAATTAATATACTCACGTAACTTATCACATCAACTTCTGATAATTGGACTTAATGTGACTTTGGACTCGTAACATTCATAAACATGATAACTTCAATTAAATAATTGGACAATAAAATCAAACATAGACTAACATAATGTCTTTCGATATGTTGGTTCTTTTGTCTCGATACCTTTCAGATCGCGAAATGGATGTCAATCAGGAAAATCCCAATGCCCCAAATGAGCTTACAATGGCAGATATCTTCCTTGCGAATTACCACAAAACCATAGGAAAGAACAATCTCAGAGTCGACTTTGACAACTTCACCTGTTCTGAATCCTCATGCAGAGTTGCAGTTGACATCCTCAAAGATCATCCCTTCCGTCTCATGCTATCTAACTCTGCTTCTGTGCCCGAAATCTACATTCATCAGTTCTGGTACACAATGGACAAAATCGACGGTCAAGATGCAGTGAATGTGACCATTGGCACCAAAGAAGTCAAAGTTACAGTGGCGGATCTTCGTGTCATTCTTCTTCTACCAGTTATTCACTCTTCTGAATACGTTCCAACTCCAAGTGAAGAGGAAGTATTGCAGTTCATGGTTGACATTGGATATGACGAAGCTTCTGGCATCATCACCAAACATTCCAGTGTTGATCTCAAGAACATCCCACAACCCTGGAGGACTCTCTATATCATGATCGCCAAGTCAGTCTCAGGGAGAGATAGTGGACATGAACACCCAAAGCTGATGCATCTTCAAACCTTCTGGGGAATGGTTAATAAGAAACACAATGAATATGCAAGCTTAATTTGGAAAGACATGATGCAACATTATAGGAAGCCTGGATCCAAAATCCCTTTCATCAGATATACAAATTTGGTGATCCACAATCTTCTCGGGAAGCACCAGGACATCCCAATGAGAATCAGTGACCCCAACACTCACTCTATGTTGTAAGAGCCTACCTTAAATACTGTGAGGTTCAAATACTCCTCAACCCTTAAACAAGGTGCGGAATTACTTAATTGCTTGATTACTAATGAAATCAAGGTTCTTCCATCATCCTCCCTTATAAGGAAGCAGTGCGTGTTGGAAGAGTTGGGTTTATGGATGAGAAGATGACTTCAGTGGCTACCACAAGGGGAAGGAGAGCAGGAAGCACTGGAAGCACTGGCAGCACTAACAAGTATAAGAAAAGGCATCCAAGCCTAAAGAAAAGAGTCCCACTTCAGATCGTTCGTCCAAAAGTTGAACCGGAACCAATTCCACATGATGACGATTCTGAAACCGAATTAGATGATCTGACTATCTACTCTCAAACGCAAAAAGATGACACATCTACCCAGAAGTCAGAGGACAAACCTGCTAGTCCCTCATTTGACAAAGGGAAGAAGCCAGTGGAGGAGGAAGAAGAAGAAGACTCGGATGTTGAGTTTGATCCTAAGGATGAACATAAACAGTACCAGAAAACTCTGAATCAGCTGAGAATGAAGCATGCTTCTAAAGAGTTCAATCTTCAACAATTGAAAGGCCCTGGAGGTTCCAGCGGTGGTGTTCCTGTTACATCAGTTCTTGATACGGTTAATCAACCCGGTAAGAGAACTGGTGCTACCACAAAGGAATCTACAGAGCAAGAGCAACAAGAGGATCAAGTGATGTTTGGCTTTGAACATGAAGAGCAAGAGACTGATGAGAGAATTACAGAGAAAGATGTGTTAGAAGCTGAAAAGGAAAGGGCGGAAGAGGAACTTACTAAGAAAGCTGAAGAAGAACTTGCTAAGAAGGCTGCAGATGAAGCTGCTAAAAAGGCCAAAGAAGAACGGATCAGAATTGAAATAGATAACTACATTCAAGAAAATCCTGAACATAACCTTGAGCAATCCTCAGAGCAACCCCATAATACTTCCATAACATAATCATCCTCTCACTCATCACCACCACCACCACCATCCAAAGAAACAACAACAAAATCATCATCAAAATCAGTCAAGAAGAAAGCTGATACATGGGCATCTCGAACCAAAGCCAAGATCTAGAAAGCCTTGCATCAATCTAGAAAACGTAAACAAAGTATTCAGGATCGAAAATTAAACATGCTAGCTAACAGGGTCAATGAGCTTTCTCAAGAGATGAACACGTTCGTAGAGGAAAGAGATCAGATAAAGGCATTCCTCAACAGATACGTTAAAGGAGAAATGGATGAGCAGATCAGGAACTATACTCATCACTTCCTTCTCCAAACTGTCCCTGGAGTGACTAAGGAAATGTTCTCAAGAAAACTCTACCCAACGCTAAAGAAACTGGTCAGGCAAATGATTACCACAACACAGGTGGTCATGCAAACTCGACCAGTCCTGCCTCCTAATGTCACTGAAGCTGATTTGATTTCACAGCTGATATTACAGATGTCTCCTCGAGCTCCTACATTCACACCTGATGAATCAAAGCTCTATGAGGTACTTCTCACATATCAACTAAAGACTACGTGCAAGGAAGCAGCTGGTCAGGAGAAGCAACCAAGAGATAATGATGATGACACGGATAAAGACCCAATGCAAAATGTCCAAAGAAAACTGGCGAGTTATCAACATCCATGCCGCCACCACCGCCAAAGACCGCCACCACATCTACTACTCAAGCTTCTCAACAAACTCCATCATCTGGTAAACCTCGGGATACTGACTCTCCACCACCACTGGAGAAAACCGGTGATTACTTTACCTATATCGGTGGTTAAGATGAAGAAATTCCTGAGCCCGAACAACAACCATCACCTAAAAAACAACCGGAATCATCCTCCCGACAAAAAAAGAAGAAACCAAGTTCGGTCGTCTCCTGGTTAGACGAAGATGACACAAAGGAGTATGATTGGTTCAGTCAGCTGGTTGATGCGACGCCTAGGTTAACTAAAGGTCAAGAACAGGTAGACGGTCGTACAATGGAGCAAGTAAAGATTATCCAAGATCAGTTCAAAGTTAAAAAGATGACGAAAGGGGAATTGCACAGAATAAAGAATGACGCGTTCAACTTGTTGAAAGATAGATCAAGCAGTGCCATTGAAGTCGAATATCATCTTGACAACATTGCACGTGCAATGTCTAACAACATTGACTAGCTTAATCATGAATCGAACATTGATGTATCAAGAAAGGATAACACTCCATACTACACCTATTGGACAAAACCACTACAAACCATTGGCTGACCCGAGCAACCTAAGATTCCATACAACTTCTTCTTCAGCAACAACCTCAAGTTTCTCCAAAACGGCAGTAGCATCAGCAAAAAGTATGCTACATCACTCACCTTCAACATTCTAGCTGCAGTTTTCTCTACCAATATTGCCATTGAAGAAGATGCCACCAAGTTGTATGTTGACAAAAATTGTAGATAATGACCTCGATGCAAAATATGGAATTCATCATTGGCCACCAAGGAGAAGACTGTATTACAGAAGCTGCCAAGTTCAACGGTCGAACAAGGAGGTTAAGAGTGATAAGAAGATCGTTGCTATCATGAAGGTTACACTGGCTACAAAATGGGGTTATTCATTCTTGTAAAAAATCAAGGTCAAGCGACAAGATGAAAAAGAATATGACTTCACTGAAGCTGATTTCTCGAGATTGTCACTTAACGACATCGAAGATATGTTCCTTGCAAAGGTACAAGGAAGGATGAGACAATTCTCCACACATATTCAACTTCAGTTCATCACCGCCCTGCTAATCTTTATCCGAAGCAAAGTGATTCTAGAACGTGTTGAAGATTTACAACTTGCGGTCGAATCATACCAAAAGAAGATTGATCTTACACAATCGTTGCTACACTTTCCCAACATTAATCAACTACCTCACTACACTATTTTAAAGAAACCAAAGTTTGGGGTCGTCTACCGCTGTGAACTTCATCATACTTGCTTCATGGCATACGACGAAATCCACAAATTTTGTGATCATACGTTGAAAATGGTTAGGGATGGGTTAGCTTACCGGTTAAAGGATATCCAGGAAGGTATTGGGTCGAAGAAGAGGTGGAATTCGGAAGAAAGAAAGGAAGCTCGCAGAATAATTAAAAGGCTGAATGAAAGGATGTTCCATAGGGATCAGATGAGGAGATTGGAAAGCTATGTGGGAGGATGACAGAGTTTCTCTATCTTAATGTTTGAACGTGAAGAGAAAGTCCCCGGTCGTGTGTAACTGTTAGGTACTCCTTTAAACACTTTTGATTGATTTTTTATTATTGATTTATTTATTCATAATGGCTTATGCACACATAACAGTGTACAACCCGTACTTGTAATGAAAGGACCCTGTGGTACGCTTCCGTGCCACAATCCTTATAAAAGGAGCGAAAGCTTCTTACTTTTGAGTAAAATTTATCAAACCTTCAAAATTTGCAAAATTTTGCTCAAAAGAACAAGTACTCTCTCTCGTGTTTTCAAAACCTCAAAAAGTTAATATTACTTGTTGAGGAGGAGTATTTGCAAAATATCTTTGTTCACAAAATGTTCTTCATGGAAATCTTCCCACAAAACTCGAAATGGTCATATTCGATATCAATTTTCAATCAAAAACAACATTAATATGCCATTTTTGAGCGGGAGAAAAATTGTGTGTTATAAATATGTTAGATTGTGATTGAATCTTCGGGTGCATAGACTTAACCAATGAATTGATAAAATCTGAAATGTCATAAATCGAAAAGACTTGTCTTCCAAGACTTATCCGAGTAGATTGTACCTATTCGAGAAACTCTTGATAGACATGAACTTTGATGGTTTGAAAACCTTTTCAAGGTTTTTCCACATCTTCAAGGTAGTTACTAGAGCTAGTTATCACCTAAAAGCTGACAATGTATCTCTTTAACTATGCAACGTAACCGTGTCTCGCGGGGAATTTTCTATCTTGAGTTGATCAATTCAAAAGTGCGTGCTCTACCCTCACTGTGCAGATTTCTGTCAAAACACTTAAGCACATGTGGAGGGGGAGTATTTCTGAAAAATACAAACTCTCGAAGTGTTACAAATATGTTTTCATTCATAAACACTTTGAGAGATTTTCAAGAAAATGGTTTTATGGAAACATAGGATAGTCATGGATTTATAAGGTGACTAAGTTTAGGGATAAAAGTCCTATGATCCACCAGAGCCGGAAGGATCTACCCAAGGACACCACCAATAGTTAGTACGTAGAAGTCCTTAGGTATGATTATAAAAAAAATTGAGAAAATGAGAATCGGAGAAAGAAGGAGTTGAAGAATTAAAAAGAAAAGTAAAGAAAAGGGTGAAAAGAAATAGCTCTCCAAATTATTCAACTTAGGGCAGACACCGTGTTCAATTCATATGCTACTGGCTGTCACTAGATGACACCGGTATTGAAGATAAAGTCATCATGGACCCAGTGACGCACTGCACTAAACCTTCTTAGCCACTCAAGTTTCTCTCAACAGAAGCTTGTTTTATTCTCACAAGAAACCCTATATAATCTATCGACTCTCTCTTAGAGATTATTGGTATTGAAGAAAGATACCCTCTCCCTAGTCTCCGCTCAGGAAAACCAAAGCACACTATTGAGTCTAGAGCCTCAAGATTCATCAAAAGATCTCTTAGGAACACTTGAACTTTCATCACCTGTCATTCAACATTAAGGACGCAAGTGATACATTCTAGAGTCCTTCGCAGATCCTAGCAATCTACCGAGAACATTTATGAGGGGATTCACAATTGTGATCCTCAATGATTGAATGGAAAATCCTGCCAAGGTCAACATCAAACAGCCCTGACAGCATGTCACTTCGGTAACTCCTTGTGGGTTACGCTTAGTGTTGTCTCAAACGGTCTACAGTCATGAGGTGATGCTTCGGTGTACCTCAGCGACTCACCTAAACTGTAGATGTACTTCGATACATCGTGTTATCCTACTTGAGGGACTTCAGTTTTAGGAACATCCTTTGCTAGAATTAGAGATGTGTTTTCACACTATGCTGTTAACACCCTCAAAGTTCGAACTTGTAAGTGCTGGAAATCCCGCTAAGGAGATTCTTTTCAAGAATTGAGTCCTAAAGATGTAGGTCATTACTTGAACTCGTTCAATGTAATGCCAACTGTCCCTCCACGGGATTCAGACGGCTGATTCGCCCGACCAAGGTGAATGGAATCAAGACATTCCTCAGTATAACAATCGTAGTGGTAAATTCCTTAAGAATAGAACACAATGATTGATTGGTGTTTATCACTAACCAATTTTATGCAGCTGCTGATGGATGCTCCTGGGAGGAAAGATCATGTTGATTCTCCTCATGCTCATACCAACATATATGAAGTTCTCTCAAAAGGCAACTGAAAAGTCAAAATGATTCTTCATCAAAGCCAAAAAAATCTACAAAGTTTAAAGACGAGAGAACTACATCACATCTGAAATCCAAAGTCAAAGGGCATGTGAGCGTGTTGGAGAAAGACGTGGAGACACCTGAGCAACAAAGCTAACCAGATACATATAACAACATCCAATCACATTATCCACAAACAGAACAAAGAACAAAGAACAAAGATTACAATGACGTCAAAGCTGAAAAGTTCAAAAGATACAAGATCCCACACAAGGGGATATTGTCGGAACAAAAGCATCTCTACTCACAAGAAAGAAGAGTGCTAGAAGACGTCGAGCAACCGCTATTACATCATAACTATCACTTAGAGGGAGATTGTTGGAAATGCTCCTAAATATTATTATAAAGTGTTAGTCATTAATATGTAATAGGTTGCATTTATATGGCTTTTATGTTTGTTATTAAGGCATGGCTTATGTAGAAAGCCCATAAGCCCATGCTAAGGCCCATGAGGTCTAGGAAGGGACTAGATATATTGCCCTAGCTCCCTTCCCCTATAAATACTTGTATCTTCTCATTTGAGAAGTTGGCTGTTCACTTAATACATTCTACGTATAACCTTTTGTCACACCCCCAATTTACCTGTTTTGCAGCGGAATGGAATTCCTGGGGGCATTGACTGTCATAGCACCACATCACAGTTATATTGAACGACCTAAAGTGTCGCTTTAAAAACACATCGTTGGATATTTCATAAAAACATACAGAGTTTACAACATCGGTCCCAAAAGTTACAAAGTTCGCAGAAATACAAAATGTTACAAGTCCAAACGATGTTTTTGAAATAAGTGCCATAATGTACATAATGCAAGTCGACGCCGCGACTCTCAAAATGTAGGTCCCTAAACCATGTCATGATGCGAATGCCTCAGTTACCTGAAAATACATTGCTAAAAAGGTCAACAATAATGTTGGTGAGAAATCATAGGTTTATGTAAATGTTTTATACGACTACACAAGTATAGATCATGCATGTCAATCGAGTCACGTAAAAATGTTACAATTGCTCTAAGTCCATGACACCGAAACTAGACAAATCATAATGTATGCCCCTGCAGAGTGTTTGCCAGACAACTCCGTAATGTTATAAAATGAAATGCATCCGTATGACTAGTTGGGATTCACCAACCCGGATGGAGGAGTCACCCTCGATAGATCTATCCACTCATCCTCGCTTCAAAGATTAACGGTTCATGTTCAGGTAATGGGAATGGGGACTTTCAATTGGCAAATACGGTAACTTAAGCAATGTAATGAATTTAATGTACTTGGTATCGTAATAAAAATGTTGTGCAATGTATTCTCCCCCGTAGGTTTGAAAATAATTAAATGTGTACAACGGGGCTATGAAAACTCACTTGGATAATACTGGAATAACGGCAAAAGTGAGTACACTGAGGTTTATAATGATGCTTCAACCGGGACCTATTACGAATGATATGATATGTCATGAGTTGCAATGTAATGTTATAATATGCATGCACTACGTATGTTATTTATACCATTTACGGGTTTTGAAAATATTACTCGTCGACGAAAAATACTCTTTTGACGTCTCGACCCTTCAAAAATGACTTTACATGTTTTTACGTCAAAATGTCATCCTACAATGGTTTTATAATGATTTTTGGTGAAATTAACACTTTTCGTCGCAAAACAATGTCGTCGGAAAAATCATGAAATCAACAAAAATGGCTTCGGAAAACTAGCCGTAAAACGGTGTACGTTGATCGTTAGAGAACGAACTCGACGGTTTTGGAAAGTTTGTATCGATATCTAGAAGTTTCAGTTCAGGAGTTTTCGTCCAAAAGGTCTCGATCATAAAGATATTAAAGGCTAAAGTTGGTGGTTTTTGCTAATTGCGTGCAGAAAATGAGTTTCGGCCAACTTTGAACATCCGTAAATAATTTACAAAAACTCCGCTTGACAAACAGCTTTTTGATTTGAAAAATATGGCCGGTGAACTTGATTTTACTAGAAGTCACTTCGTAATAAAAAGTTTCACATCATGGTTAAAAACTGCCGCAAACATGGACGTTTCAGCTAGTGAAATACTTGTTACGTCAAAAATAATATAATTTTCAGAAAATAATACTTACGGCAACTTTATGAAAATGGCCATATATTTGTCGTTTTAAATCCGTTTTCTACGTAAAATATGTCCTTAGCTTCGTATCGAAGTAAACTAATATATTTTTGAGAAGTCGAAATAATTTGTGAAGCTTAAGGCTCGTTTTTGACCCGAAAATACTAAAAACTGTATGCTGTTTTTCAGAAAAAATAATACTTTTCGTCGTAAAACTTTAAAAATTCACCACGGCTTCGTTATAACTCCGTTTTTATCCGTTCAAAAGGCCACGGATTCGTTTTAAAGTATATTTTCTAATGATCAATGCCAAAAGGTCGTACCATCAGTGGGTTTTTCCAGAATTTCATTTTAAGGACAGAACGTTATATATAGTTTACGAAAATAGTTTTTCTCGGACAAAACCTATTCTAATCCCTTCAAATCAACTCCAAAGCTAATCTAATCCTACCATACACCTTCTTAGGGTGCCATGGGTTCCTAATCACCATCAAGACCATAGAATAACTTGGGAATAATTATAGGATGACTAAAAATATATATATAACTCTAAAATCTTGAAATAAATGGTATAAACAACATAACTTGCATAAAAGCTCCAAAAATAAAAAGATGAGTATGAAATGAAGAAGAAAACATGAAAATGAAAGAAAAAGCTTACTAGTGAAAAAATGAAGAGGTGCTAGTAACAAGGTTATACTTAAATACTCTAGATTTTTATTTCAAAATCTAAGAAAGAGTATACACTAGATTGTAATAATGCTTGCTTGAAGAAAATATTTGGATCCCTTGGTGTTCTTGATGCTTGGCCGGTTGGAGAAGGAAGAAACAAAGAGAGAAAGATCTTTTTTTTTTTTTACTAATACTTGATAAGATGAAATGAAATGAGATAAGAACTTGTTTAGTAGCCTTATAAGTTAAAAACACAAACTAATCACATTAATGCAAACCCTCCCCCCCTAGGTCGGTCAAGGGGGAGGAATGCATAGATATTTGTTGTTTTTTTTTTTTTAAAACTTATACTTGTAAGTAATTAAGTAAAATTTGATAAATTGTACAAGTAAATGTAGAAAATGTAAATAATATAAATGATAGATTTTGGTACAAGTAAATTTTTAATAGGTCAAAATAGAATGTAATAAGTTAATAAAAATTGTAAAAATACATTCCTTGTGAAATTTGAGTGATAAAAATAATTATCGTATAATTTTAAGAAAAACTACGTAATAATTTAACTTTAACGATTTATGTACCAAATAAATTTAAAACACTAGGAAAACTAAAAATATAGTTTTTATGAACTAAATATGAATATAAAAATACCTCGGGATCATTTTTGAAAATAACGGATTAAATATACAAAATAAAACTCACGCGATAAGGATTATTAAATATAAAAATTACGCGTAAAATATGAAATGAAATGTTATGAATGAATTAATGAGATGTAAATGATGTCAATGAAATGTAGACTAATCTTAGTCCATATGAAATGTACGTGGTGTTATGATCATGAATTCGCCGCTAAACCTTTAAGGTTACGCGAATTTGAAACAAGTAAACCAAGTTTACTATAAATGTTGAAATAATGAGACATAAACTGTGTCGAGAAATGACCTGAAATTACGGGTTATCACACCTTTATCCATTCATACGTGTGTATTATGCTCATCCCTCCTTCTCTACCTTGTTTCTATCATATTGATGCTTGTGTTAACTTATGGTGACCTAACAATTATAGATAAATTGAGAAGGTGATGGATACGAAAGTAACCAAATATATGGTGTGCTTTGTATATGGAATGGTTTTGTTCTCCACAGTAGTAGTAAGAAGGTGTTTGGTTTGAATTTGTGAAAAGTGCGAAAAATTAAGAGAGAAAACGGGTACTAGCAGGTCACGGTCCAATGGTACCGCTATGTAGGGGTACCATCCCATGTTTAATGGTACTGTGGACTGTTCTGGCCAGATTTGTTTCCGTTTTTTATTTTTGAAGAATAAATCTCACATATTTTGTGAGTTTTCTGGACTCGATGTTTTAAAGAACTTATACCAAATAAATTCTTTAGAGAATAAATCCAACGGGATTTTGCGAGCATTGATCGAGAACGAATGATGACATCTAATTCCATTTCACAAATTAAATTTACTTTAAATATTTCAGATGAAATATTTAAGTTACCATTCAAAGTTTGAGATGATTTGACTCTAATCTAGAAATGTTTTAAACAAATGTAAATCAAAGATTTATGGAATGTGTTCCATCGTACCTAGTCCTAAGTGGAGATAGTTGAAGTGTTCGCGTTTGAGAGGTTTGGTTAATATGTCGGCGATGTTATCTTCCATCGGAACCTTTTCGATGGAGATGTTTCCTTTCTGGATGTTGTCACAAAGTAAATGAAGATGGATTTCGATGTGCTTCGCACGCGAGTGTTTCACAAGGTTTTGAAAGGCATAAAGCAACACCTATGGTGTTGATTCATAGAAGGGTTTATAATCTAAAAGAATGAAGTATTTAATCAACACAACAGTGGTAGATGTGTGGGTGAGACTCGATTTGGAACATAAGGATGGCTTCAAGTTGATTGAGGTTTGGTGATCAAGATTGATGACGAAAAATAAGAGACTTAAAAATATCAATCTTCGTATAGGCATATTCCCCGTTATTCGGAAGAAAGAGAGTATCAACAGACCATTGGCAAGATAGGATGATAAGTTGGTTTTCTACCCTAAAATCAATGGAGTTCGATCCTCATTATATATGAGGTGAGCTTGATGATAAAATACCATGAAAAACTTATGGGGATGAAAGGGACATACAGAAAGAATATACTAGGAGTGTATATTCAGACGAGGATGAAGGAAACTACAAATCCCTTAATGTAAGAATTCATGAGTCCTTTATGACCCGAAGGTTGATGTTAGCTTTTAGATTTTGGATGAATGTTTTAACATATGTTGTTAAAAGGCTTGAATATGATATTTCAGATATGCAATTAAAAATTGCGATCGCAAGTTAAACTTACTTGAATATTTCTGATAAAATAT
This sequence comes from Chrysanthemum seticuspe, assembly GCA_019973895.1. NCBI lineage: Eukaryota > Viridiplantae > Streptophyta > Magnoliopsida > Asterales > Asteraceae > Chrysanthemum > Chrysanthemum seticuspe. The sequence continues at coordinate 48,155,106 of BPTQ01000007.1, forward strand.
TTAAGTTGTCAAACCTACTCCGAGTTTTACTAAGTTTGTATCTAACCTCCCCTTGACAAGAGGGTGTATCACTTGGAAGCAAGCGAAATGATGACTAAGGAATTAGACAATTTCACAACTACTTTGATTTTTAGATTTTGACACTAGTGTAAGACTATATTACGTCTAAAAGTTTATAGTGATAGGCATACCTAATTCATTATGTGTCAAAACAACATAGTGTGGGTGCACAATTAACAAGCAAATCACATAAAATGCACATAAGGAACAAATGCAAACATCATACAAAACATGATAACATTTAGCATATATCATAGATATACATATCAAGAGATATTATATCAGAATATCTAAACGAAAGCAAAATCTTTCTAATAAACATGCATTCAATAATTAATCAAGTAATTACTAAGCATTAAAAGAGCATAAAGGCATTTAATCATATCTCACAAGAACATGTTATCACTTTGAAACACATATGTGGGATGAAAGTAACCTAGGTTCGCTAAGGAGAATCCTAGTTCCTACTTATTCAAAATGCAATCCTAATGTGAGACAAAGTTCACTGATGTAAACTATCTTTAGTCAAATGTAGGAATGGAAAATTTTCAGGTTATAGAATGAGTATGAGACTATCACTAGTGGTGCTCAATTCAGGCTAACTACGACCATTTTTACGAGTTATACCACAAACCCAACTTCTCTCCAGGAAGAAATTCAACCGTTAGGTCAAATTGAATTTCTAGTGCGATAGGTTCTCCAATAGTCATTCTCATATTTGAAAAAATTAAATTCCTATCTTTGCCTATCGAAGTATAGAAAAAATGATATTAGCTTATTTCGCTAATATATGGCCTAATATGACTCAACTAACCATATTTAAAAGGTCTGTTAAGAGGAAGACATGTCTTACACAATTTCCTAATGAAGGCAAACACGATATTTTAATTTCGAATTTGATGGTGCATTTCATGATCTCTTGGAAGACATCTTTGTTTGTTGAGTTGTTACATGTTATTTTAACATGATTTGGTTTTCTTATAGCCAAGAGATGTCCTAAAGTGAAACAATGTAGAATATGCTTACATCGTGAGTGTTTCAAGAATACTCCTTTGCATATCTTGGGAAAAGAATCTTATTAAGGTTACTTACCTCAATAGATCTTGCATGGTTGAAATGAGACATATTGTATCTTTCAATAAATATGATTTTCTAAGAGGAAACTTATCACTCTTATGAATGCTTAGTAAAACAAGTATTTTAGTGTATGACAAGTTTTACTTGTTTATGCAAGACACATGCTGTATTGGGTTATTATTCAAATCCTATATAATATATTTGTTAAACAAGATGCAATGTATGTTAATACAAATAAACCGTAAAAACGTTTATTAATATTTAGCGATCTCTTTGTGTTTTGTTGATAACAAATATAATGTTATCATAAGTAAAATTATAAGGATACATGTTATTTTTGTAAAGCATTTACATATAGTCATTTAATACAAATTGTTGTAATAAATCATTTGTTGTAATAGTTTATTAGGATGGGTAAAAATCACAACCCATGGAGCATATCCATAACCCATGGTATTGACCCATATCCATTTGACTAGATGCATTGCATCTATTAGATACATTGTATCTAATGAAATACCCATGGACCAACCCATGACCCATAACCAAAAAACCCATGGGCAAAGAGGAGCGTCCAATGGATCCGTGAAGTTACACTAGACGGATCCCTTAAGGGAGGGATCCGTGGGATCCGTGGAACAGTGGCAAGTTTTTGCCTATAAATAGAGAGCCATTTCTTCATTTCTCCTCACCCCTCTTCTTACTAACTCTCTCATATATTCTTACACTCTTCTAACAAAAGATCATTTGATCTAGAGAGTTGTTCTTCTTTCTTCTATTGTGATTCTCATATAGGTCCTTCTCTAAGGCGAGATCACGAGCTTACTACAAGTCATCCAAGCAAGGGGTCCTTGATTGATTTGTTCCTCCACAAGATTTCTGTAGCAAAGATCTTGTACTTGGTATTTCACATAGTTGTTGTGTAATAGTCGTGTTGGTTTGGTCCTCCGTGTTACGGACTCGGTATTTAGCTTTGTACTGGAAAAAGGTGTAAGCAACGTTGTGAAGGCTTCTCCGCCAAGTTGAAGGAGTTTGTTGACATAGTGCTTGAACTCTTGAGTAGGTGACTCGGGGAGTGGAGTAGGGAAAGGAAGGTGTCCTTGTAGCCGAACCTCTATAAATCGATTGTGTCATTTCTATCCCTTACTTTAATTTATTTACTTTCATTGCTCTTAGATCTATACTTTATCTTCATCCATACGATCTCACATAACATCGAATCTAAAGTTTTTAGAAACTAACTTAAAATCGGCAAAACTATTTAAACGCCCCCCCCCCCCTTCTAGTTTTTCACAATTGGCATCAAGAGCTAAGTTTATAAAAGTTTTAAAGTAAACCGTATTTTAAAAACTTTTCGATCACTATTGGTTCTGAAAATTACAAGGAAGGGCAATCCATGCAACGACCTCCACTACTTGAAACTAATGGTTTTATATATTGGAAAAATAGATTCGAAACGTATGTGAAGTCTAAAGATATTGATCTTTGGTACATCATTGTTGAAGGCGATTTTGAAGCCACCACAAAAGATGAAAATGGAATTTTAGTTAACATACCTCATGATAAACTCACCGATAAAATCAAGAAAAAGCTTTCCAAAAATAGTGAAGCTAAAATGGTTTTGTATAATGCTTTACCCAAAAAGGAATTCGAAAGAATCTCAATGCTCAAAACCTCTAAAGAAATTTGGAATTCTTTAGTTGTAACTCATCAAGGTAATCAACAAGTGAAAAACAATAAAATAGACTTATTTGTTCAACAACATGAACAATTTTCAATATCGGATGAGGAAACTATAGATCATTCTTTTTCTAACTTTAATACTATAATTACATCTTTACAAGCACTTGATGAATCTTTCTCTAGCCGTAACCATGTTAGGAAATATCTAAGGGCACTTCCATCCAAGTGGAGATCTAAGGTGACGGCAATCGAAGAGTCAAAAGATTTGACAATCCTCACCCTTGACGAACTCATAGGCAACTTAAAGGTCTATGAGCTTGTCCTTGCTAAAGATTCTGAAGCCTCAAAAGTGAAAGAGAAGCACAAATATCTTGCCCTCAAAGCCAAGAAGGTTTCAAGCGATGAAGAGAACTCCTCTTCAGATAGTGATGACGAGGAGTATGCCATGGCGGTAAGGGACTTTAAAAAGTTTTTTAGAAGGAAGGGAAGATATGTCAAACAACCGTATGACGACAAGAAAGGAATCCAGAAAAGAAAAGAGGACGAGAAGCCAAGGGATGATCGTGCTTGCTTTAAACGTGGGGACCCAAACCACGTTATAAGTAAGTGTCCCAAACACGATGATCCAAAGGTATTCGTGAGCGGTTCGTGGGGAATAAGCAAGGAGGAGGACGAAGAAATTTGTCTCATGGCAAATGACGAGGTATGTCACGAATACTATAGTAGTTCATCATTAGATGATGATTAATTGAATAATGAATATGATAAAATTTGCAAAATTAGTTTAAAATTAATCAACAAAAACAAGTTTTTGAAAAATCAAAACCAACGTTTAGATAAGGAAGTCATAGAGTTAAGGGCAAAATTGAAACGTCTAGAAAAGGCAAAGATAGCAAGTGGCGAATGTGAACTTTGCGTTCAACTTCAAACACTAGTTGATCAACTAGATTCTAAGATTGCTAGAATGAACACTAATACCTTAGATATGATATTGGATAGTGTTAAAACTGGAAACAACCAAAAAGGTCTAGGTTTTCAAGAAATTAATGCATCAACTAGCAAAAACAAAGAAACACAATTCGTAAAGGCACTAGAAAAACAAACCATTGTTGTGGCAGATCCCACGGATCCTACAAAAATAGAACCGGCTAGTGTACAACCAAGGATCCGTGGGTCTGCTGAAGCAAACAGTGGTAATAACATAGCTTCCTCTTCTAGAACTGATTTTGTTATTGTTAATAAGAAGAAACCAACTCATGTTACCATTAGACAACAACCCCCAAGATATAATCAAAGTTTTGCAAGAAACAAAGGTCCATCATTTTCAAAACCGAACACATCTAGGAGACCTAAAAATGTTTATCCAAGAAGTAACCATCAAATAGGATGAAATCCAAATATGCAAAATGGTTTACCATTTCAAAACTTTGCACCATGGAACACATATTCACCTTATCCATACATGTCTAACATGAATGGAATGTTTAACACTAATGGATCCATGAACAAATGGGGACCAAAATTTTGAGTTAATTGTTTTCTTAGGGGTGCTTAAAGGTCGACCTAGATCCGGATGAATGGATCAAGGATAGCGGGTGCACGAGGCACATGACCAGAAATAAAGATTTAACAAAGCAAAATCATCGGTAAAGGTACGATTTCTAACAAATCTCTAACCATTAACGATGTGTGTCACATAGAAAACCTGAACTTTAACCTCTTAAGTATAGGTCAAATATGTGATAAAAAGTGCAACGTACTTTTTAACAAAACCGGTAGTAAGATATTAAAAAACGGCATCACCATAGGAAGAGGAATTAGGAAACATGGAGTCTATGTCATTAAAATTGGTAATGAACCTATAGACAAACTTTGTCTTACTTCTATGGATGATACTTCGACCTTATGGCATCGAAGATTGGGTCATGCCAATATGCGACTTCTTCAATCGCTATCATCCAAAGATCTAGTAAGAGATCTACCTAAATTAAAATATGAACATCACTTTTGTGATGCTTGTAATGTAGGAAAACAAGTCCATTCTAGTCACAAAGCTAAAAACATGGTGTCTACAACTAAGTGTCTAGAATTACTACACATTGATTTATTTGGTCCATCTGCTATCCAAAGTTATGGAGGCAACTACTACGCTTTGGTTATAGTGGATGATTACTCTAGGTACACATGGACTAAATTTTTAAAGAACAAAACTAAAACATACAATTACTTTGAAATATTAAGTAAGAAAATCCAAAGACAACTAGGAAGTCCTATAGTGTCTATTAGAATGGATCATGGTAGGGAATTCGATAATGAAGTGCAATTTGGAGCCTTTTGTGACGCTAATGGTATTACTCACAACTTCTCGGCTCCTCGCACTACACAATCGAATGGGGTAGTTGAAAGAAAGAATAGAGCCCTACAAGAAATGAGTCGCACCATGCTAAATGAGCAATCCATACCTCAAAATTTTTGGTGCAATGCCGTTGATACCTCAACATACATACTTAATCGAGTCTTAATTAGACCAATTTTAGGTAAAACTCCATACGAGTTACTTCAAGGCAAAAAGCCTACGTTAGATCACTTTAGAGTCTTTGGTAGCAAATGTTTTCTACTTAACACTAAAGATTACCTTACAAAATTTGATCCTAAATCAACCGAAGGTATCTTTTTAGGTTATTCTCCTAATAGCAAAGCTTACTTCATATTAAATAAAGAAATAATGAAGGTTGAAGAGTCATTAAATATTAAATTTGATGAAAGTCCACCCAAACCTACTCCACCTCTTGTCGATGATGGGATTGTCGAAAGTGAAGCTATTTTAATAAAGAAAAATATAAACGAAGAAGAAGAACCCTTAAATGATGAAATCATAAATATTAAAGAGTCCAAAGATCACCCCGTAGATAAAGTTATAGGAAAGCTAAATGAAAGAACCTTAAGGTCTCAAGTTCAAAACCAAAGTAGCTTGTTTTGTTTTGTCTCAACCATAGAACCTAAGAATACACAAGAAGCCATAAAAGATGAAAGTTGGGTAATGGCTATGCAAGAAGAATTAAATCAATTTGTTTCTAATGATGTTTGGACACTCGTCCCCCCACCTAGTAATCAAACCATAATAGGAACCAAATGGGTATATAAAAACAAGTTAGATGCAAACGATATAGTGTCTAGAAACAAAGCTAGACTCGTTGCCCAAGGGTATAATCAACAAGAAGGAATAGACTTTGATGTGACCTATGCCCCCGTGGCTAGATTAGAGTCTATAAGAATACTTCTTGCGTATGCTTGTGCTAATGATCTTAAGCTTTATCAAATGGATGTCAAAAGTGCTTTTCTAAATGGTTTTATTAATGAAGAAGTATATGTAGCTCAACCTCCAGGCTTCATCGATTTTGAAAAACCTAAACATGTGTATAAGCTAAAGAAAGCCCTTTATAGTCTTAAACAAGCTCCAAAAGCTTGGTATGATAGACTCAAGTCATTCTTAATCAAACACAACTACACCATGGGGTTAGTTGATAACACACTTTTTACTAAGAAAAGAGAGTCACATATAATCATTGTTCAAATATATGTAGATGATTTTATATTCAGATCTAGTTGTCAAGACATGTGTGATGATTTCTCTAAAATCATGCATGACGAGTTCGAGATGAGTATGATGGGAGAACTTAGTTTCTTTCTTGGTCTACAAATCAAACAAGTAAAAGATGGTATCTTCTTTAATCAATCTAAATACATAAAGGAGATGTTAAAGAAATTCGGTTTAGAAGAGTCAAAACCAATTAGGACACCAATGTCATCTGAAACCAAACTCACAAAAGATGAAGACGACAAATCCGTTGATAACACAAATTATCGTGGCATGATTGGTAGTCTTCTCTACCTCACGGCTAGTCGGTCGGATATCATGTTTAGTGTTTATCTATGTGCTAGGTTTCAAGAAGATCCTAAAACATCACATCTAGAAGCCTCAAAAGGATATTTAGATACATTGAGGGTACAACTCAATTAGGATTGTGGTATCCTAAGGGTACGGGGGTAGAAACAATTGTATATGCAGATTCTGACCATGCAGATGATATGTTGACCAAAAAAGTACAAGTGGGGTATGTACTTTTATGGGATGTTGTTTAACATCTTGATTCTCAAAGAAGCAAAGGGCATTGGCCATATCAACAACCGAACCCGAATATGTCTCCGCTGGCAAAGCATGCCAAAAAGCACTATGGATGAAACAAGCGTTAGTTGACTACGACATTCATCTAAGTGACATAGCCATCCTATGTGACAAAAAAGGTGCCATCGACTTAAGCAAGAATCTGGTATTGCATTCTCGCACCAAGCATATAGAGATTTGTCATCACTTCTTAAGAGACAATGTTCAAAAGGGAACATCTCTATTGAGAATGTAGCATCCGAAGACAACATAGCCGACGTCCTCACCAAACCGTTGAAGCGGGAACAATTCAACCTACTTCATCTTGGTCTTGGTCTCATGGAACAATCGTCGTAATTAGCTTTTAAACTCTACAAGGTATGTAAACACTAGCCTACTTCTTTCTGAGTCTAGGATCTCTATTCACGCACAACTCACAAGCAATAAAGGAATTTTCAAAACCCAAGATAAGTTTTTACTTATAACTCATAGTTTCTCTTATTTTTCAAGATAAGTACATTTTGCAAACACATAATGGCATACATAATTTTCTTTAGAATAAACGGTTTATTCACACATAGAAACCTCTTTTCAAAATGTTTTTTAAAAGGATACATCTTCCCGTATCACTTTCACAAAAGACATTTCTCATGTCTAGGACAAATCGCTTTTTTATTAGTAATACAAAGTAAAAACCCGTTTTCATTGCATCTCATGTCTTTTGAATGCTAAAGATGACACATAACTAATATATGTTTTCGGGTACATTCATTTAAGCAACAATGAATTAGGAGCACTCGGGTTATCTCACATAATAGTGTGCTTTTTCACTTCTAGTTTATTCTTCTTTTCTTTTTAGGAGTCGATATAACCGCAACTCCAAATGGTTTGCATATAGGCACACACTAGGCACAAATGTTTCCAAAATGAAAATTTTGAGCTGCCTGTACCGCGGATCCCAGCCTTAATGCTGGACGGATCCCTCAAGGGAAGGATCCGTGGGATCCGTGAGACAGAAGCTAGTTTTATCTTCTATTTTTCTATCTTTGGATGAAAACTTTAATATTTTCATCATTTACTTTTTTTTGGAGTATGTTATTTAATGCTTGTGTTCTCATGATCACATGCCTTAAATTCATATCTAATCATTAGATTTTAATCCACTTTTTGGGTCAAGCATTCATTACAAATGCATTATTTTATATAAATAGGATTCCCAAAATGCTTGCATATTCATCATATCTCAACTTCACAAACAAACACCACTATGTCATCCAAAAGATCTTCCAACATAGATGAATCACCTAGTGCAAATAATCCCTTTCAAGAAATCCAAAATTTTGTCCTCCCACCTTCCAAAATACCACAACCAAAATCTAGGAAATCCGCACGGATTAGCATCCGACCTTATTGCATAGCAAAACCATCATCAAATGGTTCATCACCAACCTTTATTTCACCACAAGATGCTTCCATCATAGCACCTCCTTCATCACCAACAAGTACACTAACTTCATCACACATCAAATCACCACCTAAGGTCACACTTTTGGAACTCCTTAAGACTCCAACAAGATCTCAACAACTAAAGCAAAAAGAATTAGTCTTTTTGAGACCTCCCACTTCTCCAAACACAATTTTCAAAGACCTTGAAACGTCACCACCCTTAGCTCCCATTGTTTTACAAGAACATCTAGGCTCTTTTCCACCACCACTTCCAAACATTCCGGACTTTGATCCGCTTTTTCCAACTTTTCCACCACAACTTCCGCATCTCACAAATCAAAGTAGCCCGAAAAAATTCCGCACTCATTACCCACATCACTTACATTGTGAACATTGCCAAACCACTAGGGATATCGCAATAGAAATTAGGGAAGAAATGAGATTCATCCTAAACCTCATCCTTGATCGCATCAACATCATTACTCATCAAAACCTCCATCAACCTTATGCAAGCATGGAAGGAATCATTTTTTTTATTTTTCTTTTGAGTCATTTTTAAGAACAAGTCTTGTTCTTACTTTTACATGCTTGTATGTGGCATAAATACCACTACATTTTGTTGTTTTATTACAAGGCCTTGTTTACATACCTTGGCTCCCAATCTTGATTCTCGTCAATCACAATATTATTTATGCATGTTACTGCTAACCCTTTCTTTGTAGGATTTTTTTTATTTTTCTCACTTGACGCCCCAATCTAGGGGGAGCTACCGTCAAGGGGGAGTAAGCGATACGTGGACTATTTTTTCACATTTTATTTCTCCGATGGGGTAACTTTTTGTTTCGACAAAAAGGGGGAGAAGAAGTAAAACTTAGGCTTTCAAAACATACATCTAATCTTAAGTTTTACTCATCATAACATTATGTTTTGTCATCAACAAAAAGGGGGAGATTGTTAATACAAATAAACCGTAAAAATGTTTATTAATATTTAGCGATCTCTTTGTGTTTTGTTGATAACAAATATAATGTTATCATAAGTAAAATTATAAGGATACATGTTATTTTTGTAAAGAATTTACATATAGTCATTTAATAAAAATTGTTGTAATAAATCATTTGTTGTAATAGTTTATTAGGATGGGTAAAAATCACAACCCATGGAGCATATCCATAACCCATGGTATTGACCCATATCCATTTGACTAGATGCATTGCATCTATTAGATACATTGTATCTAATGAAATACCCATGGACAAACCCATAACCCATGACCCATGACCCAGAACCAAAACACCCATGGGCAAAGAGGAGCGTCCCACGGATCCCTGAAGTTACACTAGACGGATCCCTTAAGGGAGGGATCCGTCGGATCCGTGAACAGTGGAAAGTTTTTGCCTATAAATAGAGAGCCATTTCTTCATTTCTCCTCACCCCTCTTCTTACTAACTCTCTCATATATTCTTACACTCTTCTAACAAAAGATCACTTGATCTAGAGAGTTGTTCTTCTTTCTTCTATTGTGATTCTCATAAAGGTCCTTCTCTAAGGCGAGATCACGAGCTTACTACAAGTCATCCAAGCAAGGGGTCCTTGATTGATTTGTTCCTCCACAAGATTTCTATAGCAAAGATCTTGTACTTGATATTTCACATAGTTGTTGTGTAATAGTCTTGTTGGTTTGGTCCTCCGTGTTACGGACTCGGTATTTAGCTTTGTATCGGAAAAAGGTGTAAGCAACGTTGTGAAGGCTTCTCCGCCAAGTTGATGGAGTTTGTTGACATAGTGCTTGAACTCTCGAGTAGGTGACTCGGGGATTGGAGTAGGGCAAGGAAGGTGTCCTTGTAGCCGAACCACTATAAATCAGTTGTGTCATTTCTATCCCTTACTTTACTTTATTTACATCGAATCTAAAGTTTTTAGAAACTAACTTAAAATCGGAAAAACTATTCAACCCCCCCCCCTTCTAGTTATCCACAATGTATTCTCTTGTCACATAACCATTCATGTTACACAAACAATAAGGTGCATAAGATATAAGTTATCCTCTGTCAATCTTTTGATAAGAGAAATACATGTGATCTTCTCGAAGATTAATGATGTACATAATAGTTAAAAACATATTATGTGTGACAGTTTTACTAGACATGTGATTTTGAGCATTGAATCATTCATGAGCAAAGTATACATATGTTGTTTGTTTGCTCGTGTTTGATTTTTTGGAAATGATACATTTACTAATTTCATTGTGATAAGGATTTAAAATGTATGCTTTTAGGGGGTCATTTAAGCCCTAAATCGACCACTTTTATATCCGTTGCTGCTTAATTTTGTTCCTTTTCACTTTTTAGATCTCTTGGAAGCAAAATGCTGGAATGAAGCATATTTGGACGAAAAGAAGCAAATACATGAAGAAAATGGAAAAGTCAAGATCGAAGTCACTCAACGCTGATCAACAGTACCTGACGGTCTATGATGACTTGATCAAAACATGCACCAGACAGCTCGGTGGAAATTTTTTTCACATAACCTGATGGTGTCACGTAAAAAAGAAGGAGGGCATCACTTACAGTTTTCAACTCAGACAAACCAGATCCAGAATCAAAAAGACGTCCCAACTGAAGAATGACGACATCACAACTCTAAGGTGACGTCATCCCATCGATGACTTGGCCAAAATGAAACCCTAATGATGGCGAGCTGACGGCGCGTCCCATGCAAAAGGTGACGCTGTCGCAAGTGTAAATCTATATATAGAATTTGATTTTTCTGCATTTAAGAGGTATACTTTTGGAGAAAAAACCCTAAATCGTTTGTAGTCCGATTTGGACAGTATCTTAGGGTCCCATACCCTATTTTACACATCGAGATAAGTCTTTTAATCCAAAGTAATATTATATCTATCCCTTATTCAATTGATTGAGTGTATGCTTACTTGTTTACCATGTCTACCTAAATTTCTTGTGTGTTTGCTTAGATCTATGAAACCTAGTTATTGATTATTTTTAGGTTGTTTCTTATCTTAATTGTAAATTGGCTTAGGAGTGCAATTAGGCATCATTCATTATATTTAATGCTTGAGTATGCTTTATGAATGTGTGGCTTATGAATGAAATAGCCTAGGCTTGCCGCTTTTGTTAGGAATTATTGTAACAGTGGGTTCCTGCTGATAGTATTAGTGATTCTGCTAATAGTGTGGTTACTGCGGATAGTGCAGTTGCTACTGATAGTTTTATTGTTTCTGTAGATATGTAGTTTCCGTATTATTAGTATCTAGTTAGGATATGCATAAGTTAAATTAGGAATAGATAATGCATATCTTTTACGTGTTTAGTAAGCTGCAGAATTAGGGTTTCTAGTAGTATAAAAGAAACCAGTGGCTAGGGTTTATGTACGCTTGTCAATAACATTGTTAGTAATTTAATATATATCCATAGAGGGTCAAGAATTGTGTGTTTATTCTCTTCTTGATTCTTGTGTTTATATTTCGCGTAAACATAAGTCTAGTAAAGGTTCTCCATAGTTTTCTTGTGATTACACAGGTTGACTATACTTTCATTAAGGCTCGTAAGATCTATCTAGGACTGAACCTAACAAGTGGTATCAGAGCCTGGTGAGAATCTTTCAAAGAAGACATTCTTACTCTCTTTCTCAAAACCCTAACAATGACATCATCAAAACATTCAGAATCAGACAATGAGGAGAAGTGATAACGCTACACGCGTCGTTCGGGGTCAAGGAAACTTCCTTTTTTTCGAGCAAGTTTTATAACACCCTAGGCAGTGAACCTAATCGTTGTAGTGTAGTAATTAGGGTAAGCCACGGGTATTGATATCGTTCTCTAGGGGAATAGGAATGCTAGTGAGAAGTTACTATGCTAAGGTTGCGGTTGAGGAAGATTATTTTTTGTATTTTTATATTTTATTAAATGGAAAGGTACGAATCTCGGGTATTGGATTTGGGGGGTTGGTATTTCTACCGATTACTCTACTATTATCTAATTATCTAAACTAAGGTTGTGGGAGTCTATGTCTAATTAATGTGTGCTCGTATGATAGTTTAAAGATGTGTTCACTTAGGTTATACTACTCCTTAATTATCTCCTATTGATGGTTGAGTTGTCACGTCTTTATTCTTAGTTGCGTTGTGTGTCTAAAGTTGTAGGGTATGCATTTCTCCCTAACTCTTTGAACTTACCAAAGGGTCTCGTCTACAAAACCCACTAGGGATGATAAACTCTTACTCTAAGGCACTCTTTGGATAATTTAGCCTACAACTACTCAGGTAATCATATTCTAAGGTTCACAAAGATGAATCAAGCATTAAGTACACAACGAATGACCTATCGCATTACTAGATCATTAATCAACTAAGATAAGAAACAACCAATCAATATTCAATAATTAAGTTTCATACTTCCTAAGCAAACACACAAATAAATTAGCCGGACATGGAGAACATGCAAGCATACACACAAATAATCAAAGACATAATTGAATTAAAGAAGTAAATACTTATCTTGATGTAAGATAGGGTTTAAAACCCTAAAATACTGTACAAGACACCTTAGGTTCGATTTTAGGTTTTCACTCCAAAAGACTCTCCCTAAAACTGAAAAATTTGGATTCTATATATAAGATTACATATGCGACGGCGTCACCTTATGTTTCGTGACGCCGTCGTGTCGCCGTCATTAGGGTTTCATCTTGGCCACGTTAACCTTGTGACGGCGTCACCTTATGTCCGTGATGCCGTCCTCTTCAGCTTCTGACGCCGTCTGGGTCACATCTAGGCCGTCTGAGTTGCGACGGTCTACTCTTAAAGCCCGACGCCGTCACTTGTAAATGAGCAATTTGGCTACTGAGCCGTCACAAAAGTGATGCGACGGCGTCGCAGTTAACACCTGACGCCGTCCCCTTCAGTTCCAGCAGTCTGAGTGGCTTGATTCTTGACTTTGGCCATTTTCTTCGTATATTCGCGCCTTTTCGTCCAAATAAGTGCCATTCCAGCATTTTGCCTTCAAGAGACCTAAAAAGTGAAAAGGAACAAAATTAAGCAATAACGGATACAAAAGTGATCAAATAAGGGCTAAAACGACCCCTCAAAATGGTACCTTTTAAAACCTTATCAAATATCCCTACACTTGTTATTTGCTTGTCCTCAAGCAAATGTGCTTTTAGCCAATTAATTTATAAGTTAGGGGTCATGAAGCATTAATTAAAAATGGTCCACAACACATATAAGCCCCGCAAAAGTCATAACAAGCACGAAAATTGCATACTAGCACCTCACATGGGGTGTTTGGGTACTCACATCTCTCTCGGGTGTATATATGAAATATAACAAATAGGAAATGGAAGATAAATACTCATTAACCGGTCCTAGTACATAGATTACCATAGGCTTGAGAATAGATCAAACCTCCATCGCTTTGGCGTAAGCACCTAGGAAAGACTATCAAAGAGGTCTTTTAAAGGGTTGTAATGTTAGGCTTACGGTAGGGAAACAAAGGGTTTGGTGGGATAGGATTTTTTTTTACACTCTATTTTTTTTCTTTTTCTCTTTTTTCTATTTTTTTTGTCTTTTTTTTTTTTTTTTCACATACACTTTTACTCTACCATCCTCTACGGTAACATCAAAATGATAGGGATTTATAGGCACATCCCTACACTTGAGTTTTTATTATTCTAACACTAATTTGACCCGAATTGAAAAGATCAAAACACTTGGGGTACATTATTACGCAAACAAAGGGAATTTGAATTTAACGTTCCCTTCCCGTCATTTCATAAACTTTAACTTTTCCCATGAATCCCAATCGTCCCAAAACTGTATACAAAGGATATGACTCGACTTAACAACTTATGCAAGCAACTAGATAATTGAACTAAGGGTTTAGGGTGATAACAAACATTTGCACTAAAAGTGAGTGCATAAAGGGTAGGCTAAGGCGATTTGGGTGTATATTTGGGGGTGGGGTGTAAAAAATGCTCTTCATTGATATTCCGGAAAAACCGAAACATCACGAGAACCGCGAAAAGGATAGGCTCTGAGGGGTTAACTAGGGGTATCGTGTACTAAAGATGAGTACAACGCAAAGGTGTGGGGGAATTACTCAACCGATGTGGAAGAAGTAATTATATTACGGGTATCAAACAAGGGTTATCCTAATGCCTCTTATCATTTAGTTATTCCTAACTACACAAGTGTAGCCTCACTTGCGATCTCGGAATGCATCACAAAACAAGTTCTAGAATCTATTATACTACCGGTTCACACTCTAAGCATTAAAGATGAATGCTTTAATTCCTACTAATCTAAGGGCGATCCTCACATTTTGGGTAGAATTTAAGTGGTAAAGAGTTTTGTGCTAGTCATGCAACTTCCTATCCATGAGACGCTTTTGTTAAGACTAATGGCCCACTCTTATATGTCATGAAAAATTTTAAATTTGGTGCCAAAATTACCCTAACCGACATTTTCTCATGGTTTATTACACAATCACAATTGGAAAAAGCAAATAATAAAGGATAAGCATAGTTTCAAAGTTCCCGTTTTATTTTCCCTCCCTACACTTAAACTGAACATTGTCCCCAATGTTCCCCGAAAGTATCAAAGTTATGATAATGGAAGGTAATTAAAAACAAAAGAAACTAATACTCCCCTGATTAGCTCGGTAGGATCCGTGTAAAGTGGTGGTTAAATCCTTTTCAAGAAGAATTATTGCGTGAAAAGCTCCTTCCAATCTTATGTAACTTCTTCTTGACAAAATAAACCTGCACACTTGAAGAAAACAAACGAAACCTTCGCGTAAAATCGGCGGTAATAATATATATAAGACTCGATTTAAACTAGGATATAATGCTTGTGGAATGGATGTTTACAGAATTTCTAAGAAAATTAAGACCTGGAAAATTCCAAAAATTTACAAGTAGCTTAGAAAACGAGAAAAAAGTAATCTGATGTTTTTACTCCTTCCTGACGCCGTCAGGTTGCAATCCTGACGCCGTCAGGTTATCCTGACAAAAACTGGTCTGCGATTTTCTGAAAAAATTCTGGAAAATTTACATCTTTAGAATCTGGAAATATTTCTGCAAAAACATCCATTATGACTCGATACAAGCATTTGACTCGAACAAACAAACATAAATATCTTTTAGTTAATTGTTATTCTCATGTTTACGTTTCTTTTGAAAACGTGTGTAATCCTCCCTACACTTATCCCTTATGTAAAATACCTTTATATGCAATTAAGACGAGGTTAAAAACAAAATAAAGCATTTTTACAAATTTAAACATGAGGATAAACAATTAATAAAAGATATATGACACTAACAAGCAAACAATTAAGCATGGGTTGCCTCCCACGAAGCGCTTTTCTTTATTTAAGAGTCTTGTAGCTAGACTCATAGTCGTGCTCCTACGTACCGATATAAGTAAGTCTATCCTCAACAATGTCGTAAGGATCAAACTTATCATTCAAGTTCCTAGTAGTACGTTCGGTTAAATATGTCTTTTCAAACTTCTCCCCATCGGGATCATAGATTTGTATCCTAATGTGCCACTCTCCATTGCCATCACCAGGCGGTCTATCCCAATCCCACTTGTGTTCAGATTTCTCAACTTTCCATTTATTCATGACAAGGTAAACGGGCAAGCTTCCTAGGAACTCGGTCATCTTCCTAAATACTAAGGCGTCCTCGAACGGGTTTACTTCCATGTCCCTAGCCATTTATTTTTCTTGGAAAGTTGCTTTACTAGCGAAGGCTTTATCTAGGTAAAAAGGTCTTTGGGGGCCTATGATGTTCTTATCAATCCAAGGTCCATATCTAGAAGGCTCTCTATCCAACCTAATCTCTTGTGGGATTTCCTCATCCTTGTAGTATGTATGCTTTTTGACATCGTAAACGGATCTAGCACTCCCCTCTCCTACCACTATTTTGGACATCTTACAATCGATGATGGCACTAGCGGTAGCTAAAAATCCTCTTCCAACTAGTAATGGGCATGTCGGGTCCTTATTCATGTCTAGCACATGAAAGTCGGCCAAAAGAGTCAACTCTCCTACGTGTACTACCATGTCCTTTATTATTCCTACCGAACGTGCCACACTACCGTCCGCTAGACCTAAGATGGTTTCCGTTGGTTCTATTTTACCTAAGTTAAGGCTTCTATGGAGGGACAACCGAACAAGATTGATGCATGATCCTAAATCGGCTAGAGCGTCTAGTGGTTTGGAAGTTCCAAGCCTACACGGAAGAGTGAATAGCCCGGGATCGTCTAACTTCTTAGGTAAGTTGTTTCGCACAAAAGCGGACCCATGTTTTCCAAGCCTAAGTTCTAACTCATATTTTTCTTTTAAAGCATTATAATAAGGTGCATGAGCTAAGACTTCAAGAATCGGTTTTTCTTGATGGAGTTCCTTGTACTCCTCCTCTAAACTAGGTTTGGATTCTTGGCTGACGGGTTTCTCAAGAGTAGGCTCTACCAAAGGTGCCGGGCCTTGGTACCTCTTGGATGGCTTGGAACCCTTTTTGATAGCATTTACCGAGTGAACCGTCAGATGCGAGGGGCATGGATGTGCACTCTCCCATGGTGAACTAGAACATGAAGTCGACGCAATCGAATTAACTTTTGGGTTCTTTATGGTATCACTTGGGAGTGCTCCAACTTCCCGTTCATTGAAGGCTTTTAAGAGGGCATCAAGCTTGGTTGTCATCTCGCTTTGTTTTTGCTTAAAATTGGCTTCAAGCTTATTTAATCGAGTCTCTTGGGATGACAAAAATCTAGATGCAATTGCCTCAAGATTAGTGGGGTTCCCGGTATTAAAAGAATTGAACCTAGTGGGCGAACTAGATGAGCTTTGGGGTGTTCTTGAGTTTTGGTTCCACTTAAGGTTAGGGTGATTTCTCCATGAGGGGTTGTACGAGTTTCCTAAGTTGTTTTGTTCGGGTTTGAAAGTGTACCACTTCTTTCCCGCTCCGTTGGTACATATGGAGGCGTAGTCCGCAAAGGCTTGTTCGGGGAGCCTTGTGCAATCACGAGTGTCATGGGGACCACTGCATAACTCACAAGGTAGAGTGATTTGATTCACTTGTCGTGAGGACTTAGGATTTTTGTAGGAACTCATGAGGAATTTAACTTGATCTTCAAGTTCGATCATCCTACGGTCGGAAGGTTGTGAGTTGATGGAAGGCAAGGAGATCACCTTAACGGTTTTAGGTAGCTCACGGGGGTCGTCCCAACTTTCGTTATCGTAGAGGGCAAGGTCCTCTATTATACCCCATGATTCTTCCGCTTGGTCAATGGATCGCTTAGTGGGGAAGTTGACATGATCATAAAAGATTTGGACTTGGAGCCAAAGATCAATGCCGTGATGAGGGACTTTATGAAGTAAGTCCTTGAATCGGGTCCATGCTTCATAGAGAGATTCACCTTGACGTTGTTGGAACATCAAGATGTCATTCCTAAGCTTAGTGGTTCTCCCCGGTGGGAAAAATTGAGCAAGGAAGCGAGAGGTAAGATCATCCCAACTTGAGATGGAGCCGGCGGGAAGTCGCTCAAGCCAATTACTAGCTTGGTCCCGTAGAGAGAATTGGAAGAGACGCAGGCGCGTGGTCTCCCGAGTAGTAGCATCAAGGTCGATGGAATCGACAATTTTGAGGAAATCCCTTAGATGCTGATTCAGATCTTCGGAACGAAGTCCATGGAATGCACATCCGTTTTGCACCAACCGGATGGTGTCGGATCGCAGGGCCGTAGTTTGGGCTTGGTCGGGAAGCTCAATGGTGCTCCTATAGCCTAGGTGGCTTGGTCTTGAGTTGTTAGGATCGTATATGTGGTTGATATGGTGAATCGGGAGGTCTTGGAAGATGGAAGAAACCCATCTTCAAGTTAGAGAGAGAAACAAGAGAGAAGGGAGAGAACTATGTGATATTTTATTGAAAGGTGAAAGGCTTACACTAAGAAATCTCACCCCTCCATGGAAGTATGGAGGGGTTTATATACCCAAACACTTACATCTATCACTAAATGACATAACAAGCCCTTGTGTTTGAGGTAATAAAGATAGAAATGTAATCCCGTCAATGTCGTTCCATTTACGAGTTAGGAGCGATTCCAACAATCTTCCCCCAGTGGGACGACATAAGGGATTACTTACAACATTTACTACAAATATAGAAAGCAAATAAAGAAAGGTCTTCATAAGCTCTTCAAGTGCTGAGGATGATGAAAGGTTACGCTCTTTGTCTTCTTCTGGACCTTGACTTGAGAACCGTTTTCTTCACTTGTAGGCAAATGATGTAATATGCATAAATTAGATTACCTTCCCCCCAATTCATGCTGCATGTCTTTAGCAGCTTCTCCGTACACTCCTTTTTGGCGAAGTTTCTGAATCAGCTTCCCCCCAAACTGACAACTGTCTTCAGCAGATTCGAAACTTTGATGTAGTGAACATTTCCTCTAACTTTTGAAGTTTCAGTACGCAGCGGAATTTGTAGATGAGCAGTAAACCACACAAGGTAAATCTGACTTGTTGCGGAAAATCCGTTCGGGGGTAACATGCAAGAAATCAACAAGATATTCTCACGTATGTAGATGCTTCACACCAAACAGACCACGAAAGAAGAAATGAAACGACTTCCCCCTGAATGTTGCGGTCTATCGGAATAGTAGTTACCTGTTAATCTGCAATTACTCGATAAAATGACCGTGTGTGAGGCATCATAACATCCTATTTAGGTAATCTTCACACACGATAACTCTGTGAAAGTGAGACGATAACACCAGAGTGAGACGTTTAAACCACAAATCGTCTCATTTCTTCCCCCTGATTGAAGAAATTCATGAATGGAAACGGGTTTTCGAAAAAAAATCCAAAAACATCAAAGAAGCAAGGAACACCTATACTCTCTTCCCCCCGATGTTTTCAACGAATCAGAATCATACACCACGTATGTTGATGATGAAATTAGATACATCGAAACCATGTATGTTCAATTAATCGAACAAGTGTGAAGTACCATAAATATCTTGTGAGAATCAGCTGCTGATAAAACTTCTCTACTCGTGTATACTCTTCTCAGCTAACTCTTTACCGACCCCATTATCATTCTGACGGCTTTTTGTAGTGACTACTGATGGAGAAAACCCAATATGACGAACTTGAGACTGAAGTAGTATAACCCGAACTTGTGACTTAAACTTGCACTATTGTCAGACGAAGAACCCTTTTTCTTAACTCCATCGAAAAAAGGTAAACTTAAAGTTTCTCAAATTATCCACACCTTAGTGTGACACTTGAGCACAACAACGTAACTCCTTAAAAGTGATAGTTATAAGCTGTGAGCACAACAACGTAACTCCTTACATCAGGTTCAACTAGATAACTCAAGTATTTGTCATTCGAAATGGCTAAAGCTCGAACAAGGATCTCAAAGAATCACGCATCCAACCAACCCCGATATCTTCAGATACTAAGTACACGCACCTGTGATATCCCACTTCAACCTCAAATAAATAATAGTGAATTCTCGCCGTAATCACATCTTGCGGTTAAATGCTCGAAACTAGCCTTCATTAACGGTTGAAGTTAACTTGATAATGGTTTTATCCCGATCTTGTCAAAAATGTATTCCCGTGAAAATTTTATTATACCAAAATACCACTCATTTTGCCGAATGTTATACCAAAAACGCGCTCAATGTATAAAACATACATTTGATAGTAAGGAATTTTCAACTCAATGCATTTTGATCTAGCACAAGCCAAAAGATAATTAGTAGACCCAATTTGTTACTACATCTCGTCACACCTAAAAGACAACTTCGGCCCACCAATATGACCATTTGATGAAAGTAATTAACCCGGGCCCAAATGAAGCAACCTTGGCCCAGACGATCCAGTCAAAATAATGAGAAGACCAACTAAGTCTTAACCCTACTTGACCGGGTATAAAGAACACAACAATAATATCACTTAACCCTAATTAACACACACACCACAAAAGTGCGCCCCCATCTTGTTCAACATAACAAAAACGCAGACACAAGCCAAGATTATAACTTCTCTAAACCATCAAAACAATTCGTTTCATCACCGAGTACACAAACACAAGCACCACACCATTAATTTCTTTACTTTGTGTATTGTCCTCGTGGCTTCAATATCAGAAAAACAGAACCAGGTAGGTTTGATTTTCAAGTCTTGTTTTTGTGTATAACCGAATAAAAGAATGAATTAAACGGATGTTTTGTTCATTCTTTAAAGATTCGAATAGTTAATTGAAGCATTGCTTCAAAAATTAATAGATCGATGATGTTAAGGTGACACATAACAGAAATAGTTTAACGATTAGAACCAAGGTGCACCCAACTGAGATATTGTAAATTATTTGTGATGGGATAGGAGTAGATATAGATTTGTTGATGTTGTTAATTCTTGATGTTGTCGATGAGGGGAAATTGGACATGGTATTGGTTCAGTTTTTTTTTTGTTGATGTTCTTCTTTTCGTACTTACAACATTATTTGGACCAATGATGGTTTAATCAAACTGAGGTCGAGTGAGTTGGTATACTTGGTGTCGATGTGGTCAAGGTCGTTTTTACGAGTAACCTTCTTTTACTTTTCTGATATTACGCGTAGGGTTTTTGCTTATGCGTAGGCATACGCGTAACATTGCTTATGCGTAGCCTTACGCGTAACCTTGCTTAGGCGTAAAGCCAGAAGCTTAGGCGTAAAAGCATAAGCGTAACATTTTCTTACGCGTAACTTCACAGCTACGCGTAACAACTCTGTAGATGGATCCTTATGCGTAAGTTTAGGGTTTTGACCCGTGTTGACTTTTTCCGGCGATGTATTTCGACCAAGAATCTGTCCAGATTCATAGTAACCCAGAAAGTTGGCATAAAAAATCATCTCTTAGACCCATATTGACCATGGATATGACCAGAAGACCATAATATTTTTCACAGGTTATGGTACCAAAAAAATCATAATAAAGTGATGTTACAACCATATTGGACAAAGTGACCCAAGACCAGATTGTAAACAAACACATGACTCTTTTGACCAAAAAAATACATTAAAACTTGTGAGAAAATCCGTTTCTCAAAAGAAAGAATATGAAAGGTTTAAACTTTGTTAAAAAAATGGATTTTGAAACAATATTTTGACTAGATAACATCACCAAAATCAACTAATGATAAAATCCGACCGGGCTCTTGATACCAATGTTAGGATCGTATATGTGGTTGATATGGTGAATCGGGAGGTCTTGGAAGATGGAAGAAACCCATCTTCAAGTTAGAGAGAAAAACAAGAGAGAAGGGAGAGAACTATGTGATATTTTATTGAAAGGTGAAAGGCTTACACTAAGAAATCTCACCCCTCCATGGAAGTATGGAGGGGTTTATATACCCAAACACTTACATCTATCACTAAATGACATAACAAGCCCTTGTGTTTGAGGTAATAAAGATATAAATGTAATCCCGTCAATGTCGTTCCATTTACGAGTTAGGAGCGATTCCAACATGAGTATTCACCAAGAGTACGGGCTCTTGGCGGGTCATTTGGTGGTGGGTTGATGAGTGGTGGTTGGTTATCATCCTCCATAATGAAAAGTGATGGGTGTTACGAACAAAGGTCACGAAGAAGGGGGATAGACTAAGAGAAAGCTAAAAATGAGAAAAATTTACTTGATAGGAATCAAGCAAAGAACCTAAACGAGGTGGACTACTAACTAGCTATTCTATTCCCCGGCAGCGGCGCCAAAAACTTGATAACGCTACACGCGTCGTTCGGGGTCAAGGAAACTTCCTTTTCTTCGAGCAAGTTTTATAACACCCTAGGCAGTGAACCTAATCGTTGTAGTGTAGTAATTAGGGTAAGCCACGGGTATTGATATCGTTCTCTAGGGGAATAGGAATGCTAGTGAGAAGTTACTACGCTAAGGTTGGGGTTGAGGAAGATTGTTTTTTATATTTTTATATTTTATGAAATGGAAAGGTACGAATCTCGGGTATTGGATTTGGGGGGTTGGTATTTCTACCGATTACTCTACTATTATCTAATTATCTAAACTAAGGTTGTGGGAGTCTATGTCTAATTAATGTGTGCTCGTATGATAGTTTAAAGATGTGTTCACTTAGGTTATACTACTCCTTAATTATCTCCTATTGATGGTTGAGTTGTCACGTCCTTATTCTTAGTTGCGTTGTGTGTCTAAAGTTGTAGGGTATGCATTTCTCCCTAACTCTTTGAACTTACCAAAGGGTCTCGTCTACAAAACCCACTAGGGATGATAAACTCTTACTCTAAGGCACTCTTTGGATAATTTAGCCTACAACTACTCAGGTAATCATATTCTAAGGTTCACAAAGATGAATCAAGCATTAAGTACACAACGAATGACCTATCGCATTACTAGATCATTAATCAACTAAGATAAGAAACAACCAATCAATATTCAATAATTAAGTTTCATACTTCCTAAGCAAACACACAAATAAATTAGCCGGACATGGAGAACATGCAAGCATACACACAAATAATCAAAGACATAATTGAATTAAAGAAGTAAATACTTATCTTGATGTAAGATAGGGTTTAAAACCCTAAAATACTGTACAAGACACCTTAGGTTCGGTTTTAGGTTTTCACTCCAAAAGACTCTCCCTAAAACTGAAAAATTAGGATTCTATATATAAGATTACATATGCGACAGCGTCACCTTATGTTTCGTGACGCCGTCGTGTCGCCGTCATTAGGGTTTCGTCTTGGCCACGTTAACCTTGCGACGGCGTCATGTTATGTCCGTGACGCCGTCCTCTTCAGCTTCTGACGCCGTCTGGGTCACATCTAGGCCGTCTGAGTTACGACGGTCTACTCTTAAAGCCCGACGCCGTCACTTGTAAATGAGCAATTTGGCTACTGAGCCGTCACAAAAGTGATGCGACGGCGTCGCAGTTAACACCTGACGCCGTCCCCTTCAGTTCCAGCAGTCGGAGTGGCTCGATTCTTGACTTTGGCCATTTTCTTCGTATATTCGCGCATTTTCGTCCAAATAAGTGCCACTCCAGCATTTTGCCTTCAAGAGACCTAAAAAGTGAAAAGGAACGAAATTAAGCAATAACGGATACAAAAGTGATCAAATAATGGCTAAAACGACCCCTCAAAATGGTACCTTTTAAAACCTTATCAAGAAGCCTGTCAATAACATTGTTAGTAATTTAATATAGATCCATAGAGGATCAAGACTTGTGTGTTTATTGTCTTCTTGATTCTTGTGCTTATATTCCGCGTAAACATAACTCTAGTAAAGGTTCTCCATAGTTTTCTTGTGATTACACAGGTTGACTAGACTTTCATTAAGGCTCGTAAGATCTATCTGGGACTAAACCCAACAGATTTCATATGTCATGCCCGAGAGATAACCTCAAAGAACTAGAGACTACGCATACCCTAAGACCTTAGGAATACAACGCGTTAAGATAAAGTGTGACAATTCAACCGACCAATAAAAGATAACGAGGGAGTAATAGTATCTAGGTAAACACATTTTTAATCATCATACGAGCACACTTCAATTAGACATAAGATTACCCGTAGTAACCAGATAATTAGATAAATTAGATAATTAGATAAGTAGAACTAATCGGTAGAAGTACCACCCCCAAACCAACTGCCCCGAGATTTTACCTTAGCTTTCTAAAAAATCAATAAAAAGATTAAAAAAAAGAATCATACTCAACCCCCACCTTCTCGTCATACATTTCTTACTAGCATTCCTATTCCTCTAGAGAACGATATCAATCCCCGAGGCTTACCCAATACTACACTACAACGATTAGGTTCACTGCCTAGGTGGTTATAATACTTGCTCGAAGAAAAGGCAGTTCCTTTGACCCTGAACGCGCTTCGTACGCGCATCACATTGCAAAGTAAATTACTTGAATATTTTGGATGAAACATCCAAGTTGTCAATCCTACTTAGTTGTGTATTTTATGTATCTTTTAAACATATTAGTTTAATGTTTGGAACACAACCATTGGACAAGAAGACTCAATATGAAACCATCAAGACAAGTGTGAGTTATGATCTGATGCAAATTATTTTCGTCTTGAGAGGACGTTGTTATTTTCATAACAACCGAGTGTTATTAAGTACGTAGATTCAAGATAATATATTTTGTTATATTTTGATGTTATCTTGAAGCTAGACAAATAATGAGTCCAATTTCATGTCCATACTCGAAAACTTGTCAATTAGATTCGATGATGTTATCAATCATAATTTGAATAATGAATTGATATGTACTCGAAATCTTTCTTGACCCTCACGATCACTCCTTTTAAAAGAAAATAAAAATTAAAGAGTGTGTTCCATTTAATCTAATACTAGTTGTATGTGTGAGGTTAATGACATATTAACTAACTACTTCGAGTTTGTCATTTATTTTTATATGCGAAAAACTATTTATTATTAAGTATAATATTCTTAGTTTTTGACATATCATGAGTATAAAAATAATTATCTTAACCATTTTTATACAACATACATAAATTAGTAAATGTTTAAAATATTTTTTGTGTATGTGAGATCAATGCAGGTTTAATACATTTTCTTTTACTTAAATACTTATGTATTAATATGATCTTTTATCTTGTTTAGATAACCTATGGTCAAGCAAGACAAAAAAATGTAATGTTTTAGAGATCATGCTAGAGATTTGATGAAAGTGTTAAATATTTTGAGGTGATATATTTTGTTGCACTTAAACCTTTGGAGAAATAATTGTGCAAGACAATATCTTTCTACATACATGATCAACCAACTTAGTTTCCATTTCTAAGAAGGTTACTAAAGTATTTTAAAACTTGCAAGATGTCAAAAACATATATGCAAGAAAAGTGGTGTATGCATATATGCAATGCAAAACCAATTTCGCAACATAGTGCAAGAAGTCTAGTCTAAGTCCTATTGGCGCATAAACTGGAAAACTAATAATCTAACAAATAGCAACAAGTCATGAAAAAACTATGCTTATAGATATAATTAGCTCAACTAAAGATAACAATAAGCACCTAAAAATATTAACTAACAATACTAAAACACAAAGCAAAACAAATAGACATTTAGTATAACACACAAAAATACTTAACGTAATTTTGTGTACTAAGTATAACAATGCATCCCTAGCTTGAATTTATTTTTAAATGAATTGGTATCCTCCTCATTTCAAAGATTTTTACCAAGTCACTTTGAAAATACATCAACGTTGAAAAGTTGAAATACCATTTTTATTTTGAGCAAAAATTTACACAAATAGCATATCTAAAAAGACTTTTTGTTACAAATCAAAGACTTATATATTTGCATAGAAAAAATACATAAAAATATCCTTATGTTAAATTAGACTCAATTACATTTAAATTGATATGTGTCACGACTCCTACGGACTTACGGTTGACTTTATATAAATTTCTAAAAGTGACTCAGCTTTGAAAATTGAACAGACAGAAACACGGTACCATTAAATAACACACGGTACCATTAAATATAACGATATTGTCCTGTATTTAGTGGTACCGTCCATTGTTGTTTAAGTTTTGTCCAAACTAATTTTCTATTTCGACGTAACGAAGAGATGTAAAACTTAATAAATTAGATATCAAACATTTAGAATATATATTAAACATCATTTCCACGTTTATGACTAAAAATCAATATACGAACATAATTTTACTACAATAAAAAAGAGTTGTCCCAAACGTTCCTTTCAAAATCGCATCACTTTACGACTCGTTCTAAATACATGACCGAACACTTACAAACTCTATTCTTTTATTGGTTTAAGAAAACCTTCAAGCTAGTATGAAAAAGTATGCTTAATCAACAAAATTTGTAAGTACTAAGGAACTAAATAATTTTTATATTTTATCCTCTTTATGGGTAATTTGATACATGGATCGTACTCAATTTTAAAAGCCATTTGTTTTAAAATTTTGAGCAACCTGGCTCTTATACCAATTGTGGAAACCGTAGAAGGGGTGAATACGTTTCCATTTAAAACTTAAAACATCTGTATCAAATGACCAATCAAGTTTGACGTAATATGAGAAGTGTCAATAAAAATTCTTGTGACAACTAGTGATAGTGGAATTCTATAAGTGAAGCATATTACCATAACACAAACATAAACACACATAAATACCACTCAATATAAGCCAAACACCACACAAACATAAAAGGAATGCAAATATAAAACGGTAAATGCAAATATAAAAAGTGAAGAGATAAGTAAAGAAAATGCAAACCGGACACGAAGATTTATAGTGGTTCAGTCATGAACCTCCTCTTCGCCCTACTCCACTCCCCGAGTACCCAACTCGAGAGTTACTTTATTAATCAACAAGCTCCCTTCTCGGCGGAGAAAACCATACAACATTTCTTACAATATTTTCTGACACTAAGCTAGATGTCGAGTTCTTCTTCGGGTACAACCAAACCCGTTATGTTTTATGGTCCAACATAACAAACCTTGTTTTTTAAGGCCTAAACACATAAACCGTGTCGCTTACATTATTTTCTGACACTAAGCTAGATGTCGAGTACTAATCTAGCTAGTACCAATCTCACTCACGATCTACCCGATCCTCACAAACCACACACGCTACAAGATCCACATGATCTACACTCGATCTACCCGATCTACTCACGATCTCCTTGATCTACATGATCTACCCAATCTTTACATGATCTACCCGATCTATACACGAATAACACAAGCTTCACGAGATCTTCTTGATCTCAACAAGATCACAATGATCTACCCCAATGTAACTAAACAAGATTATGGACAACTTGATGTATATCTAGATACAACAAATACGTAACAAGTGTTATGGACACACTACACTAACACTACAACACTTTGTATCTTCTTGATACGATGTGTTCTTCTCTTGGACTAGTAGAGGAATGAAAGTGATCTCTAGAATAGATGATTGGATCACTCTTAAACAAACTAAAACTCACTAAATGATCAAAGAAAATGATATGAATAAAAGAGGATTAGACCAGAGAAAACTAGCTGGAAAAATCAAGTTAGAAGTGTAAAATGGTCCACTATTTATAGGCAAAGAAAAAATTAGCCATTACAGACAGACGGTACCACTAATTGTCAGCCGATACCACTAATTGTCACACGGTACCGTTAAATTTAGTGGTACCGTCAGTACTAAAAATGCTCCTTTTTTGTTTTTATTTGTGAAGGTTTATTTGGGGATGTTTGGAGCTGTTTTGGGGGGAAAATAGTTGTTGGGACTTTTAAACTTATTTTTCCAAACTAAACATTTCTTTTTAATTTAAAAATAATTTATAAAATGTATTTTTGAAAAATGCTTTGTCACATTCATAAAATGTGAAGTTTAGAACAAAAAAAAATATATTTCCTTGATCATCCGTCAAGTTTTAAATTTGTTTGTACATACCTTGAGTGATTTACGTCGGGATGGAAATCTACGACTTTGTTGAGGCATACTTGAGACGTCGAAAGATTTTGATGTAAGTATGCATTAATGATTAGTGTTTACGAGTAACTTGGACATTTTACGTTATGCATTACAAGTTACATGTTTGTCATTATTAAAACCGAAGAAACCGTTTAGTTTAAATATCATAATATTTGTACTAACAGATACCTCGGTACTTGGCGATCCCGGATGTTCTAGGGGAGACTTACAATTCATAGAATTGGGGAATTAGGCACCGCTCTATGACTAGAACATGGAATACAAAGCATCAATTAGGCAAGGATGTGACAATTCAACTGACTAATAAAAGATAACTAGGGATTAAGAAAATCTAAGTAAACACGCTTTTAATTATCATAAGAACGCACTCATACAATCCATAGCTTTTAATTTAATTTAGTTTAATTAGTTTTAATTTAATTTGATAAGTTGTTTAATTGGTAAATTACTAAACCCCCACTCTTCAAAGCCCGAGATTTTACTTGCTTTCATAAAAAAATTATAAAAGACTAAAGAGAAACACTCTCACCCATACCTTTTCGTCAAAATCTCTACTGGCATCTCTATTCCCCTAGAGAATGATCAACCCTCTGGTCTTACCCATACTACACTGCAACGATTAGGTACACTGCCTAGTGGGTTGTAAAACTTTCTCTTTGGAAAGGAAGTCTTTCGACCCCGAACCACGCATCAATAAATATTTAAATTAAAGTAGTATTAGAGTATTTTATTTATTTATGTCATTCCATGAGGTGTCCAACTTAAGAAACTGCAAAAACATCCACGCCCGATCTCATGACAAGTGAAGATTTACCTTTGAGATTGCAATATAGCTAAGATCTCACTTAACCAAAATTGTAACTGCAAGTGTTTCTTTAATTTGAACAACATAAGACGTAAAAGTAGTCTTTGTTATAATCATGACACATGTTCTACAATCGGGCAACCATACACTATAAGTATATAAGGTTTATTAGAACATAGATCTCTTACCATGCGGTTAAGAGTATCCTTTAACCATATTTCTATGTGTTATTCCTTTGCACACAATAAATATTTCTCCCACTTGTGCATGGAACAACATCATGTAGCACACAAACAACATGACTTGCATTTGTTAAGGTGAACAATATGACAGTGTCATAGATATATAAACATTACAAGTAGATGTAGATTTACTTAATTAACAAGGAAACGTTCATAACTATCCTTGAGAATATGAATGCCTGCAGTTTTGAACATAATGTATTATTTCAAGAAAATCAAGAAACAATCTGAGTTACAACCAAGATAATAAAGCTTGTAGCTCCCACTGAAATAGAAAACGTTACAATAATGCCTTATTCAGTAATACAACACTATGCTCCCATTGGATTTGACAACATTGTAAGTGTTTCATTAACCAGTGAAAATAGCGTGCTATTATGTTGCTACTCCTTTGTAAGACCATTCGTAACAATTACTTAGGTACTAAAAGAGTGTATGATGGATCATCCATCAATACTATTAACTTGAATATTGAGCATGCAATTTCTTCCTTAATAGGTCTACCATCCCCATAATGGTGTGTAGCACCTTTAAATGGTCAAAAAAAAACAACTAAATAAAATATACTAGTTTTCTTTTTACCAATTTTGCGGTAATTAGTCTAGCATCTAATTTAATAACTCATAAAATGTGCAATTCTCTTAACTATTAAAGTTGCTATAAGTTATATTATAATTCAGACAATTCTAATGTTACTATCATACCTTTCTCAATCATGAAAAGGAATAGGATTGAGTCTCACTCTTCTTCCATGGAAAAGAGATTTTGTTTATCTTTTCAGTAAATTTTTCTCAAGCAAAAATTTGTTTGAAAACAGAACTAGATCAATTTACCAAAGTCCAAACCACGTTTACGGTTTAACGTTGCATTAATACATTCGAAAGAATCAACAAAATTCAATTTTAGTATTTTCGATAATTAAATCTTCCAGGAAAATTAAAATACCCTTGGTAAATATTCATATTAACCTTAGAATTTTCCTTGAAACTAGGACCCAAATTGTCATAGTTCCACCACATCAGTTGATCTGCTAGTGATGAAAGTATCCAATAAGGTAATTGTCGAACAATAATTGACAAACCATTTTCCAATTCCTAGATAATTATGGGATTTACATTTTGCCAAACGTTTATACAAACGTAAGCATGTTTCACCCCATCTTATGCCTTGAGTTCTATGTCTCACTAACATACTCAATTAAGTTGTCTAATTTAGAAACTGCAACCGGTTGGCGTCCATAGGATGCATGGGACCAGGGTGATCCCACTGATCTTCACCTTTTGGAGAATTTAGAAACTGCAAATTTATTCCAGTTGAGGTCTCACACAACATGGAGATTTACCTTGTCATTGCAATCTAGCTAAGATCTCACATAACATAAATTGCAACTTCAAGTGTTCCTTATAATTAGATGACATAAACTTAAATTTTAGGGTACAAAATTTTAATGTGTAATCAAAAATATGTATGAAGAAGCATGCACACATCTTCATATCATAAAAATTTACAAAATCATTACTCATTAGTTTCAGATTATTAAGATTAAATCTACAAAGTTTTAATCGAAGCATTGAGAAACTTACAACTTTTCCTTAAGATGCTTCGTACATATAATAGTTATACTTGGTAGCTCCGAATATGACGAACAAATGAGCGGAGAATTAGGTCAGCGCGAAGCATATTAAATACCATCTTCTTTCGGTCACAATTTAATGCGTACCCTCCTTATACCCCTCACACAGTTTGTCATAATGGGTGAGCCTTTCTAACTGTTTGGTACAGTCGCATCAATCGACTAAAAGTTCAAGATTTACATCTTAAAATACAAATCGAAATTCACCATTATTTAGTCTGGTTAATCTTCTTTTCATAAAATATACCCGTTTGCTTACAATCATGTCAAACAATATTTATAAAAAAATAAGCAATTAACCAACTCAAATAATAAACATATAACTTAACAATTAACATATGTAAAAACAAATAGCCACATGCATAATTTGTTTGATAAAAACCCTAATAATCAATTATAGGTTTAATAATGCATATATTTAATCAAGACTTCCACGTGTTTTCGTCAAGTACACTTGAGCCACATACATCGACGAATCGATTGCGTAAGTCTTAGCTAAAACACATACCACATAGCACATAATGGATTCATTAGTAAATAATTGAGGTCTTCCCCAATTCGGGTTTATCATAAACATACATGTGAATATACTTAACAATTAATCATATAAACAATAATCCAAGATAAAACATGCATGCTTTTACCATGGATTTCAGATAACAATTATTCAAGAATTCTCAAGATACGCATAAGTTTGTCACAAAACAAATACACTTAATTACTCACATAAAAATTTTACATGCAACCTTAGGGTTTCTACAAGTTTTAATAAAACTAAAACCTAATTAAATTAATTAAGGGTATTAGACCATATATATAAAGTTAGGGTTTTCAAAACCCTAGAAACCTAAAACATGTAATAATCACTTCAAGATTCAATTTTATGTGTTTTGGTAATTAATTACATTGTATTAATGGCTCATGATGCCACTGTTGGGTTTTATGAATACATAACAATTATAAAACATAAACATGGTCAAAGCAAATAGCGGAAGCAAGTAGGATCTAAATACACGTAAGTAATTAACCAAATTTAATTAGACACGTACCTTTTAGCGAATTCAAACACAACGGTAATCAACTAACCAATCAAGAACCCGGGTACTAATTTTCCCAACACAAACCCTAATTAGGGTTTGGTATATGTTGACTCACTAAAGTCAAACCCCTCAAGTTTCAAACACAATTGTATTTGATCTTCTTTCTTGTACGCACGTACTACAATCGAATCAACGCGAAAAGCTAGGTTCTAGATCACGAATCAACCACACGTTCTTGTGTTCTTGGAAGTCGAAAATCCCAAGGGTTTGGGATTTGGAATTCGGTCGAACACCACCAAGGAGAAGAGATGAGAAAGCCTTTTGCTAGTAAGGGTACCAAGAATCAATGAGAATGAATCACATTCCTTTTTATATC
The DNA here is from genome assembly GCA_019973895.1 of Chrysanthemum seticuspe. NCBI lineage: Eukaryota > Viridiplantae > Streptophyta > Magnoliopsida > Asterales > Asteraceae > Chrysanthemum > Chrysanthemum seticuspe. The sequence continues at coordinate 48,187,173 of BPTQ01000007.1, forward strand.
TTGGTGACCAAGTTAGAGGAAAAAGGAATGTTTTCCCTTCCCCCTTGGTCGATCGGTTCTAGAACCCTAAAGGGTTCTAGATCCTTCTTCTCTTGTTTCCTTTTTAGTCATTAAACTTAATATTTAACGACCGTTAACCAAACCCCGTTAAATACTAACGACCATTAAGTGTTTAATTCGTAATCAAATAATTAAATACTACATTTAATATATTAATTATTATTACATTGATTCTCATACGTAATCTGTGCAATCCCGAAGTCTAGAGTTCGAATCCGGACATACATATATTAAAATATATACATAACCTTTCAATAACTGGTAAATGACTACATGGTAATGTAAACTTGGGCCACAATTCTATGATTGAACAATGCTGGATATGCGTCAAGATCTGTTGATGGTGCTTCCACTTCTAAAGACACATCATAAATTTTCTCAATAGGATCTGAATTTCGAGGGTCTGTTCTTGATATGTTCCTATTTTTTTTATCTTTTTCTCGTTCATGCACGGTGCATCTCTTGCATGGAAAGGCATTTAGTTAGGCACCTAAGCTTGATTTTAAGGCACACAACATCCCTGTGTGGGAATCATCGTATTTCTTGCTTAGTCTCCATCACACAGGCTCTGCAGTCGACTAGATCATTACGCACTTTACCAAAGGGATTTTTTTTATATATTTACTTGAGTGTTTAATGGGTTTAGTTTCAAAAGCATCTTACTTGCATGACTATGGCAGAAATGTTCACAACTTTTCAAAGTATAATGTTTATTGGATATTTGCATGATTTTAAAGGGTTAATGGCATCTAGTAATAGCAACAAACTTTCTCAAATGTTCACATATCAGTTATCAACCTCATAAAATATTAGAATACCCATTAAACTTTCAAATATTAGCTCGATATCATACTTTTGCTTACGTGGCATGACCGGCAACCGGCTACAACGGTTAAATTGCATACGTGGATTTTTTTTTTTTTTTTTTTTTTTTTTTTTTTTTTTTAAGTTAATTATGTGAAGTTAGTTGTTTCAAAATACCCATCAAACTTTTTCAAATGTTTCAAAATACCCATAAAACTTTGTCAGACGTTCACTTATCAAACATGAACCCAATCTGACGTGGATCATAATAGTACAAATTTATGACGTGGCATGTGTAACACCCCCAAATCTCGGTACAGCGGAAGACTTAATCAAGTTTTCGGAGCGTTACTATTGGATTGCTATCGCACACAAGTATAGCAAAAAGATAGTCATTTAAAATTCAAAACCAATCCCAAATTTAGTTAATCCAAACACTTAATCAAAAAGTGTAATTATTAGGCCCAAAACACGATTTAATAAAATAGGTCCCCAAAGTTTATCAGAGTCTGAAATGATCCTTGAACCCCGCCTTCTTGCCAAGCTTCCACCGATCACGTATTTCAAACATCTCTCAAACACCTGAGAAATCATGCTAAAAGGTCAGCTTACGCTGGTGAGTTCATAGGTTTAAGTTCAACAAAATCATAGTGGACCAGTAGGAGTTGATTTGCTATGCAAGACCTAGATAGATAAATACCATTTGCACACACTGATCCTACCCGGATCTCCATTCATATCCCGCATCCAGGGATTACTCGGGCCCCGCGACTCTAGTCCAGCACTGTCGTGGCAAAATCTAGAACAATTGCCAACCCCGGACTAGGTCGAGGTAGAAGTCTATTCTTAGTTCGGCACGGTTAAACCTAGACTAAGGCACCAACTACCGCACATCTATCTAAACAGTCAAGCATATAAGCAAATCCAAATAGTTTTAACGGTCCAAAAACAGTAGCATGATTCTCACCCCAATATAGTTAAAAACGTAGATAAAAGTGGGGCTATGAAACTCACCTTTGCCACAGCAAAGCACGAATAAACACTAGCAGAATATAATAGGAAATCACGGCACAACAATGCACTATTCACTATTGACACGACTGGCATCTAAAGTTAATCTCCATGGCATCCAAAAGAATGTACGACGAGTACAATAGAATAGCTGTGACGCAACCTAATGCGTATACGATATTCTTAGAATACGGCTCATACGATAAAGAAATCAATAGAAAGAAATGTGTCATAGTTTTCGTGGATCATCCATGTCGTTACTTTCAAAAGTACATTATCGTTCCCAAAAGTTCATAATTAATATCTCAAAAGTTTAGTTTTAACGTTTCGTGTGGTGGTAAGAAACATAGACGCGACGCACAACTCACGCGAAAGAGGAAAGGACATCGACATAGTCGAGGCATACTACTAGAACGCACGCCAAAAAGAAAAAGACATCGACCAAGCCAAGCAATATGGACAATACTCAAGCTAGTCAAAGACTAGGAAATGACGACAACTATTTATGTAACACAAATAGGTTGATTGATAAGTCTCGGCAATTTACCCGCTAATCCCCAAACGTACATGTTTAATAATAAAAGCCAAGTTTCCATTTATTGCTCAATTAATAAAGGCTTCTCAATCGTTATTCATAATCATACAAGTTTACCCGAAATTACTTCATATAATGTATAGTAAATAGTGTACTATAAATGACATGTTCGTTTATTCCAACGTTTCCAAATCAATACGACTTCAATAAGTTATATTATCAAAATAATATTTCTAACAAGTTTGTTAAAGCTAGCATGTGTAATAAAACACGAGTGACCATCGTATTTAACAAGGGTTTATAATAGATTAAACCATATCCGTACATAATATATATAGTTATATAATTCAATAGTAGCGTTGATGTGAAAACAGAATATTCAGCTTTATCGCAAACAATTATACTAAACTCATTTAAACCAAAACGTTTAATAGAGTACAACACACTAATTAATATAAATGTTATCAACAAGTTTATAAAAGGTATTCTATATATAAGACATGATTTATTATCGTAGTTTATAAAGGGGTTATAATAATTAAAATCATATTTTTGACAATATATATCTGAATATCTCGTTAAAATGTAAAAGTATAATACTTGGGCACAGTGCGAAATAAACATATCAAACTCATTTCCGAGTCTAATATATTATACTTGGCTAATTCAAGATGTTTAGTGAATTCGAATTATTACCAACATAATTCATGTGCCAATTATTAACCTAAATGTACAACCCGTATTAAACGTTATAAGTTATAATGTATATACAATATCCGATATTAGTTATCAAACACGTAGTTAGTTCTAAATAATTATTATCCCGTTTTATTATGACTTGTTCACTACCCGTTCAAGCCCAAAATTATCTACCAATTATGTCCGATATCGAAATATATATTGTCACAATTCTCAAATTCCGGTCATTTCTCAAACTCAACATTCATCATATTAGCTCATGCATGGTTTTGCATTTTACATTAAACGCATAATTTCTTATTAAATAAATGTTATCGCGTAAACATTATTTTGAACAATTGATCCGATACTTCCAAAATTTAATCACAATATATTTTTATACTCAAATTAAGTTTATAAAAATATTATTATTAGTTCACCCAATGTTTTAAATTTATTTCGTATATAAATTGTTATGTTTATATAAATTACGACGGTTTTCTTAAATTCAACCCGATAATTATTATTTCACTCAAATTTTGCAAGAAATGTATTTTTATAATTTTTATGACTTCAATATGTTTTATCTTGACCCGTTAAAATTTATTTTTATCTAACGCTACCCTAAATACTCAAATGTGTATTCAAGTTACTACATGTCTTCAATTAACTATACAATATACTTCATTATACATTATTAAAAAAAAATGTATTTCTCATCCAAAAACCCCCTTGTCGACACAAGGGGGATGACTCATTTAGACTTGCAAAATATCTATCCCTATTAATGTTTAATACATCTAATACAAACACATACAACAATTATTTGAAAGGTGAAAATCAAAAATATCCATTCTCTCTTCTTCTCCACAAACCGGTCACCATAGAAGACCAAGGAGGATCATCCCAAAAATTTTCAAGACAAGGTTTTAACACTCTAGTTACACTCTTTGTATAGGTTTTGAAATAAAAACCTTGGGTGATTAGGAAAAACCTTTGTTCTCATAAACCTCATCAAGTATTCTAGTAAGCATCTCATGTCCATTTTTCATCTTTCATATTCATTTCATATTCATTTCATCATATGTGAGCAAAAACATGCAAGTCATATGATGTTGTACCACTTTTTCATTGATTTTCAAGAGTTATGAATATATATAAGTCATCCTATAATTACTCCTTGTTATATATTATTTTTGGTGACGTCTAGGAACCCATGACACCCTAAGAAGGTGTATGGTAGGATTAGAATAGCTTCGGAGTTGTTTTGAATGGGTTAGAATGGGTTTGGCGCGAGAAAAACTCATTTCGACACGTTTTAAAAAGGGTCTGTCCTTGTTTTGAAAATCTGGAAAATCCGACAGTGGGTATAATATTTTGGGCTAGATATTTAGAAAATACACTTTAAAATGAAAACGTTGCCGCTTGAACGGATTAAAACGGAGCTATAACGAAGAAGATATGAATTTTCCAAGTTTGACGATGAAAAATATTAATTTCAGAAATTTCAGCATGAAAATGTCACTCTTTACGAGTCAAAAATGAGTCTTAAGCTTTATAAATGTAGGATCATTAATATTATTGTGTTGATGATTCGGGTGGTCTTGGATGATCAAAATACATGTTTGCCATATTTAGAGAGAGAAAGATAGAGAGGGTGTTCTTGCTAGAGACTTGGTTCTCAAATGTAAAAGGTTAGATTGAATGAAGCACCACCCCTTCCATGGATGGAAGGGGTATTTATACTTACACAATACACGACCTCCTATCGGCCTGTGGATCAGGCATACAGTGGGTAAAGACCCTTCCTTCCTCCACGGTGTTGCACTAAGCTATACTACGCTACAAACTAATAAATAAACTACTAAATAACGTAAATAACGATATGTCTACGAGCTAACTTATGCTAGATAATATTAGGGGTGACCGACTCTTCACTATGGAATTTTCTAATTCCTAACAATCTCCCCCTAAGGGAGGTCACCCCATGTTATACATTTCGAATCCTAGCATTCTATTCTTGTCTTTGTTCTCGAGCTCGTAGACTTCAATTCTTCATTTCAACAATCTTTGTGCTTTTGTAGCGATTCTTCAAAGTCCGCATTGATTTGTACTTTTAGTGGAGGCCTTTAACTGATCCACATCTTTGATGATCTTCGAGCTTTCTTTGAGATCATCAGCCACAGTACATCTCTCTGGATCATCCATAGTAGTGTTGCCTTCATGTGAAGTTGTGACATTTGGACCGACATGCTCACACTTTTGAATCATGACATCTTTCCATCAGAGTAGCGGAAGCCTTACTGGTTCATGATATTTGCAGCAGCGTAGCAGAAGCATAGTATAAAAATATCATAACCAGGTTATGTAGATATGCACCAGTCATGATTTCTTCAAATTAAGTGTGGATGCTGTGAGCATGCGGCTTTGGATTGACTTCTCAATTCTGATCAGCTGCAACCGTCCAAATGTACCTGCAAACAACAGTTAGCAATAAAACACACGAAAGTGTCTTTGATCACTTTCGTTGAATTGAGGTACACGGGCCACGGTTCCCCGTTGATCAGTACAAGTACTGCCTGTGATCAGGTAGGATTCCTAAGAATCTCCTTGACAGGGTTTCGCAGCTGTTCTAGCTGTTCTCAAACCGGAACGTCTCAAAGAAGACAACACGGAGTGAGTGAACCAGCGAATTGAGATTCACTGATTGATGAAAAATTGATTTGAAAACAATCGCGTATTGCTTAGAATAAAGAGTTTTGCAATACGACGAAGGTTTTATGAGAAAGATCAATTTTCAATCAAAACACTTTTTGTATTTGAAAATAGTACACAATCGACGTGCTAGTGAAAAGAAGAGATTCGCACATCGACCGGTTTTTCTAAAAGTATTTTTCAATCAGAGATACTTTTTGAATTTTGAAAACATAAGTACACATTCGACGTGCTAGAGAAAAGAAGATTTGCACATCGAACGGTTTTTCCAAAAGTATTCGTCAATTCCATTCCTGGACCAAGGTTGATTCAAGACTGAATCGCCCCATTGTTTCTATCTAGTTGTCACAAGTTTGATCTTACGAGAAGATCTCACATGTCACCCACCAAGAGCTTGTTTGATGTTGGCTCTAGAAGGATTTCCATCTTCATCGTGAATATTTTCATATCACTCGGATGTTCTGGCAATACCACAAGGATAATGCGTAGGACTCTTAATATGTACTTACTTTCCACATTGTGTGAAACAGCAAGTCTTCAATAATTTAGTGTCCTAATGAGATATTGTGGATGATATCTTGGCTCTAGACTCAATAGTGCATTTTTTGGTTCCTTTGCCGGAGACTAGGGAGAGGGTCTCCTTCTTCAATATCAACAATCTCTAAGAGAAAGTCGATAGATTATGTAGGTTCCCCGTGAGAATGAAACAAGCCCTTTTAAGAGGAACTTGAGTGGTTTGGGAAGTTTAGTGCAGTGCATCACTGGGTCCATGATGTCTTGTCTTCAATACCAGTGTTACCTTAGTAACCACCAGTAGCATATGAATTGAACCCGGTTTCTGCCCTAAGGTTGAATTGATGGAGGGCTATTTCTTTTCACCCTTTTCTCATTCATTTCTTTTTCATTCTTCAACCCCTTCAGTGCTTACTGAGACTTCATAACTAGAACCTTGTTGGGTTTATTCCAGTTCTAGCTCTATCTCAGTCCGCACTCTTCCCATATTCTCATATTTCTCCTTTTTTTCAATATTCCTAAGGACTCTACACTATCTAGTGGATTGTCCCTGGGAAGATCCGTCCGGTTCTGGCTGGATCGTGGGAACAAATACCTAACCTCACCAACCTTATAACTCCATACATTAAAGTAAAATGGTCGGTCTTTTGGTATTGTTCATTCCTTCTTTGAAACCAATTGAAAAATCATTTGGAAAAACAATCAAGGTACTTGTGATACGAGATCAAAGCATTTTGTACCTTAATAGTTTTGATCATTTAGAAAATGCTCCCCCTCAACATGTGCATATGATTTTGAAATTGTTTAGCACATGGAGGCAAGAGTTCTTTGAAATAATTTCTTTGAAATAATTTCTTGATCACAATTTCCATGGAAAAAGCCATTTGATTTTCTTTGGTAAATTCTCCCCCTCAATATGTGCATAGGATATTTGAAATCATTTTTATCACATAGAGGCAAGAGTTCTTTTGAAGCACATCCACGATTACAAAAGCCATTTAAGAAACCATTTGAAAACTCAATCAAGGTACATTATGTTAAAACATAAAAGCATTTGCACCTCGATAGTTTCTTTTCTTTTAAAATGCTCCCCCTCAATATATGCTTCGAGATTCGAAAGCGTTTAGCACATATGAGAGAGCAGCCTGCACAACTGAATCAAAATGATCAACTTTTATCAAATTTCATTATTAAATCACAAATTCTCCCCCGATCAAAAATATCAAACCCTTTGAGATTTTGGATCCCAAGTGATTTAATAAGGTTTATAAAACATGGGAGAATATGTGGCCAAGTTTAAATACTCATCATGTTTTTGGATAAATCCTCCTCCTCAACATGTGCATCGTGTATTTGAAATCGTTTGGCACATGGAGGCAGGAGTGCCTTTAAAGGACTAAAACCAATTCCATTAAAACAGATAAGAGATTTAACTCACGATCTCTCCCTTGATCAAAAATATCAAACCATTTGAGATTTGTGATCCAATCTGATTTAAATTATTTAGAAAAATTTAGGGAAAGACGTGGCAAGATTTAACTTTGAAAAATGACAGATAAGGACCAACTCTAGACATTAAAGATTGTTAGTGTCAGGTATGATAGTTTTTTAAACGATCTTTAAGTAAAATAAAACAGTTTCACAATCAAACAAGAACAGAAAAAATTTCATTTTGTAAGATCTTTGAGTTTTAAAGAAAATCATACCATGAGATAACATTAAATCTTTAGATCACCACTTTATTTCGTACAGACGGACTTGATAGATGAAATATCGTTTTGAAAATATTTAATTTAAAATCACTCTCCCCCTCAATTGATGACCGAAGTCGATAATTGAGTGACTTAGATTTTGATAAAAAATGAAGTCAAAATTTTGATTCGCGCAAAACAGTCAAGTCAAATATAGACTTAAAACAGCTTAAACACAAATGCAATTAAGATCAGAGGAATATAGTGGATTCCTAGGTCGTTAAGTCCCACGGAGGATGAATTGGTGTTTAAAACAACTTCAGATGATAGAATGATTACTAAGGATAGCAATCAGTAAGGTTTTCGATGGATAATTACCTAAAGAGAAAATCTACAAATAACAGCAACTTAAATGCAAATTAAAAAGATTAAAAAGTTAAAATCTATTAAATAAACGCTATCACTATTTTTAAAGGCGATGAACGTTTAAAACCTAAAACTTAAATCTTACGTTTAAAATAAAATTACGTCTACGTACAAAATAAAAAGTGAGTTTTAAAGAAATAAAAGGCCTAAAAATATGAAAATGATATTTTAACAATCCTAATAATAAAAGAAAATTATTAGAAAAAGAAAATTATTTTTACAACTATTTATTTAATTATTATTAATTAAAATCTATTTATTAAGTATTTAAAATGCACTAAAATACAAGAAAATACAAAATTAACCTAGAAAAATGAAATTATAACTTAGAAAAGTCTAAAATATGATAAAACTTATTTTAAAACTAAAAATATATTTTTAAGACTTATTATGTATTTATTATTAATTTAAAACTATTTAAAACTAATTAAAATGCTAAAAAATACTTTTTAAACTAAGAAAATTATGGAAAAATACTTTTTATTACTTTTATATTTATCTTAACCTAAGAAAATTGAAAAATCATTTTTTTGGACTTTTTATAATTTTTTAGTATTAAAAGCTATTTAAAAAGGATTAAAAACTAGTTTAAATAAAGAAAAATAGAAAACAGTGATGGAAAAATCTGAAAAATTCAGGAAAATGTTAAAATATTATTCTAAGTCTAAGAAAAATATAAAAACATATGCTTATTTGGAGGAAAATAAGGCTGCAGTACAACTGCTTAATAATAAGCAATCCAAAATAAGCTATAAGCTATAAATGAGTACCTGATGAAAACAGAAGCTAGGCAATGCTAAATTAAGTATAAATTAACTAATTATCAGTACCCTAGATCACTGAAGAAGCTTAAATTTGGTTTTGAGCTTATTGGCTTATTAAAGCAAAACAGTGATTAGGTGTGCACCTTTAAGCACTTGCACAAGCTAGACAAATAAGCTAAAAGATAAAACAGCTATTGGGACTTGTAAAAGACCTGGCCTACTACACAAGAACCAAAGATGATGGCCAGACAAGCTATAATGAGCTTTTGAGAAGCTTATACAAAATCTGAGAATTCACTGAGTAAAACTCAGTGAATGCTGAGTTTTATGGGACAAACTTATAAGCTCTTGCAGATCTGTTAAACAAGCTTCAAAATGAAAATTAAGGCTTGGGACTTTAAAAGGACCAGATTGGCTTCCCAAAGAACTAACAAGCACAAGCTATGGACAACTATCAAGCTCTGTGTGAGCTTATGAAAAAGTGGTTAAAACCTGTGCACAGGGCACATTGACTTTTTGAGAAAATGAAGTAGTTTGACCTTTATGAACTTGTAATCAAATTTATAGATTGAACATGTTATATTAAGGTGTAATAAGATTATACTAAGCTATATTAACTGCTTATGAGCTAATATGATGATTCTTGCAAATCAAAATCCCAACAGTGACTGATTCAAGACCAAAAAGAAATATTTTGACTTCTAGGCTAATAAGGACTTGATTTAATGACTTGTATGAGTTATTAAGACCTAGTTAGACATGAGACAAGCAAAAACAATTGACTGCACAACCTTTAGCACAGATAACTACACAAATCCAAACACCCTTTTCTGAAACAGATTTGGAAATTTTCAAAGAGAAACAAAGATTCAGACCATGAAATCTATTACAGAACTCATAATATCATTAAATAACACTAAAGAAACATAGAACAATAACATTAACACCATAGAACAGTAAAATACCAAGAATGAGCAAAAAGGCTTACAATTGCTTCCAACTGAAAACTAAGAACCAAGGTCTGAAAACACATCCTAAAGCTTCCCATGAAGCACTAATCCCAAGGCAATCCAAAATATACCCTGCTCCAACTTCTTGATCACACTCACCATGGGTTTTTTATTTTTAACTAATTAAGTGATATTTTTGTGAATTTTTGACTTTGGCCAATAAACTGCTTTTTAAGATATCTAAAAGCTTTAATAAGCTTAATAGGGAGCTTATATGTACTTCTGAGTCCAAACTAACAACTGATTAACAACATTCAACATAATGAGATTTTCTTGAAATTTGAAAATGCATAAACTGATAATATAACTTGAAACTTCAAATTGATACTTGTAAAAGTTTTATAATACACTGGTAACTTATAAAACAAAGCTTGAAAGCTAAAACAGATACTGAAATTTTAATTTAAGCTAAAACGACAATGGAAATTAAAAATTATACTAGATTGATTACAATACTGCTCCTCTTGATATTTATTGACTTGAAAATATCTTCTTGTCGACCTCTGAAGTTATCCCACCTAAATCCAGCCGTTGAAATAAGCCAGATCATTGATTTGCCATTTGTCACTTTTTTGGCGCCAAAATTCCAACGAGCAGGTTTTTCCATTAAATGGCTTTGGATTGATGTGGAGGTGGAAGGAAAGAGGTGGAAAGGTATTTGGGGTGAGCTGGATTGGAAATCAAGTGGTAAAATACCACTGGTATTGGTGAAACAGGCGTGGAGGAGACGGGTGAACAGTGCCCGCGGTTTATCTCTGTTTCAAAAATTGGGCCGGGTCACTGTTTGGGCTTGGGTTTGGGCTAGAATAATAAAGGGATCCGGATTGGCTTATTTTAACAACAAGGACCATATTTGCAATTTAGCCAAAGATGAAGGACTGAACTTGAACATTTTCCCAAGCTCTCATAAGGACTAAACCTGCCAAGTGATAATAGAACAAGGACCATAGTTGAAAATTTCCATTTTTACAAATCTAGGGACCAAAATTGTCAAGTTTGAAACTTGAGGGACCAATATTGTAAATTCTCAAAAAGTTTATCAAAAGGACAATTTTTGTCATTGATTAATAGAACAAGGTTAAAACTTGATAATTTTCACTTTTTAAATTAACCAAGGACTATTTTTGACAATTTTCAAAGTTCAGGGACTAAAGTTGTCATTTTGTGATTTTTAAACTTTAAAGGGTTTATTTTGACAACTTTTGAATCTTATGGACCTTAAATGATATTTTACAAGTTTTTGAATTACCAGGGACTATTTTTGACATATTTTCAAACTTGGGGGACTAAAACTGCCAATTATGCAAACTTAATACGTTTTTCACCAGATTTTGATGTTTTTGCATTTAAAACATATAAAACACTTGTTTGTGATATTTTTATCATTTTGATGTGTTTCTGAGTGTTTTCAGATGTTTTTGGCATTCTAATAGTATAAAAATGATGAGTATTTAGACACTCATCAATCCCCCACACTAAGATATTGCTAGTCCCTAGCAATGATTTGAGAAAATATAATGGATTTTAATCTCTTTACCAAAAGCCATTACTTCTGGAGTAGCCAAATGTTTTGATTCAAGTAAGAACCATGGTACACTGATAACCATGTGATTTTGAGCAAACCACAAGCTGTAAACGGATTTGATGTGTCTTTACCAGAAGCCGTACCCTTCTGGACTAGCCAACTCTTAGATAAATTATCAATATTATCTTTGGTGAGTCGATTACCAATTATGGATTTTCAACTGCCTTTACCACAAGCCATAAACTTGCGGGCTAGCCAACTTTTCACTAGTTTAAAGATATGGTGAGTTGAACACCATACAATTTTAGGCAAATTGCAAGCCATATAAACGGATTTGATATATCTTTACCAAGAGCCGTTTGCTCCTGGATTAGCCAATCCTTATGTGGGTTAGACATGGCGGACTGATTACCATTTGCTGAGTAAGTGAAAAACACTTACTCCAAAAAAAATTTTGGCCAAAAACGGGGGAATTGGGTGAAATAATTACATGAAATTCGTGAGAATTCCCCCCCACACATAGAAATGAATATTGCCCTCAATATTCAAAGTACCGGCGGTTATGCCGAAACAAAGAACATAAAAGGGAAATACTACGGCCATTATTATGTTTTTGATATATACACATTTTTTTTTTTTTTTTTTTTTTTTTTTTTTTTTTTTTTTTTTTTAGATTGAGAATATACAACAGTGTGGGTAGACTCCCCCACACTAGGGTGATAGAAAGGGGATAAGAAAACAGAAACATGGGTGAAAACCCATATGATGTGTGCTACAATTTTTGATTCCCGAGTCACTAGCTTGACTCGATCCCCGCATTCATTGGTTCATGGGGAATGTTTGTAAATCCGGGACAACCACAGGGGGAATGTCCTCTCCAAAGTAATGCTTAACTCGATGACCATTTACTTTAAAATTAGGACCATCGGGCTGAGATAACTCAATGGTGCCATAAGGATAAACCTTGGTGATAGTAAATGGACCAGACCAGCGGGACTTAAGCTTTCCCGAGAAAATCTTTAATCTAGAGTTGAAAAGAAGGACTCGATCACCAACGTTGAAAACGCGGTTTTTGATCTTGGAGTCATGAATCTTCTTTGTCTTTTGTTTGTAGATCAAAGAGTTCTCGTAAGCTTGATCACGAAGTTCATTTAGTTCATTCATTTGAACTTTTCTATGATCACCGGCTGTCTGTATATCGAAGTTTGCATGCTTTAAGGCCCAGTAAGCCTTGTGCTCTAGTTCAATCGGAAGATGACATGCTTTTCCGTACACTAGCTTATATGGAGTACACCCAATTGGTGTTTTGTAAGCTGTACGAAAAGCCCAGAGTGCGTCATCGAGTTTATCCGACCAGGATGCACGATTTTCACCTACTGTCCTTTCAAGTATTCTTTTAATACCACGATTTGAAACTTCCACCTGCCCACTTGTTTGGGGGTGGTATGCAGTAGATAGACGGTGGGTAACACCATACTTTTGCATGACACGATCAAATTGGTCATTACAAAAATGTGTACCACGATCACTGATTATTGCACGAGGAGTTCCAAACCTGGCAAAGAGAGCTTTCAAAAATTTCACAACTACTCGGGCATCATTTGTAGGTAAAGCTTTTGCTTCAACCCATTTTGACAGATAGTCAACAGCCACGAGTATGTACTTGTTACCACGAGAAGATGGAAATGGCCCCATAAAATCAATACCCCAGATGTCAAATATCTCACAAACTTGAATGGCATTTTGTGGCATTTCATTCCTTTGAGATATGTTTCCATGACGCTGACAAGCGTCACAAGTTTTGACATAATCGTGGGCATCTTTATAGATTGTGGGCCAATAGAACCCGGAATCAAACACCTTTTTGGCGGTGTAGTTTGGACTATGATGGCCCCCGGTGGGTCCAGCATGGCAAGCTTTGAGAATGTCAAGAGCTTCTTGTCCATAAACACACCGTCGGATGACTTGATCCGCACAGATTTTGAATAAGAAAGGGTCGTCCCAGAAATAGTGTTTAACATCCTTGAAGAATTTATTCTTCTGCTGGGTCGACATCCCTTTCACAATGAAGTTACCCGCATGGTAATTTGCAAAGTCAGCAAACCATGGGGTAGAAGAGTTTCCACGAAAAGAAACCGCATTGAGTGTCTCGAGAGGAAATGTTTCATTAATATCCTTTTTCTCGAAAACATCTTGGTGAGGGTTTTCTAATCTGGACAGATGATCAGCAGCCAGGTTCTCAGCTCCTTTTTTATCACGTATGATGATATCAAATTCTTGAAGGAGGAGAACCCAACGAAGCAATCTCGGCTTTGCATCTTGTTTTGCAAAGAGATATTTTAGAGCCGAGTGATCCGTATACACTACACATTTGGTCAAGATTAAATACGGCCGAAACTTCTCAAAAGCATACACCACTGCTAATAGCTCTTTTTCTGTGGTGGTGTAATGAGTTTGAGCCTCAGTCATAGTCTTACTTGCGTAGTGAATTGGCTGAAAATGCTTGTTTCTTCGTTGCCCTAAGACTGCGCCGATAGCAAAATCACTTGCATCGCACATGAGCTCAAAAGGTAAATCCCAGTCGGGAGCAACGAGAATGGGTGCTTCAGTAAGCTTTTTCTTCAATGTTTCAAAAGCTATGATGCACTCGGGTGAAAAGATAAAAGGAGCATCCTTTTCAAGAAGATGGGTCATTGGCCGGGCGATTTTGGAAAAATCTTGAATGAATCTACGATAGAAACCGGCATGACCTAAAAAACTCCTAATACCTTTAACGGTAGTAGGATGAGGTAATTTAGCAATAACATCGACTTTTGCTCTATCTACCTCAATCCCGTTCTTTGAAATCTTATGGCCAAGGACTATGCCTTCTTTGACCATAAAGTGACTTTTCTCCCAGTTTAGACAAAGATTGGTGTCTTCACACCTTTGAAGCATTTTATCTAAATGGGAGAGACATGTTTGAAACGAATCCCCAATGACCGAGAAGTCATCCATAAACACCTCCATTGTTTCCCCGATCATGTCGTGGAAAATGGCCATCATACATCGTTGGAACGTGCCAGGAGCATTACATAAGCCAAAAGGCATACGTCTATAGGCAAAAGTTCCGTATGGACAGGTGAATGTGGTTTTATCTTGATCCTTTGGATCAATGGGAATCTGAAAGTACCCCGAGAAACCATCAAGGAAACAATAGTATTCATTCCCTGCTAATCTCTCAAGCATTTGGTCCATAAAGGGCAGAGGAAAATGGTCTTTACGAGTGGCGTCATTCAACTTACGATAGTCAATGCAAACACGCCATCCTGTAACCAATCGAGTTGGAATTAACTCGTTATCTTCATTTGTGATAACAGTTATGCCACCCTTTTTCGGAACACAATGAATTGGGCTAACCCAAGGACTATCTGAGATTGGGTAAATCAATCCTGCATCAAGAAGTTTGATAACCTCTTGTTTGATAACATCATGGATTTTTGGATTTACTCTTCTCTGATGTTGAACTGCTGGCTTAAAGTCATCCTCCATCAAGATTTTGTGTGTACAAAATTCAGGGTTTATACCTTGGATGTCGGAGAGTTTCCAAGCAATTGCTTGCTTGTGTGACTTCAAGATTTTTATGAGAGCAGCTTTTTCATCTTTACTCAAATCTCTAGCAATAATGACTGGTAATTTATCATCACCTTCAAGAAATGCATACTCGAGATGAGGTGGTAAGTCCTTAAGCTCAACCTCAGGAAATTCTTCAGTTTTCTCAACTGACTTGACTTCCTTGTTATGAAGTTTGATGGAAGGGAGAGGAGAAGAAATGTCATGATTTAACAATTTCTCAAGAAGAATATCTCCCTCCAGATTAATCTCATTTTGATTAATCTCATCAGGAATTGAATCACTAGAGTGAGGGGTGGATGATGGATCATCATTAAGCAACTTCTCAATGAGAAGTATGTCCCCCTCAATGTCAATTGGAGCGTGATCAATTTCCCATGGTACAGAATCACTGGACAAGTAGGCTTCAATCTCTTCTAAGATGAAGTCACTTTCCTCAAATGGGGTGATAGAAGGAGTAGAATTGGCGATGATGGGTTGAGATGAATGAGTGAGATTATCACTCGAAGAATTATGATCATAACCAAGAACTTCTTGCGAGTACTCTTCAGAAGCAACATCAATGATATCTATTCGGTTAACCGATTCAGAATCATAATTTGCAGAGTACCTCGAAGTCTGATCAAGGTTAAAAGTGACAGCTTCATTTCCAACACGCAATGTGATTTCTTGCTCAAATACATCTATGAGAGCACGGCCCGTCCTCAGGAATCCTCGACCAACAATGAGAGGAACCCGATGATCGGCATCAAAATCAACAACCACGAAGTCAGCTGGGAAATGGAACTTTCCTACTTTCACAAATACGTCCTCGGCAATGCCAAGAGGACGGGATATTGTACGATCTGCAAGCTCGAGAGTCATGCATGTAGGAGTGAGTTCCGGAAGAGAAAGTTTCTTCCAAACTGAATAAGGCATCAGGTTGATGCTTGCACCCAGATCTGCTAGGGCAAAGCATTCAACCATTCCTGGGAATACACAAGGTAAGAGAAATTTCCCAGGATCTCCAAGCTTTTCTGGAAGCTTCTTCAGAATAACTGCAGAACAGTTCTCGTTAAGAGGAGTCTTTGCCATTTCAAACAGCTTTTCCTTGTTGCTTAACATGTGTTTGAGAGTCGATGCAAACTTGGGCATCAGCATGATAGCATCCGCAAAGCTTATGTCAAAATGTAACTCTTGGAAAATTTGGAAAAATTTGTCCATTTGATGACTAGCTTTTTCACGGAGCTTTTGCTCATTCAAACGTGATGGATATGGAATAGAAGATTTGGATTTGATATTTTCAATGGGAGCAACAGGTGGTTCAAAAACAACTCCTGGATTAGACTTGGGTTTCTGGACAACTTGAGGATGGACTACCAAAGGTGGGACTTGTGCGGTATTACTTGGACTTGAATAATGCACTCTGTCCGTTGTTTCCTTGGTAACTTGACTCATTGCCACAGGAGGAGGGGGCATTGGAGTCGTAGGTCCATTGTGAGTCGGAGGCTCACTTTCCACTACCTTTGGAAAAGAAGAAGAGGTAGTAGGAATAGCGGGTCCATTGTATGAAACACCACTTCTGGTCGTGATCGCCTTAGCATCGCCCCTCGGGTTAGCGATCGTGTTGCTCGGTAAAGTACCTGAGCTCGAGGGTCGATCATTTAAAGACTTCTTCAGATCAGCGATCTGACTGACCAACAATCTGTTCATTTCATCTTGGGATTTCATAAACTGCTTCAGTAACTCATCAGATGATGGTCCTGGAGGAGTAATGATGGGAGGTGGATTAGGAGGGAAATTTTGAGGTCGGATGTTTTGATTATGACCTTGTTGTTGAAAATTCCCTTGATTGGGATTCACATTCCCATGAAATTGATTCCCACGATTGAAATTGTTCTGATGAAGGTTCCCTTGTTGTTGGAAACCTTGATTGGGTCCAGGATAGAAATTACCTTGGTTTTGATAACCTTGGTTCATTCTAGGTTGATTCTGATTCCGGTTAGGATTCTGGTTAAAACCGGGTGGTGCCTGATAAGTGCTAGCACGGTAGTTTGGTTCATTCTGAGGACGGTATTGATTACCTCCTTGATTTGAAGTACCGGCTATAGCATTTGCTTCAAACGGACTACCATCAGTGGCAGTACAGTTGTAGTATGCATGAGGACCACCACAAGTGACACAAACTTCAACTTTCTTCACTTCACCATGTGATGGTGTCTGAGTGAAGGTGACTTTCTTTTGGTTAGCAAGAACCAAAGCCTGAACAGCATCAGTGAGTTTATCAATCTTAGCATCAGTGCTAGATGTACTCACATGAGATGAAGTAGAAGGTCCAGCATTAGACTGATTTTGATATGTCTTAGTGCGGTAAGAACGGACCTGGGACTTGTTTTCAATGATTTGTAAGGCTTCTTTGGTGGTTTTGCTAAGGAAATTACCTCCCGCGGAGGCATTCAGAGAGTCTTGGTCAGCTGGTCTCAGACCATTATAGAAAGTATCCATTTGCATTAACTCGGTAAAACCATGATGTGGACACTTGCGGAGCAATTCTTTGTAACGATCCCATGCCTCCCCGAATGATTCATCAAATCTCTGAGAAAATTTCATTATCTCATTCTTAAGACTTGTGGTTCTGGATGGAGGATAGAATTCGTTAACAAACTTGGTAACTAGATCTTCCCATGTCTCTATAGAACGAGGGGGTTGTTTCTCAAGCCAATTCCGGGCTTGTCCCTCTAGAGAAAATGGGAACAGAAGAAGCTTGATAGCTTCGGATGGGACATTCTTGTACTTGATGGTAGATGCTATCTTATTGAACCATCGAATGTGTGCATGAGGATCATCCCGCTCAAAACCATAGAATTGGCTTTGGGTTACCAGATTGAGCAACCCGGTTTTGAGCTCGAAGGTATCAGCCACAATGGCTGGAACAACAATGGCATCTCCGTAACCCTCGATGGGTGCTTGGAGAAGCTCATTCATAGGTTTGTCTTCTGCCATTTCGACAGGTGGTGGTGGTGGTAGACGTTCCTCAGTCACGGCTGAAGGAGCTGAACGTCCTCTACGTCTGCGAGGAATGTTTCCTAGTTCGGAAAGTGGACTTGTAGAACTGGAAGAACGAGTGCGCATGCACTAAGTATAAAAATCAGTTTTCAAATCAAACGAGGCAAAACACAAGTGAACTTAACCAATAATCACAGATGAAATGGCTTCTTTGAAAAAGGTACACCAAATCACAAGTGACACAAAGGCAAGTTTTAAATCTGATGTTCGGGAACTTATTAATGGTCGCACCCCCAGTTAGGTAGTGCACTGCCTTGATTTGCGGTGGTTGATTTTTATGTATATTTTAAGTACCACTGAAAAGACGTAGGTATGATTTGTGCTGATGGGGTTTAAAAACTTTTGGGAAATATTTTTGGTATCGTCCCGTTTAACCAAATCGTATCTCTTTAAGAATCACCTTAAAAGAAACACAATACAGAAAACGTTACGATTGTTTTGTTGTTTTATATTGTTTTTGGGTTTTTAACACTTTAGGAAAAGTGTTAATGAACTTTTTGATTTATATTAACTTTACAGAAAACTTTTTACAAACTGTGGTATATGTGCAAGTACGGGTCTGATAATGCTAGAAACACGCTTACAGCCTCCCCGGCAGCGGCGCCAAAATTTTGATTCGCGCAAAACAGTCAAGTCAAATATAGACTTAAAACAGCTTAAACACAAATGCAATTAAGATCAGAGGAATATAGTGGATTCCTAGGTCGTTAAGTCCCACGGAGGATGAATTGGTGTTTAAAACAACTTCAGATGATAGAATGATTACTAAGGATAGCAATCAGTAAGGTTTTCGATGGATAATTACCTAAAGAGAAAATCTACAAATAACAGCGACTTAAATGCAAATTAAAAAGATTAAAAAGTTAAAATCTATTAAATAAACGCTATCACTATTTTTAAAGGCGATGAACGTTTAAAACCTAAAACTTAAATCTTACGTTTAAAATAAAATTACGTCTACGTACAAAATAAAAAGTGAGTTTTAAAGAAATAAAAGGCCTAAAAATATGAAAATGATATTTTAACAATCCTAATAATAAAAGAAAATTATTAGAAAAAGAAAATTATTTTTACAACTATTTATTTAATTATTATTAATTAAAATCTATTTATTAAGTATTTAAAATGCACTAAAATACAAGAAAATACAAAATTAACCTAGAAAAATGAAATTATAACTTAGAAAAGTCTAAAATATGATAAAACTTATTTTAAAACTAAAAATATATTTTTAAGACTTATTATGTATTTATTATTAATTTAAAACTATTTAAAACTAATTAAAATGCTAAAAAATACTTTTTAAACTAAGAAAATTATGGAAAAATACTTTTTATTACTTTTATATTTATCTTAACCTAAGAAAATTGAAAAATCATTTTTTTGGACTTTTTATAATTTTTTAGTATTAAAAGCTATTTAAAAAGGATTAAAAACTAGTTTAAATAAAGAAAAATAGAAAACAGTGATGGAAAAATCTGAAAAATTCAGGAAAATGTTAAAATATTATTCTAAGTCTAAGAAAAATATAAAAACATATGCTTATTTGGAGGAAAATAAGGCTGCAGTACAACTGCTTAATAATAAGCAATCCAAAATAAGCTATAAGCTATAAATGAGTACCTGATGAAAACAGAAGCTAGGCAATGCTAAATTAAGTATAAATTAACTAATTATCAGTACCCTAGATCACTGAAGAAGCTTAAATTTGGTTTTCAGCTTATTGGCTTATTAAAGCAAAATAGTGATTAGGTATGCACCTTTAAGCACTTGCACAAGCTAGACAAATAAGCTAAAAGATAAAACAGCTATTGGGACTTGTAAAAGACCTGGCCTACTACACAAGAACCAAAGATGATGGCCAGACAAGCTATAATGAGCTTTTGAGAAGCTTATACAAAATCTGAGAATTCACTGAGTAAAACTCAGTGAATGCTGAGTTTTATGGGACAAACTTATAAGCTCTTGCAGATCTGTTAAACAAGCTTCAAAATGAAAATTAAGGCTTGGGACTTTAAAAGGACCAGATTGGCTTCCCAAAGAACTAACAAGCACAAGCTATGGACAACTATCAAGCTCTGTGTGAGCTTATGAAAAAGTGGTTAAAACCTGTGCACAGGGCACATTGACTTTTTGAGAAAATGAAGTAGTTTGACCTTTATGAACTTGTAATCAAATTTATAGATTGAACATGTTATATTAAGGTGTAATAAGATTATACTAAGCTATATTAACTGCTTATGAGCTAATATGATGATTCTTGCAAATCAAAATCCCAACAGTGACTGATTCAAGACCAAAAAGAAATATTTTGACTTCTAGGCTAATAAGGACTTGATTTAATGACTTGTATGAGTTATTAAGACCTAGTTAGACATGAGACAAGCAAAAACAATTGACTGCACAACCTTTAGCACAGATAACTACACAAATCCAAACACCCTTTTCTGAAACAGATTTGGAAATTTTCAAAGAGAAACAAAGATTCAGACCATGAAATCTATTACAGAACTCATAATATCATTAAATAACACTAAAGAAACATAGAACAATAACATTAACACCATAGAACAGTAAAATACCAAGATTGAGTAAAAAGGCTTACAATTGCTTCCAACTGAAAACTAAGAACCAAGGTCTGAAAACACATCCTAAAGCTTCCCATGAAGCACTAATCCCAAGGCAATCCAAAATATACCCTGCTCCAACTTCTTGATCACACTCACCATGGGTTTTTTATTTTTAACTAATTAAGTGATATTTTTGTGAATTTTTGACTTTGGCCAATAAACTGCTTTTTAAGATATCTAAAAGCTTTAATAAGCTTAATAGGGAGCTTATATGTACTTCTGAGTCCAAACTAACAACTGATTAACAACATTCAACATAATGAGATTTTCTTGAAATTTGAAAATGCATAAACTAATAATATAACTTGAAACTTCAAATTGATACTTGTAAAAGTTTTATAATACACTGGTAACTTATAAAACAAAGCTTGAAAGCTAAAACAGATACTGAAATTTTAATTTAAGCTAAAACGACAATGGAAATTAAAAATTATACTAGATTGATTACAATACTGCTCCTCTTGATATTTATTGACTTGAAAATATCTTCTTGTCGACCTCTGAAGTTATCCCACCTAAATCCAGCCGTTGAAATAAGCCAGATCATTGATTTGCCATTTGTCACTTTTTTGGCGCCAAAATTCCAACGAGCAGGTTTTTCCATTAAATGGCTTTGGATTGATGTGGAGGTGGAAGGAAAGAGGTGGAAAGGTATTTGGGGTGAGCTGGATTGGAAATCAAGTGGTAAAATACCACTGGTATTGGTGAAACAGGCGTGGAGGAGACGGGTGAACAGTGCCCGCGGTTTATCTCTGTTTCAAAAATTGGGCCGGGTCACTGTTTGGGCTTGGGTTTGGGCTAGAATAATAAAGGGATCCGGATTGGCTTATTTTAACAACAAGGACCATATTTGCAATTTAGCCAAAGATGAAGGACTGAACTTGAACATTTTCCCAAGCTCTCATAAGGACTAAACCTGCCAAGTGATAATAGAACAAGGACCATAGTTGAAAATTTCCATTTTTACAAATCTAGGGACCAAAATTGTCAAGTTTGAAACTTGAGGGACCAATATTGTAAATTCTCAAAAAGTTTATCAAAAGGACCATTTTTGTCATTGATTAATAGAACAAGGTTAAAACTTGATAATTTTCACTTTTTAAATTAACCAAGGACTATTTTTGACAATTTTCAAAGTTCAGGGACTAAAGTTGTCATTTTGTGATTTTTAAACTTTAAAGGGTTTATTTTGACAACTTTTGAATCTTATGGACCTTAAATGATATTTTACAAGTTTTTGAATTACCAGGGACTATTTTTGACATATTTTCAAACTTGGGGGACTAAAACTGCCAATTATGCAAACTTAATACGTTTTTCACCAGATTTTGATGTTTTTGCATTTAAAACATATAAAACACTTGTTTGTGATATTTTTATCATTTTGATGTGTTTCTGAGTGTTTTCAGATGTTTTTGACATTCTAATAGTATAAAAATGATGAGTATTTAGACACTCATCATCCGGTGATTTTCAAAATTTAGTCCAATTTATTTTCAAAAACAATATTTTCCATTTTCAAAACAATTTTATTCAAATTTATCAAAAATTGTTTAAAAATGGTATCCTGCACAAAGATAAGTTAGGTGGTTGAGAAGCTTTCGTTGTTGTTGCTGTAGGGTTTGGAAGAAAACCATCTGCTGATGCAGTGAGACTTCTTTCGTTGCATTTTAATGCCAACTGAGGTCAAATTAAGCTCCGTTTCTTCATTTGTTGATGAAGAAAACCGTCTGCTGATGCAGTGAGACCTCTTACGTTGCATACATGCCAACTCTCCATAGAAGTCCAATTAAGCTCCGTTTCTTCATTTGTCAACCCAAGAAATAGTTACCCTTTCCTTTCGGCATCCAATCATCTTAAATTGTGGGATCCGGATCGGGAACATTCTTTTATACCAATATACCTGCATACGTTAGTGAACACACATACAAATATATGGTGGTCGACATCACCCAAACAACAATCGACTAATAAAAGTCAATGCAACATATCAATCAGATCACATAAATGTATAGGAATACTGTGTTCATCAAACTCTAATCATCTAATCCTAGCAATCATATCCTAGGCACCTAGTCCTTCAACATAGGTTAACATCATTTTTAATTAAGCATATTAGGATAATTAAGAAAGCCCGTTAGATGATGTAGATTTTGAAAAAAAAACAATATCCCCCTCAATCCATGACTCATTTTATGAAAAGTTTAAAAGCGCTAAAGTCATTGATTGAGTTTTCAATTTAACAAAACTCTGAATCTGATTGTTTTAAAAGCAGCTCATTTACCACCATTTTAGAAAACACCAAATATTTTTCTGAAGAATTTTAGACGGAAAAACATTTGTGTAGGAACAGCAGTCCTTCGACATACTTTCCTCAAATAGTTTTAGGAAAAGTGCACAAAATATTTGAAAAATCATTTAAGCGTAGCACTTTCCTTCTTTGAAAAACGGGTTGCTATCAGAAATAATAGCAAGCCATAGTTTAAGCACGGGTTACAGTCTGAAGTGACTGCAAGCCATTTGTTGAAGCGCGGGTTACAGTCTGAAATTACTGTAAGCCATATGATTTAAGAGATGTTTAGAAAAGAATATTTACACCTCCTGCTCGAACTTCATCTATGGTCCCGTGCCATTATTGAATGACATTTCTAAGACCGTAGATGTTATCGATACCAGAAGACATGTCTTGGAAAACATATTTTTGGTATTTTTGAAATTTTCTGATTTTTATGGCTTTTTGTTGGTTTTATAATTTTCTATTTTGTTTTGCTGGTTTTATATTTTTGTATTTGGTTTTTCAGATAAATATATACAAAGATAGAGTAGATGATATAGTTAAAGAAGATGATGATACGAGTACCGAGATAAGGATATCGAACAGCCCCGTTGTAGAAGATAGAAGTCATCATCCCTAAAACTTTCACCACCAAAGCTTCCAAGACTCTTGAATCGAAGAGAGAAATTGAGCCACTTGAAAGTGAGACTTTGGCAGCTTCCCCCCAAACCGAAAATCCTTATGTTGAGCAGATTCGAAGCTATATTTCAAGCTTGCCTTAGCCAGGTGCACAGAGATGCACACCATAATCATAAATCCCGCTGCTCCATTTAAGACCGATGATCGAGATTCTCCGTTCGAGGTTATATCATCCAATAGAAGAACAGCAACGTATCATCTCACACATAAAATAATCTTCTCAAATTTCATAACCACTGAAGTCTGAAGCAATCCATTCCAAAAAGGTGTCAAGAGACCACTTCCCCACGTAGTTGAATTGATGTAGTCAGTCTCTTAGACTAGAGCTCACGAACCCGAACACACAAACCCGAAGACAAAGAAACTTATACCATCGAAGTAGCAGATTAAGTCCAATAGCTAAAGAATAACCCCGATGTATACTTTTCTCTCCTCCTGAAGAAAGTGCATGAAGCTCAAGAACCCGAAGTACCCGAATGCCCAAAGAGAGAACAACTGATAACATTGAAGAAGCAGGCCGAATCACTGATTATCTCTGCGGATGACAATCTCTACGGATGTCCACTCCGGAATAAGTGATTATATCTCTGAATCACATATTAAGCCCTCAAGTGAGACAGCTGAGCATCCCCAATGTACACAATTCTCTCTCCCCTGATGATTGCGATAACATCGAAATCATCACACACTTGTGTACCTTCTTTCATCATCAGAAACTAACTCTTACATCTCTTCCCCCGCGTAGTTGGAATAAGAACACTAAACGCCTTGATGAGTAAAACCTTGAGTTTCTCTACGGTCATGACATTTGTTTTCCCGGGATATCTTCAATCACTTAGAAGAGTTAAGTTCATCAAGTTTACTCACCATGAGTCAAACCTTGAGTTTCTCTGCGGTAATAACATTTGTCTTCCCGGGATATCTTCAATTACTTAGAAGTATTAAGCTCATCAAGTTTACTCGCGTTTAGATGCTTGTCTCCTTCCCCCTTGCTGGTTTTGATACTTCAGAATCAGCAACATATTATAAGCCCGTATACTCGAAATCTTTTGAGAAAAACATTATATATCTTGAGAGAATCAACTTGCTGAAGAACAGAATGAGCAAGTCTAACTGGGGATTAAATCTGACATATCACTCTCCCCCAATTAGTGCTCTCCCCTAAACCGACAATCTGTTTGATAACAGCCCATATTAAGAAGAAGTCTTTAGATCGTTAAATGCAACTCGTCTTTAGTCTTCTACCATATATCATGAAAATGTAGAACCGACTGTAGACTCGACCTTCTTCAAGATTGTCCAGTTGGGGAATAGATAGTTAACATCTTCAACTCACCAAAAAATAAGAACATCACCAAAAAGCATCCCAATTAACTTACATCTTGCAAGTCCCCATCTCTCCCAATCAAACAAGAACAGAAAGATGTTCATCAAGGAAATCAGCAATCAGGCCGCAACGAACACACGAGATGGTAACACCAAACTACCAATCACATCAAACAAGAACAGAGAGATCGTTCAGAATCATCATGTTGATGTGTACGTGAAGCATTAACCGGAAGCACTTTGTCGATGATCATATCAGCCGGTGTGAAGATGTCAACCAACGGCTCATAGAAGAAAACTCCATGTAAAGATGTCCCGATAAGAAGAAGCTCGGTTCTTACACGAGTTTGGAGCCGTTTAACCATTTATTCTCATATAATAATCAACCATGCAGTAATTTCACACTTCTTCTCCCCCTCAAGAATTGCATACGGAGTTGCCATTCTTGATTAAATAAGTGAAAATCATCCGAATGTTCTATTCACACTTCTCTCCTGCAAAATAAGCACATGATGTCGCCATCTTCATTATAATCGAGCAAGTGGAATGAGAAAACACTCAGTGGTAGCCCGGTTCACTTGATGACTGAAGCGCATGGAAAAAGTATGAAGCATGTTGATGAGAATGGTCATAATAAGAAGATTTCTCTTCTTCAGAAGATAAAGCGCACTGACACGTACACTTTTCTTTTCTTTGGAGAACGAGGCTTGAACTGAAGTATTCAAACGTCATAAGAAGATTTCTCTTCTTCCGAAGATAATGCGCACTGAAACGTACACATTTCTTTTCTTTAGAGTACGAGGCATGAACTGATGTGTTCATACGTCATAAGAAGATTTCTCTTCTTTCGAAGATAATGCGCACTGAAACGTACACATTTCTTTTCTTTGGAGTATGAGGCCTGAACTGATGTGAACAGACGTCATAATCTCTCTCTTTTCAGCTCTCTCAGCAAAACATGTAATCATCCCCATTATCATTCTGTAGGCTCTTTGTAGTGACAGCTGATGGAGAAAACCCAATATGATGAATTTGACCCTGAAGTAAACTACCCCGAACTCGTGACTTAAACTTGCACATATGAAACAAAGAGCGGTGCCGATTTCCATTAGCATCTCTAAGTACTCTCTATGTACTCTATACTCTTCAACCAACCAACCATCAAGTATAAGACGTACATCACCTCTTGAAAATCCACAATTGAATGTGACACTGAGCACTACAACGTAACTCCTTTAAGTGATAGTTATTTTGTGGTGGTAAGAGCCCAATTCCCCCAAGTGGTAAAAGAAAAAGTAGAAGCCACCCAACAATAACTAGATTTCTAAGTCTTCGGTTTTTGATAATAAGCTCGAACAAGGATCATGAAGAATCTTCATCCATCCATCCCCGATACCTTCAGATACTAAGTACACTCGCCCGTGATATTTCACTTCAACCTCAAATAAATAATAGTGAATTAACCCCGTTGTCACATCTTCTTATTAAAAGCTCAAATCTAGCCTTCTTTGACGTTTTAAGTGAACTATGATAATGGTTTCATCCTGACCATGGTTAAAAGCACATAACCCCGTAAAACTTTGAAGTAACCAAACCGTCATGAAGAAAACCCAAACACACACCCAATTCATGAAGTACACCCTTTTATCCCTTCTTCGAAGCAGAAACCGTAGCACCAGCATCAGATAAGATCCCGAAGTACACTTTCCTTTCTCCAGGATGGTTCCATCATCACGGGATTTTACAATTCTATAGTTTAAACTGAGAAATAGTTTCTTTCGCGGGATTTTACAAAACCAAGAATAAACCGTAAGATAGATCCGGACATGCACTTTATAATTACCAGGATGTTTCCATTGTCACGGGATTTTACAAGTCTATGATTTAAACCGAGAAATAGATTCTTTCGCGGGATTTTACAAAATCAAGACAAAACCATAAACAATGTCAGCTTGAATGTGTTATGACAATTTGGTTTTGGTGATTATCTGTTTTAGGGGAACATGCAGCGGTTCATCAACGGTTCATTATCCAACATCAGCACAATCATCAACAATTCTTTACCCATATGTAGACAACTTCACAAACCATACTAAGTCAAGTAGTATAAACTACTTCCCCCTGGAGGTTGTCCTTAAACCAAGGTACACGTTTCTCCCCTATGATGGTTTCGAACTTTCGGAAGCATCATAACGTGTACAACCATTTGCACGAAAAGTTCTTGTCATAAGCAAGCATCTTGAGAATTTATGACTGACGCTGAAGATTCTTGAAAGATTTTGCTTAGACTGTGAAGTATCATAAATATTCTGTGGCGACGAATATCTCATGGGAATTGCTGAAATTGAACCTCCATTGATTCAACGGCTAATAGTAATGACCACATATGGAGATTACCCGATACGACTAACTTGAAAAAGAAGTAGAACATCCCAACTTTGTGACTTACTACTTGTTCTAAATTCTTGATCAATCCACAGCTGCGTGTGACACTGAGTACAACAACTTTCTTAAGTGATAATTATGCTCCAACAAGTTATCTTGAGACATGCAACCAACCAACCAGCGTCTTAGCGATAAAGAAGTACACCCGTGAAACGTCACTTCAATTTCGCATCAAATAATACCGTACAAAAACTCCGTAGTAATTTTTCAAATTTTAGCACAAGCCGTGAATAATGTATCCTTCCATGAATAATATACCAAAAATACCACTCAATGTACTAATTATCATCAAAAAAGAGTATCCAAAAAATAAATTGTGGATAGTATGTACATGCACATAATTGTATATTGAGCCTAACTCATATCCCAGTCAATGTATTCATTATGATAGATGTCCATTTCCTCAAAGAAACTTGATAGTAGCCCATTAAAGAATTTGCCAATACAGCCCACGATCCATTCATTCAATATGATAACCGGTTATAAATTCCTTACCTAATGTAACGTTCTAAATTTCCTTAACCCTAAATTCTTGTGATAAGAAATAAACGCCTACCACATCTCTCAAAATATTACGCCTCTCATCTTCACAAATCTGCATATTCCATCAAATCCTACCAAACTTTTTCAAACGAAAGCTCTCAACTCATATCTCATCATACACTAGTTTTTCACTCCTTTCATCAAGATACAATTCAACAAAAACCACTCAAGTCCCCGTATCATATTCGACTTATTTGCAGCTTCAAGATCCTTTAAAAAAAAAGGGTTTCGGGTAGGTTTTATCATTTGATGTAATTTGATGTTGTGTTTTGCTTTTAATTATAACGAACTGAAGAAAAGGAGATAACAAAATTGTTATAATCTTTTCTTTATATTCGGATATGAGATCGATGTTTGGTCAATGATGAAGTGGCTCAATTAAAACAGACTTGTAAAAAGAATTGAGTCCGAATCTGAGATAGTTAGATTGTGATTACTCGATTGTTGTATGAATGTTGAGAGATGTGAGGGTCATTGGTGAGTCTAGGTAAAGGATGTTGGGTTTGATTTGTGATACGTGGACTGATGATGTTAGATGACTGAAGTCTTTTGAGTCTTTGGTATTTGGTATTTTTTTTTTCATGTCAAGTCTTCTCATTCTTCATCCTTTCTTTCTGTCAAGTTGCCTCAGTTAAATGGTCACAATGACAATTCGCTACGACTAAGTCGCTAGACCAAGTCGCTAGACCAAGTCGCTAGACCAAGTCGCTAGACCAAGTCGCTACGACTAAGTCGCTAGACCAAGTCGCTACGACTAAGTCGCTAGACCAAGTCGCTACGACTTGTAAAGACAAGTCGCTAGGTAAAAACATTGCATCTGGACAGTTTTGACAAGTCGCTAGCAAGATTTTGACTTTTTCCGGTGAGTTATTCCGACCATTTATCCGACCATCTTCAAACTTACCCAGAAAACTTGCTTAAAAATGCATCCATTTTTTTTACCCATTTTGACCATTAGAAATTGACCAGTTTCAATAAGACCCATAAAACAGCATATGGACTCCATATTTGACCTGTTTTGACCTCGAATATACTGACCATATCACCACAAGAGACTTCACATATTTGGTACAAAAGTCATGAAAAGGTGAATAATGATACAGACTTGGACAAAAACTTGACACAAAACATATTTGACTATGAAAGAACCATATGACAATAACATGTATAAAAACCAGTTTGAAAAATATTTCGACCATAAAAAATACACAAATCAGTTTAAAAACATGTATCAAAACCACAAAAAAATAACACAACACAATAACCCTGGCTCTTGATACCAATTGTAGGATCATTAATATTATTGTGTTGATGATTCGGGTGGTCTTGGATGATCAAAATACATGTTTGCCATATTTAGAGAGAGAAAGATAGAGAGGGTGTTCTTGCTAGAGACTTGGTTCTCAAATGTAAAAGGTTAGATTGAATGAAGCACCACCCCTTCCATGGATGGAAGGGGTATTTATACTTACACAATACACGACCTCCTATCGGCCTGTGGATCAGGCATACAGTGGGTAAAGACCCGTCCTTCCTCCACGGTGTTGCACAAAGCTATACTACGCTACAAACTAATAAATAAACTACTAAATAACGTAAATAACGATATGTCTACAAGCTAACTTATGCTAGATAATATTAGGGGCGACCGAGTCTTCACTATGGAATTTTCTAATTCCTAACAATAAATTGTGTCGACTTATCAAAAATATATTAGTATACTTTGACACGAATCTAAGGATGTAGAAAACGTAGAAAACGGACTTGTAACGATTAAATTACACGCGATAAACCAAGTTGCCGTAACTTTATTCTATTAGCAAAATTAATATATTCTCTATTAAAAACATACTACGGCAACTAAAGGACCATGTTGGTGGACGTTTTTAACAATGATGTAGAACTTTTTATAACGAGATGTCTTCTAGTAAAAGTAAGTTCGCCTAGCATATTTTCCAAAATGTCCAACCGTTTGTTGAGCGGAGTTGTAACGAATAACATATAGTCACTCAAACTTGGCCGAAAACCACCCTTAAACTATATTTTTGGACTAAAGTACAATACTTAACCAATATTTTTCTTTGTGATCGAGACCTCTAGGATGGAAACTTAAATACTAAAACTTGGAGATAATGATACAAGCTTTCCAAAACTGATGGGTTCGTTTCTTAACACTCGATGTGCACCATTTTGCGACTATCATAGGAGATTGTTTCCAACGTAACTACTTGTAGAGTAATTTTTAGTACGACGGGATGTCATAAACATATTTTGACGATAAACATTATTTCCAAAACGTACAAGTGGTATGCATATCATATGAGTTTGCATGCACGACATTGTATCACGCATTCACGACAACATATCATAACTCAAGTCATGACATTCATTTTAGGTCGCGGATAGTTTCCGAGCCTCACTTTAGTGCACTTCATTTTGTTAGCATATCAATCATACCAGGTGAGTTCATACCTCGCTTTTACTCGTTTAAATTCTTACAAACTATTTGGGGGAGATACATGCTTAAATACTTGTTTCACTCTTGCGAATACTCAAACCATTTATACAATTGTGATACACTATACTTCTTATACACTTTGGACATTATGTGTGGTTTATTGCGATATGTGCCTTAATGTGCTAAACTTGTTTTCAATTATGCATCAACATACATACTTTAGCAACTGGTTAACTCCTGCGGGAGCCGGTGGAGAGGTATTGATAGTACTATCGGGCTGACGTCCCCACCTTTGGGTCCTTAATGACGTGACCTGGGGTGAATATAATTTGTTATTCAATGAAACATAACAAACAATTTAGACTTGTCAAGAGGTTCAGTTGGCTGTGATTCTTTGCATTAAGTACATGTATATATCGTATGCACCTATGTCCTACTTACAAACAAGATTGACAATTCCATATTTTGGCAATGGATTGTAAACACACAGGTTGCAAGTTTTGTATGGGCGGAACTTGGAACTGAGTGGATTTACAATGCCTTTGCTGCATCAACATTCTTTATAGACTTTTTCAAACAATTTTCAACAAACTTATGAACTCACCAACCTTTGTGTTGACACTTTTTAGCATGTTTATCTCAGGTTGTAAGGCGATAGCATTTCATGGAGCTTTTGGGTCTCATGGCATACATTGGAGTCTAGTGTTTTTATCAATTACCATTCGACATGTTTTGTAATCCTTTATGTATTATCAAACTTTGGGATCTCATGTTTTGTAAACTTTAACTTTATTTAATCGAATGGTAAACTCTTCAAAACGTCTCATTATAGAGGTCGTTTTCTTTATCCATACTTTGTGCTATGACGTCATACCCCAATGACACTATCGTTCCGCTGCGATATTTTGGGGGTGTGACAGATTGGTATCAGAAATTTGGTTATAGAGAACTAGGTTGCATTTTAGTTCCTAGACTATAACCGCTTTCACGTCGATCCTTTCTTTTCCTATCGCCTTACACACTTTTTGTGCGCATATGTTTTCTTAAATATTTCTTCTAGAATCACCTCATGGAATAACATGGTTTCCTTGTACCGATAGGGGAGTCCCAAAATCTAGTCAAGTCATTAAAAATATGGAGCTCAGTAATGAGCACTTATCTAACTTGATCTCGTGACAGTTCTTGTTTGATGAGACACGAGATCGATCTAAATAAGTGTTACTATAAAGCTGTATAGATTTAATGATTTTGCCCGAGGATGGGAGTTCTCTTGAGGATACTTTGGGAACTGCTGGCGACCAAACCTCATAGTGACTTTAGCACCTAAAGGAATTTCCTATACACCAAGTGCAACTCTCCCTAGATACCTACCCTAAATTCCTCCTCCACTGTTTAGAATCGGATGATAGAATGGTTACCTATTTCAGTAACATCAATCGCCGAGACATGTATACTTGGTGGTATGTACACGTGTGAAATGAAGCAATTATAATTATGGTGGCCAACATAATTATAAATGCGTCACAACCCACGTGGACATATGCGACCACGCATACGTAGATCGGTGTGGGCACACCTTAGGAACCAATTTGTGGCATGGTATTATGTTTGAGGACGTTAAGAATAGACATTGGGAATTCAACTTTCCTTTCCTTGCAGAGATCATGGCACCAAAGAGAGTAACACGCAGCACTGGCCGAGGTGGTGCGGCGCAAAGGGGTGGAAGGACAGGTGAGCGTGGAGGTAGAGAAGGCGGTAGCGACATGGGTAACAATGACAACAACACTGGCGGAAACCCTGATTTTGCCGCCATCATCGCTCAACAACTTCAAATCTTGCTTCCCACTATTGTCACACAAGTTGGAAACCATATGAATAACTCGGGAAACCACGGTAACGGTACTGGCGACACCAACAATGTAGTTGGCAGTGGCAACAATAACAACACCAACAACAACAACAACAACAGAATTGGATGCACGTATAAGGAATTTTCAGTATGCAAACCCGTGGAGTTTGATGGTATAAGAGGTGCTTTGGCGTATACTCGATGGGTAGAGAAGACAGAGTCAGTGATCGACATCAGCAATTGTGCCACACATCAGAGGGTGAAGTATGTAGCTTGCTTGCTATCAGGGAAGGCATTGACATGGTGGAACACACAACTACAGGCTAGGGGCAGAGAAGCAGCCATAGGTATGACATGGGACGAATTTAAGGCGTTATTGCAAGAAGAGTACTGCCCGGACAATGAAATGCAGAAAATGGAACATGAACTTTATCATCACTCTATGATAGGAGCTGGTCACGCAGCCTACACAGATCGATTCCATGAATTAGCCAGACTAGTTCCTCATATGGTTACCCCTGAATCTAAGAGAATCGCGAGGTACATATATGGTCTTGTGCCTGAAATCCGTGGAACTGTGAAAACGACTGAGCCATCTACAATACAAAGTGCAATACTGAGGGCAGGAACCCTGACAGACGAGATGGTTAGAAATGGTACTTTGAAGAGCAGTGACAAGAGGAAGGAAGCGAGTGGGTCGAATAAGCAGATGGACGTGGTAGCAGACAACAAAAGGGCAAGAGTTTTTGTGGCAACTGGT
Source organism: Chrysanthemum seticuspe (assembly GCA_019973895.1). Lineage (NCBI taxonomy): Eukaryota > Viridiplantae > Streptophyta > Magnoliopsida > Asterales > Asteraceae > Chrysanthemum > Chrysanthemum seticuspe. The sequence goes on from BPTQ01000007.1 coordinate 48,220,547, forward strand.
ACTGAACAAAGAGAGTATGCAGGTACACATCCCAAGTGTGCTAAATGTGCTTATCATCATCCGAAGACCAAGCCCTGCCGCTTGTGTACAAATTGCAATCGATACGGCCATTTTAAGGAACAGTGTAAAACACAGGTAACAACGACTAACGTGGGCAACATGAGGAATAACCAAAGAACTTGCTTTGAATGTAACAGCCCGAATCACTTCCGGAATAATTGTCCTAAGTTGAATGGAACGCAGAGACAACCACAAGGTAACCAACACCTAGCTTTAGCAATTGACGGAAACAACCCAAACCCTGTACTCAATATCAGTCCACCCCGAGATCGAGCATTCTATATAGGGACCGAGGCAGCCCGCAATGCATAACTGGTACGTTTTCCCTAGACCATTAAGTGATCCATCGTATTATTCAAATTCAGTGAGTCTCATTAGATAAGAAACCTAGACGCGTAAGTTTTGGCATAAGCACTTTAACCATACACTTTGATTTCGCGAAACCTAAGGGTAGAACATTAAGTATCATCGATTGAATCACGAGGACGTGATTTCTCTGACATGGGAAGAATGTCACAATTCTCAAATTCCGGTCATTTCTCAAACTCAACATTCATCATATTTGCTCATGCATGGTTTTGCATTTTACATTAAACGCATAATTTCTTATTAAATAAATGTTATCGCGTAAACATTATTTTGAACAATTGATCCGATACTTCCAAAATTTAATCACAATATATTTTTATACTCAAATTAAGTTTATAAAAATATTATTATTAGTTCACCCAATGTTTTAAATTTATTTCGTATATAAATTGTTATGTTTATATAAATTACGACGGTTTTCTTAAATTCAACCCGATAATTATTATTTCACTCAAATTTTGCAAGAAATGTATTTTTATAATTTTTATGACTTCAATATGTTTTATCTTGACCCGTTAAAATTTATTTTTATCTAACGCTACCCTAAATACTCAAATGTGTATTCAAGTTACTACATGTCTTCAATTAACTATACAATATACTTCATTATACATTATAAAAAAAAATGTATTTCTCATCTAAAAACCCCCTTGTCGACACAAGGGGGATGACTCATTTAGACTTGCAAAATATCTATCCCTATTAATGTTTAATACATCTAATACAAACACATACAACAATTATTTGAAAGGTGAAAATCAAAAATATCCATTCTCTCTTCTTCTCCACAAACCGGTCACCATAGAAGACCAAGGAGGATCATCCCAAAAATTTTCAAGACAAGGTTTTAACACTCTAGTTACACTCTTTGTATATGTTTTGAAATAAAAACCTTGGGTGATTAGGAAAAACCTTTGTTCTCATAAACCTCATCAAGTATTCTAGTAAGCATCTCATGTCCATTTTTCATCTTTCATATTCATTTCATATTCATTTCATCATATGTGAGCAAAAACATGCAAGTCATATGATGTTGTACCACTTTTTCATTGATTTTCAAGAGTTATGAATATATATAAGTCATCCTATAATTACTCCTTGTTATATATTATTTTTGGTGACGTCTAGGAACCCATGACACCCTAAGAAGGTGTATGGTAGGATTAGAATAGCTTCGGAGTTGTTTTGAATGGGTTAGAATAGGTTTGGCGCGAGAAAAACTCATTTCGACACGTTTTAAAAAGGGTCTGTCCTTGTTTTGAGAATCTGGAAAATCCGACAGTGGGTTTAATATTTTGGGCTAGATATTTAGAAAATACACTTTAAAATAAAAACGTGGCCGCTTGAACGGATTAAAACGGAGCTATAACGAAGAAGATATGTATTTTTCAAGTTTGACGATGAAAAATATTAATTTCAGAAATTTCAGCATGAAAATGTCACTCTTTACGAGTCAAAAATGAGTCTTAAGCTTTATAAATTGTGTCGACTTATCAAAAATATATTAGTATACTTTGACACGAATCTAAGGATGTAGAAAACGTAGAAAACGGACTTGTAACGATTAAATTACACGCGATAAACCAAGTTGCCGTAACTTTATTCTATTAGCAAAATTAATATATTCTCTATTAAAAACATACTACGGCAACTAAAGGACCATGTTGGCGGACGTTTTTAACAATGATGTAGAACTTTTTATAACGAGATGTCTTCTAGTAAAAGTAAGTTCGCCTAGCATATTTTCCAAAATGTCCAACCATTTGTTGAGCGGAGTTGTAACGAATAACATATAGTCACTCAAACTTGGCCGAAAACCACCCTTAAACTATATTTTTGGACTAAAGTACAATACTTAACCAATATTTTTCTTTGTGATCGAGACCTCTAGGATGGAAACTTAAATACTAAAACTTGGAGATAATGATACAAGCTTTCCAAAACTGATGGGTTCGTTTCCTAACACTCGATGTGCACCATTTTGCGACTATCATAGGAGATTGTTTCCAACGTAACTACTTGTAGAGTAATTTTTAGTACGACGGGATGTCATAAACATATTTTGACGATAAACATTATTTCCAAAACGTACAAGTGGTATGAATATCATATGAGTTTGCATGCACGACATTGTATCACGCATTCACGACAACATATCATAACTCAAGTCATGACATTCATTTTAGGTCGCGGATAGTTTCCGAGCCTCATTTTAGTGCACTTCATTTTGTTAGCATATCAATCATACCAGGTGAGTTCATACCCCGCTTTTACTCGTTTAAATTCTTACAAACTATTTGGGGGAGATACATGCTTAAATACTTGTTTCACTCTTGCGAATACTCAAACCATTTATACAATTGTGATACACTATACTTCTTATACACTTTGGACATTATGTGTGGTTTATTGCGATATGTGCCTTAATGTGCTAAACTTGTTTTCAATTATGCATCAACATACATACTTTAGCAACTGGTTAACTCCTGCGGGAGCCGGTGGAGAGGTATTGATAGTACTATCGGGCTGACGCCCCCACCTTTGGGTCCTTGATGACGTGACCTGGGGTGAATATAATCTGTTATTCAATGAAACATAACAAACAATTTAGACTTGTCAAGAGGTTCAGTTGGCTGTGATTCTTTGCATTAAGTACATGTATATATCGTATGCACCTATGTCCTACTTACAAACAAGATTGACAATTCCATATTTTGGCAATGGATTGTAAACACACAGGTTGCAAGTTTTGTATGGGCGGAACTTGGAACTGAGTGGATTTACAATGCCTTTGCTGCATCAACATTCTTTATAGACTTTTTCAAACAATTTTCAACAAACTTATGAACTCACCAACCTTTGTGTTGACACTTTTTAGCATGTTTATCTCAGGTTGTAAGGCGATAGCATTTCATGGAGCTTTTGGGTCTCATGGCATACATTGGAGTCTAGTGTTTTTATCAATTACCATTCGACATGTTTTGTAATCCTTTATGTATTATCAAACTTTGGGATCTCATGTTTTGTAAACTTTAACTTTATTTAATCGAATGGTAAACTCTTCAAAACGTCTCATTATAGAGGTCGTTTTCTTTATCCATACTTTGTGCTATGACGTCATACCCCAATGACACTATCGTTCCGCTGCGATATTTTGGGGGTGTGACATATATGTCATTGGTCCGTTTCTTATATCAAAATAGCTCGTTGATATCATATATGTATATAGTTAACCCGTTGTCTTATACTATTATCCGTTTTATTGACCACTAGTTCTAATATGTCCATTTATATCCGTTTCGATATGTCATATTAATCACTTTACGACCTATAACCCACTATCGTGTCTCGAATTAAACCCGTAACCTATATCACCTATATCATATTTTCACTTTATAACCAAGTCGAAACGAACACTAAGTTATTATCCGGGTTAAACGTGACCCGAGCGCAACATAATACATCTAAGGTGACCTATATTCTCAAATCTATACCACATCACGTCTTAGGCTCTAACCATCCCAACCAACCCAGCCAAATGGGCCTGAGGCCCAACCTGGTTTATTGACCCAAAATATAACCATGCACCCAAGGTAACTCGGAGATCTGACCCGACCCGTTTTACCGACCCAACTCAGCTCGCTAACCATACTCACCGAGTCACCCAACTCGGTTGAGTTTCTGTTCCGACTCAGTAACAAACACCAATATTGACCATCATCTCAAATCGAGAACCAAATAAATCCGAGCACCACAAGTACGAGACCAAACTGAAGCCGAGACCAAAATGAACCCGAACATAAATCCGAACTTACTTATATCACCACACGAATTGTTTCTACCACACTAGTTCATATTTAAAATGTTTTAATCCAAGGAGTTATCATAAAACTCATTATAAACATTTCGAATTTGTTTAAGGGATTTTATGTCCACAAATGAAATCACCACAAAAAAAATACGAGTATATACACAATTTGTTTTTAAACAAAACAAAAACAAATAAATATTAACCACGAGTTGTTAACCGTGAGAAAAAGGGGAAGAAACGAGGGTTTTGATGGCATCTCCATATGAGTTCTACTCGTATTAACCAAGCTTGGTACTTTTCTAAACGTTTTTCTCAAAACCCTAAAAAATCCGAATCTAATTAATTAGATCTAAGGCGCGTTATATAGATTCATGGCATGTGGGTTACAAAAACATAACCACAATTGCCCGATCTATCATTTGGGATAGGTGGTGTAGTTATTTGTGGTCGCTGGAAAGTTGGCTGGAATTTTTGACGGCGCCGGAACCCTAGAGGAGGGTGTGATGATTGTCTAAATACTCATCATTTTTGTACAATCTAAACTGCAAAATCATCTGAAAACACTCAGAAACACATCAAAATGATCAAAATATCACAAATCGGTATTTTATGTGTTTTAAATGCAAAAATATCAAAATCAGATGAAAAATGATTCAAGTTTGCAAAATTGGCAGTTTTAGTCCCCCAAGTTTTAACAGTTGTCAAATCTAGTCCCTGGAATTTAAAAATGTGGAATTCTATCATTCAAGGTCCCTGAAATATTCTAAGTTGTTAAAATTGGTCCTTGAATGATTCTTTGGTCAAATGGCAGGAAAGGTCCTTAAAGTTTGAAAATTTGCAAATATAGTCCTTGGACATTTTAAAATGGAATTTTAAGCAAAAGTGGTCCATGTACTATTCATTTATGGCAAGTTTGGTCCTTGTGAGAGCTTTGGAAAAACTGCAAGATTGGTCCCTCATGTTTGGCAGATTTGCAAAATTGGTCCTTGTATACTACTTAAACCAAACGGACTCATTTTATATCAAGCCCAAATCCCAGCCGGCCCATGTATTATCCAAACCCAACCCAAGCATGACCCTTGAGCTAGGCCATAATACATTTTGAACCCCATGACCCTTGAGCCTTGACCCCCGTTTATTATTAATATTCCTCCGGTCAACGAAAGTCAAACAGGCAAATATACCGCCCTTACTGTTCACCCATCTCTCCCACCACTGAAACACCAAAACCAGTCATGGTTTTCCATCTTTTTCAACACCCCTCACCTTACCTTGTCCCCTCCACCTCCACTAACACCAAAAATCCTTAATTGATTGAAACCAAACCCATTAAAGCTCAAACCTGCTAAAGAAGAATTTGGCGCCAAAAATCCACTTGTATGGTTCTGATGAATTAGAGAGATCCAAGGGCTGGAAATTGGTGGGAAACAATCAGAGGTCAACAAAAGAGTGCTAAAGTCTATAAAAGAGGAGGAGGATGCAATGTATATGGATATCTAGTGTAATCTTTAAATTTCTAAGTTGTTTTAGCTTAATTTTCAATTTCAGTGTATGTTTTAATCTTAAAACTCTGTATTTCAAGTTCTTATGTTATAATAAAGCTTTTGTGAAACCTCAATTCAAGTATCAAGTTAAATTTCAGTTTATGCAGTTTTGAATCTCAAAAATCTCATATGAATCATTTGTTGTTGTAAGATGTTATCTTGGACTAAGTAAGCCAGATAAGCTCCTAAATAGCTTTTCTAAGCTATTAGAAACTCTAAAAATTCAGTTTAGAAGCAAAAACAGAAAATCACCAAAAATACAAAAATAATTAGTGAAAAAATCAAAAATCATTTGGAAATGATATTCACAGCTGGAGCATGGTAGATTATGGATGGCCTTGGGTTAGAAGCTTAGTGGTAAGCTAATAGGGGTGTTCATTGGTTCTTGTTCTCAGTTTTGAGCTTGGAAGCATTTGTAAGCCTTTGGTTTAATTTTTGCATTTCACTGTTTTAATTAGTTAGTAGCTTGAATCTTTGTGTTTTTATGTTCATTAGCTTTAGTTAAGTGTATTTAATCATTACAATAAGTTGTTGTTCTTTTAAATTTGTAGTTTACAAAAAGTTCATTTTAACAGTTTAAATAACATTCAGATCATTATTGAGTTTAATGTTATTATGGTTGTTGTTTAAAGCTTCATTAGTCCTACTAATTGATATTATAAGGTCTTGAATCAGATTCATGGGTTAAATCTAAGTTTTGCTCTAAAAATCATCAAATCAGTTAAGTAAAGTCTTGTTTGGACTTGTGAGTAAAACTGTATTAAAGATTGTTTGAGTAGTTTCTTGTTGTTGTCTTGTGTCTCACTTGGTCCAATTAGTTCAAAGAAACCAACAAAATCAGTACTTATACAAGCAAAAGTCAAAAATCCTTTTGATCATGTCTTATGTGCCCACTGTTGGAATTTCATGATCTATGATCATTGTTTTGTGTTTATAAGTTGTTAATCTTGCTCAAATCAGTCTTAACATACCTTAATACAACATATTCAGTGCTTAAAATCAGATCAAAGTTCATCTTAGTCAACTTCTTTGTTTTTAAGAAAAGTCAAAATTTCCATTTTGGTCGTTTTTGAATAAAATAGATATTTTTACTGTGTGCTTAATAATAAGTTTTAGCTTAAAAGCTCTTAGGGTATTAAAGTTCAGTTGCTTAAGAAAATTAGAAAAATACTAGATCTCTTGGAATCAGCTTGTTAAGTGCTTTTTGACTAGCTTCTTTTGGATACCTAGTCTGAAACCATGCCCTGTGCACAGTGAGTGGTACCATTTTGAAAAGCTTGCACAGAGCTTAATTGTTGCTCAAATCCTATGATTAATGGTTCTTTGGAAAGCCAACCTGGTCATCTTTGAGTCCCAAGCTTAAGTTTTCATTTTGAAGCTTGTTTACTAGGGCTGCAAGTGTCCTTTTGTTCTGTCCATTTTTCAGTTTAAGCCAAGTGCTTATTGTCCTTTTCCTAGCTTTTCAGTGTGCTTATCTTTGTCTATTAGCTTCATTTGAGTAGCATTAGCCTACTTGCATCTTATTTTGGCTTTTGTTTCAGCTGGTGGTCTTGTTTGAGCTTATTTCTCCAAAATAAGCTCATTAAGCCAACTGTTGACTCATAAGCTTCTAAAACAGCTTATTTGTAGTTTGTAAAATTTTTTGTGTTTATTAAAGTTTCATATTTTTAGTATTTAAGTAGTTTTCAAAAATAAAATTCAGAAAAACATCAATTTAAAATCAGTGATAGTGTTTATTTAATAGGTTTTAGCTTTTTGATTTTTCTTTTTAGCTTATTAAAAAGCAAATCTTGTTTTTCTATTTTTCTTAGTTTTCTGTCATCATATAGTATTTTTAGAAAAAGTTTCATATTTTTCTCTATCTGTTTAGTATTTATTATAATTTTAAATAGTTAAAAATAGTAATTAATTAGTAATAAATAATTAAAAAGCATAAAAAATATCTTTTCAGTTTTAAAATTAGTTTTATCATATTTCAGATTTTTCCAAGTTAAAATTTCATTTTTCCAGGTTTATTTTATATTTTCTAGTATTTAAGTGTATTTTAAATAATAATTAATTAGTAATAATTAGATAAAAAGTGTGAAAAATATATTATTAATTTTAAAATTAGTTTTATAATATTTTAGATTTTTCTGAATCATAATTTTATTTTTCTAGCCTTATTTCATATTTTCTTCTATTTTAGAGTATTTATTAAATAGTTAAAATAGTTTTTAATTAATAATAATTAATTAAATAGTTGTAAAAATAATTTTCTTTTTCTAATAATTTTCTTTTATTTTTAGGATTCCAAAAATGTCATTTTTATATTTTTAGGTCTTTTATTTCTTAGATTCACTTTTTATTTTGTACGTGTACGTAAGTTTTGAGTTTCTTTTATCTGATTGTTGTGCTTTCCAATTCTGTATTCCCTTCCATTCCAATCAATCAGTAGTGTAATTTCTCATCAAACCTTTACTGATCACTATCCTTAGTGATCATTCTATCATCTGAGTTTGTTTTGACACACCATTGAGTCTCCGTGGGACTAAACGACCCGAGAATTCATCATATTCTCTGATCTTAATTGTATTTGTGTTTTAAGCAGTTTTAAGCTTCTTACGGTTAGCCATTCATAAGTGGCTAGCTTGTGTGAGGTAGCTTGACTGTTTTCAGCACAGATCAAATTTTGGCGCCGCTGCCGGGGAGGCTTTAGCGTGTGTTTAGCCATTTTCAGACCCATTCTTGCACATAACCCACCATTTGTAAAAAAGTTTTTTTTAAAGTTATAAAAATATCAAAAAGTTCATTAGCACTTTTCCTAAAGTGTTAAAAACACCAAACAAATATAAAACAACAAAACAATCGTAGCGTTTTCTATCTTGTATTGTCTTTAAGGTGATTCTTAAAACAGTACGATTTGGTTAAACGAGACGATACCAAAAATATTGTCCAAGAAGTTTTTAAACCCATCAGCACAAATCATTACCTACGTCTTTTCAGTGGTACTTAATTTATACATAAAAATTAACCACCGCAAATCAAGGCAGTACACCTACTAACTGGGGGTGTGACCATAATAAGTTCCCAAACATCAGATTTAAAACTTGCCTTTGTGTCACTTGTGATTTGGTGTACCTTTTTCAAAGAAGCCATTTCATTTGTGATTATTGGTTAAGTTCACTTGTCGTTTTGCCTCATTTGTTTTGAAAATTGATTTTTATACATAGTGCATGCGCACACGTTCTTCCAGTTCTACAAGTCCACTTTCTGAACTTGGAAAGATTCCTCGTAAACGTAGAGGACGTTCAGCTCCTTCAGCCGTGACTGAGGAACGTCTACCACCACCACCTGTTGAAATGGCAGAAGACAAACCGATGAATGAGCTTCTCCAAGCACCCATCGAGGGTTACGGAGATGCCATTATTGTCCCAGCCATCGTGGCTGATACCTTTGAGCTCAAAACCGGGTTGCTTAATCTAGTAACCCAAAGCCAATTCTATGGTTTTGAGCGGGATGATCCTCATGCACACATTCGATGGTTTAACAAGATTGCATCTACCATCAAGTACAAGAATGTCCCACATGAAGCTATCAAGCTTCTTCTGTTCCCATTTTCTCTAGAGGGACAAGCCCGGAATTGGCTTGAGAAACAACCCCCTCGTTCTATAGAGACATGGGAAGATCTAGTCACCAAGTTTGTTAACGAGTTCTATCCTCCATCCCGAACCACAAGTCTTAAGAATGAGATAATGAAATTTTCTCAGAGATTTGATGAATCATTCGGGGAGGCATGGGATCGTTACAAAGAGTTGCTTCGCAAGTGTCCGCATCACGGTTTTACCGAGTTAATGCAAATGGATACTTTCTACAATGGTCTCAATCAGACCAATCAAGACTCTTTGAATGCCTCCGCGGGAGGTAATTTCTTGAGCAAGACCACCACAGAGGCCTTGCAAATCATTGAGAACAAATCTCAGGTCCGCCCTTTCCGAGCAAAGACATATCAGTCTCATGCTGGACCTTCTTCTTCTTCATCCCCCGTGAGTACATCTAGCACCGATGCTAAGATTGACAAACTCACAGATATTGTTCAGGCTTTGGTTCTTGCTAACCAGAAGAAAGTGACCTTCACTCAGACACCAACACATGGTGAAGTGAAGAAAGTCGAGAGTTGTGTTACTTGTGGTGGCCCTCATGCATACTACAATTGTACTGCCACCGATGGTAGTCCGTTTGAAGCCAATGCTCTAGCCGGTAGTTCAAAGCAGGGAGGTAATCAATACCATCCTCAAAATGAACCACACTACCGTGCTAACACTTATCAGGCACCACCCGGTTTTAACCAGAATCATAACATGCAAAACCGGAATCAAAACCAACCAAGAATGAACCAAGGTTATCAAAACCAAGGTAATTTCTATCCTGGACCCAATCAAGGTTTCTAACATCAAGGGAACCTTAATAAAAACAATTTCAATCGAGGGAATCAATTTCATGGGAATATGAATCCTAATCAAGGGAATTTTGGCTATAATCAAAACATACGGCCTCAAATTATCCCTCCAGCTCCTCCCGCCATTATTCCTCCAGGACCATCATCTGATGAGTTACTGAAGCAATTCATGAAATCCCAAGATGAAATGAACAGGTTGTTGGTCAGTCAGATTGCTGATCTTAAGAAGTCTTTAAATGATCAACCCTCGGGCTCAGGAAAACTTCCGAGCAACACGATCGCTAACCCGAGGGGCGATGCAAAGGCGATCACAACCAGAAGTGGTGTTTCATATGATGGACCTGCTGTTCCTACTACCTCTTCTTTTTCTCTCCCAAAGGTAGTGGAAAGTGAACCTCCAACACACAATGGACCTACGACTCCAATGCCTCCTCCACCTGTGGCAATGAGTCAAGTTACCAAGGAAACAACGGACAAGGTGCATTATTCAAGCCCACGAAGTACCGCACACATCCTACCTTCGGTAGTCCAACCTCAAGTTGTCCAGAAACCCAAGTCAAATCAAGGAGTTGTTTTTGAACCTCCTGTAGCTCCTGTTGAAAATCAGAAATCCAAATCTTCTATTCCTTACCCATCACGTTTGAATGAACAAAAGCTCCGCGAGAAAGCCAGTCATCAAATGGACAAATTTTTCCAAATTTTCCAAGAATTACACTTTGACATAAGCTTTGCGGATGCTATCATGCTGATGCCCAAGTTTGCATCAACTCTCAAACACATGTTAAGCAACAAGGAAAAGCTGTTTGAAATGGCTAAAACTCCTCTGAACGAGAACTGCTCAGCAGTTATTCTGAAGAAGCTTCCTGAGAAACTTGGAGATCCTGGGAAATTTCTCTTACCTTGTGTATTCCCAGAAATGGTTGAATGCTTTGCCCTAGCAGATCTTGGTGCAAGCATCAACCTGATGCCTTATTCAGTGTGGAAGAAACTTTCTCTTCCGGAACTCACTCCTACATGCATGACTCTTGAGCTTGCAGATCGTTCCATATCCCGTCCTCTTGGCATTGCTGAGGACGTATTTGTGAAAGTAGGAAAGTTCCATTTTCCATCTGACTTCGTGGTTGTTGATTTTGATGCCGATCATCGGGTTCCTCTCATTGTTGGTCGAGGATTCCTGAGAACGGGCCGTGCTCTCATTGATGTATTTGAGCAGGAAATCACATTGCGTGTTGGTAATGAAGCTGTCACCTTTAACCTTGATCAAACTTCGAGGTACTCCGCAAAGTATGATTCTGAATCGGTTAACCGAATAGATATCATTGATGTTGCTTCTGAAGAGTACTCTCAAGAAGTTCTTGGTTATTCTCATAATTCTCTGAGTGGGTATCCCACCACATCTTCTCAACCTATCATAGCCAATTCTACTCCTTCCCTCACTCCGTTTGAGGGAAGCGACTTCATCTTAGATGAGATTAAAGCATACTTGGCTAGTGATTCTGTTCCATGGGAAATTGATCACGCTCCTATTGATATTGAGGGGGACATACTTCTTATTGAGAAGTTGCTCAATGATGATCCATCATCAACCCCTCACCCTAGTGATTCAATCCCAGATGAGATTAATCAAAATGAGATTAATCTGGAGGGAGATATTCTTCTAAAGAAGTTGTCAAATCTGGACACTTCTCCTCCTCTCCCTCCCGTTGAACTTCATAACAAGGAAGTCAAGTCAGTTGAGAAAACTGAAGAATTTCCTGAGGTTGAGCTTAAGGACTTACCGCCTCATCTCGAGTATGCATTTCTAGAAGGTGATGATAAATTACCAGTCATTATTGCCCGAGATTTGAGTAAAGATGAAAAAGCTGCTCTCATAAAGATCTTGAAGTCACACAAGCAAGCAATTGCTTGGAAACTCTCCGACATTAAGGGTATCAACCCTGAGTTTTGTACTCATAAAATCTTGATGGAGGATGACTTTAAACCAGCAGTTCAACATCAGAGAAGAGTAAATCCAAAAATCCATGATGTTATCAAACAAGAGGTTATCAAACTTCTTGATGCAGGATTGATTTACCCGATCTCAGATAGTCCTTGGGTTAGCCCAATTCATTGTGTTCCGAAAAAGGGTGGCATTACTGTTGTCACAAATGAAGATAACGAGTTAATTCCAACTTGATTGGTTACGGGATGGCGTGTTTGCATTGACTATCGTAAGTTGAATGACGCCACCCGTAAAGACCATTTTCCTCTACCCTTCATGGACCAAATGCTTGAGAGATTAGCAGGGAATGAATACTATTGTTTCCTTGATGGTTTCTCGGGTTACTTTCAGATCCCCATTGATCCACAGGATCAAGAGAAGACCACATTCACCTGCCCATACTGGACTTTTGCCTACAAACGTATGCCTTTTGGCTTATGTAATGCTCCTGGCACGTTCCAACGATGTATGATGGCCATTTTCCACGACATGATCGGGGAAACAATGGAGGTGTTTATGGATGACTTCTCGGTCATTGGGGATTCTTTTCAAACATGTCTCTCCCATTTAGAAAAAATGCTTCAAAGGTGTGAAGACACCAATCTTTGTCTAAACTGGGAGAAGAGCCACTTTATGGTCAAAGATGGCATTGTCCTTGGCCATAAGATTTCTAAAAATGGGATTGAGGTAGATAGAGCAAAAGTTGATGTTATTGCTAAATTACCTCATCCTACTACCGTCAAAGGTATTAGGAGTTTTCTAGGTCATGCCGGTTTCTATCGTAGATTCATACAAGATTTTTCTAAAATCGCTCGGCCTATGACCCATCTTCTTGAAAAGGATGCTCCTTTTATCTTCTCACCCGAGTGCATAAAAGCTTTTGAAACATTGAAGAAAAAGCTTACTGAAGCACCCATTCTCGTTGCTCCCGACTGGGACTTGCCTTTTGAGCTCATGTGCGATGCAAGTGATTTTGCTATCGGCGCAGTCCTAGGGCAACGTAGAAACAAGCATTTTCAGCCTATCCACTACGCAAGCAAAACTATGACTGAAGCTCAAACTCATTACACCACCACAGAAAAAGAGCTATTAGCCGTGGTGTATGCTTTTGAGAAGTTTCGGCCGTATTTAATCTTGACCAAGTGCGTGGTGTATACGGATCACTCGGCTCTCAAATATCTCTTTGCAAAACAAGATGCAAAGCCGAGATTGCTTCGTTGGATTCTCCTCCTCCAGGAATTTGATATCATCATACGTGATAAAAAAGGAGCTGAGAATCTGGCTGCTGATCATCTGTCCAGATTAGAAAACCCTCACCAAGAGGTTTTCGAGAAAAAGGAAATAAATGAAACATTTCCTCTCGAGACACTCAATGCGGTTTCTTTTCGTGGAAATTATACCACCCCATGGTTTGCTGACTTCGCAAATTACCATGCGGGTAACTTCATTGTGAAAGGGATGTCGACCCAGCAGAAGAACAAATTCTTCAAAGATGTTAAACATTACTTCTGGGACGACCCCTTCTTATTCAAAATCTGTGCGGATCAAGTCATCCGACAGTGTGTTTATGGACAGGAAGCTATTGACATTCTCACAGCTTGCCATGTTGGACCCACCGGGGGCCATCATAGTCCAAACTACACCGCCAAAAAGGTGTTTGATTCCGGGTTTTATTGGCCCACAATCTATAAGGATGCCCACGATTTTGTCAAAGCCTGTGACGCTTGTCAACTTCACGGAAATATATCTCAAAGAAATGAAATGCCACAAAATGCCATTCAAGTTTGTGAGATATTTGACATCTGGGGTATTGATTTTATGGGGCCATTTCCTTCGTCTCGTGGAAACAAATACATACTCGTGGCTGTTGACTATTTGTCAAAATGGGTTGAAGCAAAAGCTTTACCTACCAATGATGCCCGAGTTGTTGTGAAATTTTTGAAATCTCTTTTTCCAGGTTTGGAACTCCGAGGGCGATAATCAGTGATCGTGGTACACATTTTTGTAATGACCAATTTGATCGTGTCATGCAAAAGTATGGTGTTACCCATCGTCTCTCTACTGCATACCACCCCCAAACAAGTGGGCAGGTGGAAGTTACAAACCGTGGTATTAAAAGAATCCTTGAAAGGACAGTAGGCGAAAATCGTGCATCCTGGTCGGATAAGTTAGATGACGCACTCTGGGCCTTCCGTACAGCTTACAAAACACCCATCGGGTGTACTCCATACAAGCTAGTGTACGGAAAGGCATGTCATCTGCCGATTGAGCTAGAGCACAAGGCATACTGGGCCTTAAAACATGCCAACTTCGATATACAGACAGCTGGTGATCATAGAAAAGTTCAAATGAATGAATTAAATGAACTTCGTGATCAAGCTTACGAGAACTCTTTGATCTACAAACAAAAGACAAAGAAGATTCATGACTCAAAAATCAAGAACCGCGTTTTCAACGTTGGTGATCGAGTCCTTCTTTTCAACTCTAGATTGAAGATTTTCTCGGGAAAGCTCAAGTCCCGTTGGTCTGGCCCATTTACTATCGCTAAGGTTTATCCTTATGGCACCATCGAGTTATCTCAACCCGATGGTCCTAATTTTAAAGTGAATGGTCATCGAGTGAAGATTACTTTGGAGAGGACATTCCCCCTGTGGTTGTCCCGGATCTACAAACCTTCCCCATGAACCAATGAATGCGGGGATCGAGTCAAGCTAGTGACTCGGTAATCAAAAACATTAGCACGCACCATATGGGTTTTCACCCATATTTCTGTCTTCTTTCCCTGTTCTACCACCCTAGTGTGGGGGGGTTGCCCCACATGTTGTGTATATATATAAGTTTCTAAAAAAAAAAAAAAAAAATCCCTTTCATAATAATGGCCGTAATATTTCCCTTTTACGTTCTCAGTTTCGGCATAACCGCCGGTACTTTGAATATTGAGGGCAATAATCATTTCTCAGTGTGGGGGGGGGGGAATTCTCACGAATTTTATCATATTTATCCACCCAATTCCCCCGTTTTTGGCCAAAATTTTTTTTGGAGTAAGTGTTCTACACTTACTCAATGGGTTATCAGTCCACCATGTCTAATAGACAAAAGGATTGGCTAATCCAGGAGCAAACGGCTCTTGGTAAAGATTTCTCAAATCCGTTTATATGGCTTGCAATTTGCCCAAAATTGTATGGTTCTCAACTCACCATATCCTAAAAAGTGAAGAGTTGGCTAGCCCGCAAGGTTATGGCTTGTGGTAAAGGCAGTGGAAAAACCATAATTGGTAATCAGCTCACCAAAGATAATTTTGATAATTTATCTAAGAGTTGGCTAGTCCAGAGCAAACGGCTTCTGGTAAAGACACATCAAATCCGTTATATGGTTTATGATTTGCCAATAAATCAGATGGTTATCAGTGTACCATAGTTCTTACTTGAACTAAAACATTTGGCTACTCCAGAAGTGATGGCTTTTGGTAAAGAGTTTTTAAAATCCATTAAAGTTCAAATCATTGCTAGGGACTAGCAATATCTCAGTGTGGGGGATTGATGAGTGTCTAAATACTCATCATTTTTATACAATCTAAACTGCAAAATCATCTGAAAACACTCAGAAACACATCAAAATGATCAAAATATCACAAATCAGTGTTTTATGTGTTTTAAATGCAAAAATATCAAAATCGGATGAAAAATGATTCAAGTTTGCAAAATTGGCAGTATTGGTCCCCCAAGTTTTAACAGTTGTCAAATCTAGTCCCTGGAATTTAAAAATGTGGAATTCTATCATTCAAGGTCCCTGAAATATTCTAAGTTGTTAAAATTGGTCCTTGAATGATTCTTTGGTCAAATGGCAGGAAAGGTCCTTAAAGTTTGAAAATTTGCAAATATAGTCCTTGGACATTTTAAAATGGAATTTTATGCAAAAGTGGTCCATGTACTATTCATTTATGGCAAGTTTGGTCCTTGTGAGAGCTTTGTAAAAACTGCAAGATTGGTCCCTCATGTTTGGCAGATTTGCAAAATTGGTCCTTGTATACTACTTAAACCAAACGGACTCATTTTATATCAAGCCCAAATCCCAGCCGGCCCATGTATTATCCAAACCCAACCCAAGCATGACCCTTGAGCCAGGCCATAATACATTTTGAACCCCATGACCCTTGAGCCTTGACCCCCGTTTATTATTAATATTCCTCCGGTCAACGAAAGTCAAACAGGCAAATATACCGCCCTTACTGTTCACCCATCTCTCCCACCACTGAAACACCAAAACCAGTCATGGTTTTCCATCTTTTTCAACACCCCTCACCTTACCTTGTCCCCTCCACCTCCACTAACACCAAAAATCCTTAATTGATTGAAACCAAACCCATTAAAGCTCAAACCTGCTAAAGAAGAATTTGGCGCCAAAAATCCACTTGTATGGTTCTGATGAATTAGAGAGATCCAAGGGCTGGAAATTGGTGGGAAACAATCAGAGGTCAACAAAAGAGTGCTAAAGTCTATAAAAGAGGAGGAGGATGCAATGTATATGGATATCTAGTGTAATCTTTAAATTTCTAAGTTGTTTTAGCTTAATTTTCAATTTCAGTGTATGTTTTAATCTTAAAACTCTGTATTTCAAGTTCTTATGTTATAATAAAGCTTTTGTGAAACCTCAATTCAAGTATCAAGTTAAATTTCAGTTTATGCAGTTTTGAATCTCAAAAATCTCATATGAATCAATTGTTGTTGTAAGATGTTATCTTGGACTAAGTAAGCCACATAAGCTCCTAAATAGCTTTTCTAAGCTATTAGAAACTCTAAAAATTCAGTTTAGAAGCAAAAACAGAAAATCACCAAAAATACAAAAATAATTAGTGAAAAAATCAAAAATCATTTGGAAATGATATTCACAGCTGGAGCAGGGTAGATTATGGATGGCCTTGGGTTAGAAGCTTAGTGGTAAGCTAATAGGGGTGTTCATTGGTTCTTGTTCTCAGTTTTGAGCTTGGAAGCATTTGTAAGCCTTTGGTTTAATTTTTGCATTTCACTGTTTTAATTAGTTAGTAGCTTGAATCTTTGTGTTTTTATGTTCATTAGCTTTAGTTAAGTGTATTTAATCATTACAATAAGTTGTTGTTCTTTTAAATTTGTAGTTTACAAAAAGTTCATTTTAACAGTTTAAATAACATTCAGATCATTATTGAGTTTAATGTTATTATGGTTGTTGTTTAAAGCTTCATTAGTCCTACTAATTGATATTATAAGGTCTTGAATCAGATTCATGGGTTAAACCTAAGTTTTGCTCTAAAAATCATCAAATCAGTTAAGTAAAGTCTTGTTTGGACTTGTGAGTAAAACTGTATTAAAGATTGTTTGAGTAGTTTCTTGTTGTTGTCTTGTGTCTCACTTGGTCCAATTAGTTCAAAGAAACCAACAAAATCAGTACTTATACAAGCAAAAGTCAAAAATCCTTTTGATCATGTCTTATGTGCCCACTGTTGGAATTTCATGATCTATGATCATTGTTTTGTGTTTATAAGTTGTTAATCTTGCTCAAATCAGTCTTAACATACCTTAATACAACATATTCAGTGCTTAAAATCAGATCAAAGTTCATCTTAGTCAACTTCTTTGTTTTTAAGAAAAGTCAAAATTTCCATTTTGGTCGTTTTTGAATAAAATAGATATTTTTACTGTGTGCTTAATAATAAGTTTTAGCTTAAAAGCTCTTAGGGTATTAAAGTTCAGTTGCTTAAGAAAATTAGAAAAATACTAGATCTCTTGGAATCAGCTTGTTAAGTGCTTTTTGACTAGCTTCTTTTGGATACCTAGTCTGAAACCATGCCCTGTGCACAGTGAGTGGTACCATTTTGAAAAGCTTGCACAGAGCTTAATTGTTGCTCAAATCCTGTGATTAATGGTTCTTTGGAAAGCCAACCTGGTCATCTTTGAGTCCCAAGCTTAAGTTTTCATTTTGAAGCTTGTTTACTAGGGCTGCAAGTGTCCTTTTGTTCTGTCCATTTTTCAGTTTAAGCCAAGTGCTTATTGTCTTTTTCCTAGCTTTTCAGTGTGCTTATCTTTGTCTATTAGCTTCATTTGAGTAGCATTAGCCTACTTGCATCTTATTTTGGCTTTTGTTTCAGCTGGTGGTCTTGTTTGAGCTTATTTCTCCAAAATAAGCTCATTAAGCCAACTGTTGACTCATAAGCTTCTAAAACAGCTTATTTGTAGTTTGTAAAATTTTTTGTGTTTATTAAAGTTTCATATTTTTAGTATTTAAGTAGTTTTCAAAAAGAAAATTCAGAAAAACATCAATTTAAAATCAGTGATAGTGTTTATTTAATAGGTTTTAGCTTTTTGATTTTTCTTTTTAGCTTATTAAAAAGCAAATCTTGTTTTTCTATTTTTCTTAGTTTTCTGTCATCATATAGTATTTTTAGAAAAAGTTTCATATTTTTCTCTATCTGTTTAGTATTTATTATAATTTTAAATAGGTAAAAATAGTAATTAATTAGTAATAAATAATTAAAAAGCATAAAAAATATCTTTTCAGTTTTAAAATTAGTTTTATCATATTTTAGATTTTTCCAAGTTAAAATTTCATTTTTCCAGGTTTATTTTATATTTTCTAGTATTTAAGTGTATTTTAAATAATAATTAATTAGTAATAATTAGATAAAAAGTGTGAAAAATATATTTTTAATTTTAAAATTAGTTTTATAATATTTTAGATTTTTCTGAATCATAATTTTATTTTTCTAGCCTTATTTCATATTTTCTTCTATTTTAGAGTATTTATTAAATAGTTAAAATAGTTTTTAATTAATAATAATTAATTAAATAGTTGTAAAAATAATTTTCTTT
Source organism: Chrysanthemum seticuspe (assembly GCA_019973895.1). NCBI lineage: Eukaryota > Viridiplantae > Streptophyta > Magnoliopsida > Asterales > Asteraceae > Chrysanthemum > Chrysanthemum seticuspe. Next base: position 48,239,592 of record BPTQ01000007.1, read on the forward strand.
TTCTAATAATTTTCTTTTATTTTTAGGATTCCAAAAATGTCATTTTTATATTTTTAGGTTTTTTATTCCAGTAGTGTAATTTCTCATCAAACCTTTACTGATCACTATCCTTATTGTTAGGAATTAGAAATTCCCGGTATTAAAGAGTCGGTCACCTCAAGTATATGTAATCGTTAGAAAGCTCGTAGTCGTAGTTCTTTTAAGTTAAGTAGTAATTTAGTTAAGTAACACCGTGGAGGACGGACGGGTCTTTACCCACTGTATGCCTGATCCACAGCCCAAAGTGTGGCGAGTTATGTAAGACTATAAATACTCTCTACCTTCCAAGGTAGAGAGTTGGAGCTCATAATAATATCTTTCACTTTCTCTCACTAAGTTCCCTAAACCTCTAACTTTCTCTCTCTAGAATTCCATCTTATACGCCACCTTGTGTTATGGTTTGATGTGTATGTGAAAAGTTATATCTTACAATTGGTATCAGAGCCAGGTTAGATCATATCTTGCACATCTTTGGATTTATAGTGATTTTTAGGTGGTTTTTGAGTTTGAAAAAGTTTAGTGGTTTTTGCATCATTTGGTTGATTTCTTGTGTTAAAGTTTGAATTTTGTTGGTACTTTTATGTTTAGAATCATCAAAAGTGTTTAGGTTTTCATTTGGTAAGCTTGAATCATCTTGGTTGGGTTGTTTTTGGATTGAAAAGTGAAGTTTATTTGGTTTTTCAAGCTAGCGACTTAGCTCTCGGATTTTTTCTTGGTAGCGACTTGCTTCACAAAATTGTAGCGAGTTACAGTGTTGGTGCTAGCGAGTTAGATCTAGCGAGTTAAAGTACAAGTAGTGGAATCTCCACTACGGGTAGCGACTTGTGGTAGCGACTTGGTCTGTAGCGAGTTGCTCTTTAGCGACTTGTATTTCTAGCGACTTGGGTAGCGAATTACTGCCAAAATTTTGCTAGCGACTTGAGGGGTAGCGAGTTACTACTTAGCGACTTACATCTGGATAGCGACTTGGAACTCTAGCGACTTAGTGGTGTAGCGAATTAGTTGTTAGCGACTTGGTTCAAGAATTCGTAGCGACTTGGTTGATTTTTCCTGTCAAAACTTCAAACGGCCATAACTTTTGAACCGTAACTCCGTTTTCAGCGTTCTACCCATCAAAACGACCGTGAGAACGAGGAGAATAGACCGCTGAATCAACTAAAGTTCATTCGGGTCAATCTTCGAGGTCTAAATCCGCTCCGAACAGAAGTTATTGAGGTTTTTAAGTTTTTAGACCTAAATTTCTCAGGAAAAACGGGCATAAACCAATCCGAATCACAACCAAACAACATCTCTGCTTATCCCACAAACAATCATAAGACCTAACACACAATTGTCTATCATTGTGTCGATCCATTAGTCGTCTTAACACATTCCATTGGTCATTGCTTAACGGTTTAGTCTTGATTTTAGTAAAATCCCGCGAAAGATTCTATTTCTCGGTTTAAATCATAGACTGGTAAAATCCCGTGCATTCTACCACATCATGTCTTACTCTACTGACCCAGTGATTTCAGAAGTGCTTAAATTGTATGATGTTGTGGATAATAATGATAATGGATGCTACACTGAACGATTAAAGATGTTGGAATTAAACAACGAGGATGTGAGATCTTCATATTCTGAGTACAATGAGAATGAATTGCACCTGCTACAGAATGCCATGCAAATGGAATGCAGCATTGAGCCCTATCAACTACTTCATCTGCACCTCATACAGTTGTTATCCATAGCTGGGGATCGAACATGTAGTGCTCTTTTCCGCCAGGACTTACCTACATTGACAAAAAGCTTGCTGTTGAACTTAGAGCATTTAAAACTGCAACTTATCAATGAAGAAGTTCAAAAAGATGGTTCCAGTGCAGCTCTTCAAGTAATCTACAAACAATTTCAACCATTCATCAGTGGGGAATATTCAGCAGATTACGATCAACACTTGACTGGAATTTCCTTCAAAAAACATACTGGAATGGAAATTCAGGAATTCATTGAGACATTTATCCAACTCATGGATAATGTGAAAAAGTACATTGAGGAAACTGCACAAAAGGATGAAAAAGTGAATGAGTGTCAGGTCCAGTTGAGAGATTGTTGTGATAAGTTGGGTAATGTATCTGTGGAAGAATCGGGTGTTGCTGAATGCAGAATGTTAGAGAAAACAAATAATGATGAGTCGGACAATGCTAAAATAGAATCTTCAGGCTCATGTTCACAAGAGAGAGAGGTGCACCAGTCACAACCCGTGCAAGCTAATGCAAAGGAAAGCTCCATGGAAGCTTCGGATGTACCCAAGATAGAGATGCACCGGCCACAACCTGTGCACGTTAATGCAGAGGAAAGTTGCATGAAAGTTTCTGCAGTACCTAGGTATGCATCTTCTTCTCAAAATGATGATTATGAATTGCATGAGTACACTGCATTTGTGCCTGATGATTCCTTGACCACTGAACTCAATACCTATAAGGATCAAGTTGCTATTTATGAACAGCGTGCTAAGTTTGAGTTGACAACCCGTGAGCAGGAAATGGATGTCCAAATACGTACAATCATTAGAAAAAGTAATTTTAGAGAAGAAGTATTAAAACAAGAGTTAAACTCCTTACAAGAAAAGCTTTCTAAAACTGCTAAGCAAAAACACGAACTTCAAGAAAATGTTAAAATGCTTAAGCAAGAATTCAAGGCTAAGGAATCAAAACTTTTGAATGATTTTTCCAATCTAAAAACTTTGAAAAACAAGCTTGAAAATAAGTTGTACGTACAAGGTAATACCATTCAGACTGCTCACATGATCACTAAGCACAGAGTCTTAAGCGATAAGCACAGTGTTCCCATTATAGAGAAACCCAATCCTGAGTATGGTAAGAAAGCAAAAGCAGCTCAAAATGTAATCTATGATGGAAATGAGATTCTTAAACCTAGACAGACACCTAGTTGCATTGAGTGCACTGAGGAAGATAGAAAACTAGATATTGCATCTAGGGAGATAATGGATAAGAAGCTAAATGATCCTAAGTGTAAAAAGAATAACATAACGATCAAACCCCATAATTACACTAAAGAAAATTGGATCTCCTTGAACAAGTTTAAGCCTCAGACTCTATTAACCCCTGAACAAGTGTTCTGGAAAAAGGATATGGAAATGCAAAAAGCTGAAAATCTTGTTGAAAAGAATCCCCCTTGTAGGAAACTGCCTAAATCAACTGTGTATCCTCCTAATACACCAATGCACTTAGTTCCTAGATCTCTTGCCACTAAAAGCAAGACCTTAATCAGTGAATATGTTATCTTTCAACTATTTGTTGATTTTGAGAAAACTTGTAAGAAAAGGATCACACCCACCGGTATAACTGAAGGGGAAAGGGGTTTTGAGCAAACTAAAGAATGCTATTTAACTGAGGTCATGCCTTTCTTTAAACAACTAAAAGATCAATTTGAGAGTCTTAAAAAGGGGACGCATTCTGATATTAAAGAAATGGAAAAGGTATTTGATGCAATGATTGTTGAGGTTAGTGATTATGAGAGAGAATTAAAATATAATGAGATTGAGAGGAAGAACTTGCATACACTGAATGAGAATCTGATTTCTGAATGTATTGCTCAAGATGTGTTTTTCACTGCTACAAATTGTTCCATTGATGCTTCTCAATTTCATGAATTATCTGTTGCTCTGAAAGTCTCCCATGATCGTGTCATTGAGCTTGAAACAACAAATTCAAAATTGCATGAGAAAATAGAACAGGATGATCATGATAACTTGGTCAAACATTATTCTAAATTAGAAGTTGAACATCTTGCTTTGCAATTAAAACATCAACATCTCAAAGAAAATGTTAAAACCTCAAATATCAAGACATCCTCTGATGCTCCTGAGTTTGATGCAGTTTTTGAAATTAGCAAACGTGATGAACAAATTCGAGCTCATTGCCACACGATCAAAAGATTGAAAGCCCAAATTTCACAACTGAAGGGTGAAAAGAAGGATGTGACTGGTTCCCATATGCCTCCACCTTTAGATTCTCAGAATTTCCAACTTCAAAACATAATTGATAACTTGCAAAAGGAAAATGATTGTTTTAAAGCTGAAATTTCAAAGGTTAATGATCAAAACAAAGAGTTATGTGATTCATTTAAAGTTAATCATGATAAACAAATTGAAAAGATAACTTCTTTACTTAACGATATTGAGAATCTGAAGCGTGAGGTGAAAGGAAAGTTGCCAATCCCCAATTGCAAATACTCTGTTCCTAAGGTTTCTGATTGTGATAAATATGCTATCGATATGTTATATATTCCTCCGCCCATTAGGAATAATGAACTTGCACATAAAGCATACCTCTCATACCTTAAGGAAAGTTTGAAGGGTCTCCGTGAGATTGTAGAAGATGAAAGATTAGAAAAACCTTTTGATAGTACTATAGCCTATGCCTGCATGGATGCCAAACGATCTCAGGAACTCTTAGAGTATGTAATTGTCACAAGTCCGAAATCTAACAATAGGCGAGATAGAATAGTTGTGCCTTGTTCTATGCCTAAAGCCAAGCATGTGACCCTTGATATGCCTTGTTCCATGTCGAAATTCAAGCAAGCAACCTTTGATGTGCCTCCTAGAATTTCAGATCCCAGCACTTCTAGACCAGGAATGCAGAAAGTAGTGAAGCCATGTAATGTTCCCATCGTTACTTCTACAAATGTTAAGATTGACACTAAAGTTAGCGGGTCAAAACCTAGAAGCAATGCAAAGAAGGATAGGATTACGCAAACTATAAGTGATCATGATAAGGAAGTAAAAGAACACCATAGGGACAAGAAGTATGATTTGAACAAAAAGAATCGTGTTAGTTCTAGTATTAGCTCTAAGCTTACTGAAATTAATTCGAGGCCTTATGCTGTCTGCAAAACATGTAAAAAATGTTTATCTTCCGGTAATCATGATAAATGTGATGTGTTATTTCTGAGATCTAAGAATCATACCCCAGTTAAGAAAGTTTGGAAAGCGAAACAGATTAAGCAATCTTGGAAACCTACAGGGAATGTGTTTACAAATGTAGGATTTCAGTGGAAGCCCACAGGTCGAATTTTAACGAATGGCAAACCTTACCCCTTAGCTAGATCCACTATGTCTAGAATAGTGCCTGTTAAGGTTTGGAAGCCAACTGGTAGAATAATCCCATTAAGCACAAAATGTCATTTGACTAAGTCTGATGCTTCTACTAGTTCAGCTCCTAGGGATAATGCCATTGCATCTAGGGTTTCTGCTGATTCAAAGACTGTTTGTGCTAACCATAAGGAACCCATCAGCACGTGGGGATCCAATGTTTCCGATTCTCTGTCTTCGTCTGTTGTCCAAAGCAGGTCGTACAAATCGTCCCTTGGCATTTGGATTCGGGCGGCTCTAAACATATGACTGGGCTCTTAACAATGACGTCTGTTCAAATCAGTTCAGGCCTCGTACTTCATCATTATGGTGTCTGCAGATAACACTTCAGGCCCCGTTCTTCAAAGAAAAGAAAAGTGTACGCTCTTCTGTGCGCTTTATCTTCAGCTAAAGAGAAATTCTCTCATGAATGGCCATACTCATCTACATTCTTCATCAATAAGCTTCATGTTTTTCCACGCTCATTCAATCATCAAGTGGATCTATGTTCATTGGTGTATACTCTTATTCACTTGTTAAATCAAAAATGGCAACTTTGGATGCAATTTTTGAGGGGGAGAAGAGTGAATATACTACATGATGATGGATGTTTGAAGAATGGTTATACGACTTAATTTTTGATGATGATGAGTGTACATTCTTTTTGATGAAGAGTGAATATACTAAGGATAACTGGGATTCATAGTTTTGATTTTTGATGACTCTCCTCCAACGCCTAATGCTTCACTTACTAAGGATAATTGGGAATCAATGTTTGGGATTCATTGTTTTTCAAAGATAGGTTTGATGAGTACTTTCAACCTTCGACGAATGTTGATCATCCAGCTTCTGAAGCTCATGCTCTGGTTTCTATTAACTCAACTAGTTCACCATCTAAGAAGTACTTCTTGGAATTCTCAAGAAACCTTATCTCCAGTTATTTCACAAGGCGTTTATAATGACTATCATGATATTGTATGTTGCACTATTGAATAATGATCCGCTCTTTGGTATTCCGTTGCCAAATCTTTACAGATTATTGTTCCTCTCATTGTGCACGCTATAAATCAACCACATGAACATTAAGGAAAATGACTACCTTATTCGCTCGAAGACATTTGTGATGAATCTTCCAGATCAGTCTCTACATGTATACATTTAGGAAGAATGCATTAATGTCGAGAAATCATTTGTTCCGGTTCATTCAGTGGATCGACGTACATCCGGTTGTACGTTTATTCACGTGTTGGGCATTTGACACAAGCTGATTACTTCGGAGTTAATCAATTATCACTTATTTGGGATTGAAGTTAAATTTCAAAGGCGTGTTCTTATTTGATAACTTGCTCGGGTCTAAGAATTTTATGTTGAAGACTTGGTTTATCTAGTTACCAGCTGTCGGGATGGATGGTTGAAGATCTGGTTAACTATCACTTTAAGGAGTTACATAGTTTTACTCAGTGACACACGAATATGACGTGGTGGATAATCGCAAGAGGTGTTAAAGTCTCATACTTTGGTTGAGTATTGAGTACTTAGAGATTTGCTTGAAGCATAAATTCTCGACACTGTTCTTCCAACATTAGTGCAAGCTTAAGATGCAAATGCAGGGAATTTTTTTTCAGTTTCAAGTTTGGTATATCTGGTTTTTCTTCATCAGTGGTCACTTCAAATTGTCTACATATGGGTTGATAAAGATAGTCAGAGAGAGTTTCTATCGCAGTGGTCCTACGGCTCCTGGACAATCCAGTTTTGGACTCGCACTTCAAAACAGTCCTATTGGTTCATCCCTTGTACCACATCCATTAGACAACATCATTGGAAATCCCTCTCGTCCTGTATCAACCCGGAAGCAACTCGCAACCGATGCCTTATGGTGCTTCTTCAACTCCGTACTATCTAAGATCGAACCAAAAGATGTTAAAACTGCTATGAATGAAGATAGCTGGTTCAATGCTATGCAAGATGAAATTCATGAGTTTGATCGTCTTGATGTATGGGAGTTAGTACCTGCTCCGGACTGTGCTATGATTATAGCTCTAAAATGGATCTACAAAGTAAAACTTGACGAGCATGGTGATGTGTTGAAGAACAAGGCTCGATTAGTTGCTAAAGGATATCGTCAAGAGGAGGGTATAGACTTTGAAGAATCTTTTGCTCCAGTTGCTCGAATCGAGGCAATCAGAATCTTTTTGGCTAATGCTGCTAGTAAGAACATGGTGGTATATCAGATGGATGTAAAGACGGCATTTCTGAACGGAGATCTTAAGGAAGTTGTCTACGTCAGCCAACCTGAAGGATTCGTGAGCCAAGAGCATCCTACTCACGTTTATCGTTTGAAGAAGGCTCTTTACGGTTTAAAGCAAGCTCCAAGGGCATGGTATGATACACTGTCAAAGTTTCTTCTATCAACCGGATTCATCAAAGGAGCAGTTGATCCTACATTGTTCACCAGGAAGTCAGGCAAACATTTGATTCATGTTCAAATTTATGTTGATGATATTATCTTTGCCTCGACTGACCCAATGGAATGTGATCGTTTTTCAAATGAAATGAGTTCAAAGTTTCAAATGTCAATGATGGGACAAATGTCATTTTTCTTGGGATTACAAATTTCTCAAAGTCCCGGAGGCATTTTCATAAATCAATCTAAATATGCAACAGAGATGTTAAAGAAATTTGGATTTGATTCAAGTGACCCTGTTGACACCCCCATGATTGACCGAACCAAACTAGATGAGGACCTCTCAGGGATCATGATTGACCAAACGAAATATCGGAGTATGATTGGATCCCTGATGTATCTCACTGCCAGTAGACCAGACATTTTGTTCTCGGTGTGCATGTGTACTAGATACCAGGCTAAGCCTACTAAAAAGCACCTTGAAGCAGTTAAACGGGTCTTTCGGTATCTCCAAGGAACCATCAACATGGGACTATGGTACCCGAAGGACACCGGTATGTCACTAACGGCCTATGCAGATGCTGATCATGCAGGTTGTCAAGATACACGTCGAAGTACGTCAGGAGGTGCTCAGTTTTTGGGTGATAAGCTTGTGAGCTGGTCTTCAAAGAAGCAAATGAGTACTTCTATTTCCTCTACAGAGGCTGAATACATAGCCATGTCATCTTGTTGTGCTCAAATCTTATGGATGAGATCTCAATTATCTGACTATGGCTTTGAATTCAACAAAATCCCTCTGTACTGTGATAATAAAAGTGCTATTGCTCTCTCATGCAACAACGTTCAACACTCAAGAGCAAAGCATATCGACATTCGACATCATTTCATCAGGGAACAAGTGGAAAAAGGTGTGGTGGAACTATATTTTGTGAGGTCTGAATATCAGTTAGCGGACATCTTCACCAAAGCTCTTCCAAGAGAACGTTTTGAGTTTATCCTTCCACGTCTTGGTTTGAAAAGCCTTCAACCAGAAACTCTCAAACGTCTTCAGGAGGAAGACGAGGAGTAAAGGTCTATCTTCATCTATCTCTTGTATATATCTATTCGAAAATCAAAATACAAAAATATAAAACCTTCAAAATCCATAAAAATTTGAAAAATGTCGAAAAATCTTCAAAAAATATTGTCATTCTTGTCATGTTTCTTTCCGGTTCGATTATATCTACGGTCTTTGTGCTGTCATTCAAAGAATGACACGGGATTTTAGATGTTGTTCGAATTTAAAAAAAAAAAAAAAAAAAAAAAAAAAAAAAAAAAAATTTTAAAAAAAAATCAAAAAATATTTTTTGGGAGAAAGAGAAAATGGTTTATTGTCATCTTCAGGCAATAACCCGGTTTTAAAGAAAGAACAGAGCCATGTTTTACCAAGTTTTCAAATCTTATGCTCTGATTCTATAAACTCCTATCTGCTGAAAACTAAATGCTTTGAAAAATAACTCAATCTCTATTTTTGATAATCATCAGGACTTATTTGTCAAAATCTCTATCTCTCAATCAACAACCTACGTCATTGATTGAGGGGGAGAATGATTTCAATTAAATTAAAAAGTTATTTGGCATTAAATTGTTTTCAAAAGATATACATGCATGTTTTATAAATGGAGTTTAAAGTCTTAAAATCCGATCCTTATCAGTTCAAACGCTTTCACAATCAAGTCACAATTCTCCTTAAAATCTTTCAAATCAATTTAAATCCATACGAGATCACAAATTTCAAATGATTTGATAATTGTGATCGGGGGAGAATGTGTGATTTAAATTGGATTTAAACTGATAATTAGGTAAATGGTTATAAAAGGATGTACATGCTATCCCGCCCACATGTGACAAACGATTTCAATTTTTCAATGCACATGTTGAGGGGGAGCATCTATCTTAAAACCTTTGATTTAAAACGTGATCATTTATCCCAATGTGCAGGTTCCCTCTAGTATGTGCAAAACTCTTTTCAAACCTCGAGGCACATATTGAGGGGGAGCAAATTTATGGAAACCTCATCCTTCCCGGAAATGCTATATCTACCTGATCTGTTGAGGGAAGTGATGTTGATATCTTTTAGAAAATGGTAATCAAAAGAAGTCAATTCTTTCTCTTGCCTCCGTGTGCAAAACATTTCTCAAATATTTGATGCACATGTTGAAGGAGAGTTCTCGTTCTAAAAATATCAAAAACAATTCAGGTACAAAATGCTTTGATAATATATCACATGTATCTGAATTGATTTTCAAATGGTTTTCAATTGGATCCAATGGCAGATGAACAATACCAAATTGACCGACCAACTTTACTTTATGTACGGTGATATAAGGATGATAAGGTTAGGTATTGGTTCCCATGATCCGCCAGAACCGGAGGGATCTACCCAGGGACAATCCACTAGTTAGTGTAGAAGTCCTTAGGTATGATGATAAAAGGAGAAAAATGAGATATGGGAAGAGTGCCGACTAAGACTGAGCTAGTACTGGAATAAACCCAACAAGGTATTAGCTATGAAGTCTTGGTAAGCACTGAAGGGGTTGAAGAATTAAAAAGAATTGAATGAGGAAAGGGTAAAAATAAATAGCCCTCCATTTATTCAACCTTAGGGCAGAAACCGGGTTCAATTCATATACTACTGATGGTAACATCGGTATTGAAGACAAGACGTCATGGACCCAGTGACGCACTGCACTTCAACTTTCCAAACCACTCAAGTTCCTCTTAAAAGGGCTTGTTTCATTCTCACGGGGAACCGACATTATCTATCGACTTTCTCTTAGAGATGGTTGATATTGAAGAAGGAGACCCTCTCCCTAGTCTCCGTTATAGGATCCAAATATGCACAAATTGAGTCTAGAGCCACGAGATCATCAATAAATCTCATTAGGACACTTTCAATGAAGACTCTCTGTTTCACACAATGTGGAAAGAGAGATTATATCTTGAGTCCTACGCATTATCCTTGTGGTATTGCCAGAACATCTGAGTGATGTGTTTACATACTCACAATGAAGATGGAAAGCCTTCTGGAGCCAACATCAAACAAGCTCCTGGTAGGTGGCATGTGAGATCTATTATATAGATCAACCATGTGACAACTGAACAGAAACAATGGGGCGATTCAATCTCTTGAATCAATCCTGGTTCAGGTTATGGATTGACGGATGCCTTTGAAAAACCGGTCGTTGTGCTTAATAAACTCTTTTCTCTAGCACATCGACTGTGTACTCATTTTTTTCAAACCAAAAGGTATTTTTATGATTGATAATTGATTTTCAATAAAACCTTCGTTGTATTGCAAAAACAATTTCTATTGAGCAATACACGATTGTTCTTCAAATCTCTTTTCATCAATCAGTGGACTTAAAATTCGCTGGTTCACTCACTCCGTGTTGTCTTCTTTGAGATGTTCCGGTTTGAGAACAGCTAGAACAGCTGCGAAACCCTGTCAAGGAGATTCTTTGGAATCCTACCTGATCACAGGCAGTACTTGTACTGATCAACGGGGAACCGTGGGCCGTGTACCTCAATTCATCGAAAGTGATCAAAGACACTTTCGTGCGATTTGTTGCTAACTGTTGTATGCAGGTTCGCCCGATGTTTGCAGCTGATCAGAATGAAGCGGTCAATCCATAGCCGCATGCTCACTTAACGCATTCATCTCAAAAGAAATCATGATTAGTGCATCAATGACTCTGATATTTTCACTCCATGCTTCTGCTACGCTGCTGCCAATATCATGATTCAACAAATGCTTCCGCTACTCTGACGAGAAGATATCATGATCCAGAATGTGAGCATGTCGGTCCCAAAGTCACAACACCACAATGGATGTCTCAGAGATTTTTGATAGCCGATGATCTCCAAAGATGGCTCAAACTCATCATCACGTGGATCAGTAAAAGACCTCCACTTGAAGTAACCAAACATGCATTGTGAAGTATCAGTGACTACGAGCTTAAGAGCAAAGGACTACATCAAGAATACAAGATCAAGTGTTAATGTAAAATCTATTTGTATTCTATGTAATTTTGGTACATTATTGAGGTGACCTCCCTTAGGGGGAGATAGTTAGGAATTAGAAATTCCCGGTATTAAAGAGTCGGTCACCTCAAGTATATGTAATCGTTAGAAAGCTCGTAGTCGTAGTTCTTTTAAGTTAAGTAGTAATTTAGTTAAGTAACACCGTGGAGGACGGACGGGTCTTTACCCACTGTATGCCTGATCCACAGCCCAAAGTGTGGCGAGTTATGTAAGACTATAAATACTCTCTACCTTCCAAGGTAGAGAGTTGGAGCTCATAATAATATCTTTCACTTTCTCTCACTAAGTTCCCTAAACCTCTAACTTTCTCTCTCTAGAATTCCATCTTATACGCCACCTTGTGTTATGGTTTGATGTGTATGTGAAAAGTTATATCTTACACTTAGTGATCATTCTATCATCTGAGTTTGTTTTGACACACCATTGAGTCTCCGTGGGACTAAACGACCCGGGAATTCATTATATTCTCTGATCTTAATTGTATTTGTGTTTTAAGCAGTTTTAAGCTTCTTACGGTTAGCCATTCACAAGTGGCTAGCTTGTGTGAGGTAGCTTGACTGTTTTCAGCACAGATCAGGGTGGCCGGAAAATATAGAGAGAGAAAGGAGAGAATATTGTGTGTGTTTTTGTAGTGAGAGAAAGAAATGGTAAAAATAAAGGAGTGGTGAGGAGGTGGGGTATTTATACTCCAAGGGAGGACTAGACTTGTACACTCAAAACTACAAGGACGAAAATGAAACTATCTCAAAGGACCCTAGATGAAACTTTATAAAACTTTTGATATATTTGTTTCGGGTCTCGTTTACCCTAGTAAACGGATGATTCGTGACACGAGAGTTAAGCCAATGTTCTTAAAATATTATTTCCAATAAAAATGATATAAAATACGACTCGTAACTCAAATTAAATCAAACGATTGCTCTAAGCGACGTTTCTCCAATTACGAAGCATCGAGGAATTTACGAGTTGTCACAGCCTCACCTCCTTAAAAGGAATCGCGTCCTCGCAATTCAATTCAAGTAATCCTTTAAAGTCTAGAAGGGGTGAGTGCAAAGGCACGAGGGTTTATCTTCACGTTCTCTACGTGAATCTAGGTTCTTACAGCGAGTTTCTATGATCCTTGAAGACAGAGAGGTACCTTTACTAAAGTTGCTAAGTTTCATCATCTATGGTTTAGAATGGTCAACGAAGTTTAAACGTCCAAAGATTAATATTTTCCAAAGGGGATAACGATTTCCTCATCAGCGAGTCATTTCTTTCTATTACACACAAAATGTTGGGAACTCTACTGAGCCATTAGTCTGGAGATGATACACCGTAAGCATATCCAGATCGGTTCTCTAGGCTCTAGTAAGTGATAAATGAAAATGGGTGTGTGGCGATTGCCATAATCCAGAATGGATAGAAATCGACATTCCCTAAAGCTCACGGTTTCCTTTACATGTGAAGAAGTCCATTTGTTTAACTTAGGTTTTTCGATCACACTTTTTCCTTAAAGAGTATCGGAGGGAGTTGAAGGTTGAGGAGTAGGTATTCTCTCACCTCCTTAAAAGAAGATAGGGAGATTCTCTATTACTGCTCTAACTTATGGGAGAGAGACAAGCAATGTCATCCATACTTTCCACCTTACTGATTGGCGGGAGGTGAATAGGTTGGTAAGGCTACTAAAAATCACTTAGGTAAAGGCGGAAATCTACTTCCAAGGTTTCATCTATAGTGTAGCTTATCGTTTGGTGAGAGGTCCAAAAGGTTAGCAGGTGCTTCTCGAAGGATGAGAGAAGGATTATGTGATTGTCCTAGAGAACGTGGTTCAGGTTTCTCCTTAGGATTTCAAGATTTCTGATGAGTACGGAATCTCTACTAGATGAAAAGTCTAGGAATTTCAGAGTATGTCTTTATTAGAAAGTGTTGATTACTACCATCAATCGGTCGGTTGACTTAGCATGATATCTAGGTTAGAGACGAAAGCACGACTCCTAAAAGAGAGTATTGGTTACTAACCACAGTCTGTTTATTGACTCATTGGTGCACTTAACACTTAACGCAAAAGGTTTCAAGGTTAAACTCCAAAATCATAATCTCCAAAAGAAGTTCAACTACCAATCGATATCCAAATCATTTTCTACATACGAGTGAACGTCAACGGCTCTAAGTAGGTATGCTAGAGAATTTCTCATCTATGGTGTGTAAGGTACCATATTGATAAAATAGGGTAGGTAGACTATCCTTGATAGAATAATATCTATAGGTTAACCTTGGTGAACTACTTCTCTAAAACAAGTCATTAGATCGTTATCGATAGGGGTACCTAAATGGAGGATAAGGTACGATATCAACAGCAAGTAAGGTACTACCTTAACTGAAAGCTGTTGGCGAAGCAACGTCGACCAGATGACGTCATTAAAATCAACATCGAGTGAATGTTAAGGTTTCAGAAGTTTCTCAACAATCGGTCCAAGACTAGGCTTGAGGTATAAGTGTCGGTAACAGAGTTACCAACTAAACGAGGCTAGATGAATAATCCAACGGTGTTACTACTGAAACGATATGGAATGGATATTCCAACAAGATTACTATCGAAATACGGTGGAATGATAATTCCAATACGGTTACTATCGCATCGCGACCGGATGACATTTCAAAATCGAATACCTACTAAAGGTCGAAAGGTGATTTTAACAAAGTTATCAATGAAACAGAGCCGAATAATAATTCAAGGCCAAATAATGATTCGAAGTCGAATGACGATTTAAAACTCGGAACGAGATCAGAATCTCAAATTCAAAAACCCAAAGACCAAAATCCAAAACCAAATCCAAAATAGTCAAGACCAAATCCAAAATAGCTCAAAACAATTTCAAATGCTCGGATAAGATCAACGAGTCTTATGTCGAAACACAATTCGGATGAAAACAGTGCCAATCGGGTCTCACCCGATTTATGGCGAACTACGCTCAAGTGCTACAACCAAGAATTTCACATAAAGAGAGACGTATAGTGATGCCAGAAGTGTTACGATTCAAAAGGTGTTACGATGCCAGTGTGAGTGCGGCTTTTCGTGATGTTTAGCGAGTGTGAGTGTGCGAGTCCACCTAAAGTTTATCGTCCTTAAAACCAATCTCAAATCCGAACACAGTTTTGTTATAACAATTCCCAGTTTTTGTAAAATTCACCTATGAGACGGACATAGGTGATCAGTCCATGTCCTGCTGTCTCTAGCTGAATATAGGTGATCAGTTTATATTCAATCGAGGTTCGATAAATTTTTATTCAGCAAGGCACAACCAGTTTATAACCAATTCTTAATATATATATTCCCAACTTCAATGTTATATGCCCAAAATGTATTCATTTCCTCATCTCAGAAATATCTCGTTGCTCCATTTAGTTATTCGCGTTAGGTATCATCGTGTGGTGTGTGTGTGTGGTATCAACTCGACAAACACCATGAATGCACTCAAATAACCACAATGCGACCCATAATGACACAATGAGGCGTCTAAATGATAAACTTTATAGTTTAATAAGTTTTGGAATAAATAGTTAGATCTTATCGAATTCGTCAACTTGATAAACTCAACCATTTATTCATGTCGCCTATTATCCCAAAACCAAACACATCCTAACGAGTCATAAGGATAATTCACCCATTAATATCGTTATCCTACATACATAGCGGGCGCATATTAGGTTCGTCAACCTAATAAGTCCATTATCCACGTGGATCGACGCTATTAATGTTAGGTCATCTGTAACCCACGCACAACACATAAATGACATTAGATATACATAATGACACCCTTCAATAAACGTTCCCTCGAAACATTTAATGACTCATTTATTACAAAACATTTCTATTTTTTTTTACGTTGGTTCCTGCTTTAAAATGTCGAATAACAAGCCGAGCCTTGTTATCGAATGCTTAGTACAAAACCATTTATCATCAATATCTTCCGGTACCATTTACTAGTATATATATATATATATATATATATATATATATATATATATATATATATATATATATATAAATTTCAAGATAAATTTCAATATAAATTTATTCGTTTCAATATAAATTTCAATATAACTTTCAATGTAAATCCCAATAAAAAATTTTGATATAAAATTGCAATATAAGATTTCGATAAAAATTTCAATATAAGTTTCGATAAAAATTGCAATATAAGTTTCGAGTCATTATTCGTTTCGAGTTCCCAAGTCTGAGTCATGACTCTTGGCTTTTACACCAGCATATTGCCTAGATAAATACTAAAGATCATGATACGGCGTTGTCAGGGTAGTCGAGACTAGAAAGTCACGATAACACCCGACGTAGCGCAAGGTTGACATATATACCATTAAATCAAAAATAAACAATTTTCACAATTCTAATTAATCTCCCAAGCAATCTCATACCAATCTCGCCATCTAGACAGATAATCAAACATACCCAATACCATTAAACACTTCCAATTGACTCTTTCAATTTCCCAAACACAACCGATTAACGGGTATCAAATCTAATGTTTGTCAATGACTCACCAATTACCCAAAACACCACAATTCATTTGTTATTCGATTAAGGCTGTTAATTGAAATGTCATTCGATTCCAAAAGTCTAATTCATACCAATGATTCAACGTTAACCAAATAATCACACGTTAGTCCAATTTATTATCTGAAAACACTTACTGGTTTCACATATCATTATAACACTTACGGACATGAACTCATTATTAATAATCAAAACCAATTACCGCTTGTTTGACAATTTTAAAGAATAAAACAATGGTTTACGAAAGTTTCGCCTCAAAATCGTGACACGAGACCATCACCAATCGACATCATCAAAATCATTATAATCCATCATCTAGTTATGATCGCGGGCACATAAACATGATAAGATGCAAAACACGTGAACATGACACACACGATACCAATACCAGTTTACATGCTTTATTAGCTTTAACGCGTTTTAAACTCGTGTTCATCAAAACTTAACTGTGGAACTCACGTTCACGAGACAAAAGGCCTCGTTTGTGACTCCCTGACTTAGTTATAATAGTACCATTTCCTTTATATTCCAAAATCATTTCCACGACCACTACTAATGTGCAAGTTTTAAATCAAGTGGTGAAATTACGCCAGGAAATTGCATAACCCTGATATTTTGAGAGTATCCGCATTATTTGATAAATAATGTTGAATTATTGGTTATCACATTCTGTTTTCATTTGTTCACTTTAATCTTCCAAAAACATTCCAATAGATCCCACGTATTTGTGTATATTCATACAAAGTTTTCTCTTTATTGTTTTGGGATACACCCAAGGCAACTACTTAATATAAGTTAAGTGTTATAGATTTAAGGTTTGGGACTCCACACTCTGTGAAAGGTATAGCGCGTGCGAAAGCATGAGGACATGCTTTCTGTATATGTATAAGCATGAGGACATGCTTATAGGGCGTGCATAAGCATATAGAAATGCTTATGGGGTATGCGTAAGCATGATGACATGCTTACTGTGTGTGTATAAGCATGTGAAATGCTTATAGTGAACTACTAAGATAGGCAGACTTAAATCGTAAACTAATTGGGCACATGCTCAATCAAGTGTTCAATCTAACCGTTCATCAAATAAGCCATAAACATCTCATCAATCATCTTATCAATCAATTCGTCTAATGTGTTCTCAATCATCCATATCAAATCAATCGAGTTCAAAATTCCAAAATCATAATATACCGTTTACTCAAATCAAATTCCGTAATATCTCAATAATCTCATCTCATTTACCCAAAATCAATAATCATATCTCCAAATCATAATGTTTCCATAATCAGTTCACAATATCCCTTAACAGATCATCTCATAATTCAAATCGCAGTTCATACCATAATCCATTAAGAAGCTTCGGCTTGGCAAGCGGGCGTGCGTCGGTCGAGGATCAATTTTCTAAAAAAGTGGTTATAGTTTAGGGTTTATAAAATACCTAATTCTCTATAACCTTGAGCTCTGATACCAATCTGTAACACCCCCAAATCTCGGTACAGCGGAAGACTTAATCAAGTTTTAGGGGCGTTACTATTGGATTGGTATCGCACACAATTATAGCAAAAAAGATAGTCATTTAACATTCAAAACCAATCCCAAATTTAGTTAATCCAAACACTTAATCCAAAAGTGTAATTATTAGGCCCAAAACAAGATTTAATAAAATAGGTCCCCAAAGTTTATCAGAGTCAGAAATGATCCTTGAACCCCGCCTTCTTGCCAAGCTTCCACCGATCACGTATTTCAAACATCTCTCAAACACCTGAGAAATCATGCTAAAAGGTCAGCTTACGCTGGTGAGTTCATAGGTTTAAGTTCAACAAAATCATAGTGGACCAGTAGGAGTTGATTTGCTATGCAAGACCTAGATAGATAAATACCGTTTGCACACACTGATCCTACCCGGATCTCCAATCATATCCCGCATCCAGGGATTACTCGGGCCCCGCGACTCTAGTCCAGCACTGTCGTGGCAAAATCTAGAA
The DNA here is from genome assembly GCA_019973895.1 of Chrysanthemum seticuspe. NCBI lineage: Eukaryota > Viridiplantae > Streptophyta > Magnoliopsida > Asterales > Asteraceae > Chrysanthemum > Chrysanthemum seticuspe. The sequence continues at coordinate 48,257,789 of BPTQ01000007.1, forward strand.
CAATTTCCAACCCCGGACTAGGTCGAAGTAGAAGTCTATTCTTAGTTAGGCACGGTTAAACCTAGACTAAGGCAACAACTACCACACATCTATCTAAACAATCAAGCATATAAGCAAATCCAAATAGTTTTAACGCTCCAAAAACAGTAGCATGATTCTCACCCCAATATAGTTAAAAACGTAGATAAAAGTAGGGCTATGAAACTTACCTTTGCCACAGCAAAGCACGAATAAACACTAGCAGAAGATAATAGGAAATCACGGCACAACAATGCACTATTCACTATTGACACGACTGGCATCTAAAGTTAATCTCAATGGCATCCAAAAGAATGTACGACGAGTACAATAGAATAGTTGTGACGCAACCTAATGCGTATACGATATTCTTAGAATACGGCTCATACGATAAAGAAATCAATAAGAAGAAATGTGTCGTAGTTTTCATGGATCATTCATGTCGTTACTTTCAAAAGTACATTATCGTTCCCAAAGGTTCATAATTAATATCTCAAAAGTTTAGTTTTAACGTTTCGTGTGGTGGTAAGAAACATAGACGCGACGCACAACTCACGCGAAAGAGGAAAGGACATCGACATAGTCGAGACATACTACTAGAACGCACGCCAAAAAGAAAAAGACATCGACCAAGCCAAGCAATATGGACAATACTCAAGCTAGTCAAAGACTAGGAAATGATGACAACTATTTATGTAACACAAATAGGTTGATTGATAAGTCTCGGCAATTTACCCGCTAATCCCCAAACGTACATGTTTAATAATAAAAGCCAAGTTTCCAATTATTGCTTAATTAATAAAGGCTTCTCAATCGTTATTCATAATCGTACAAGTTTACCCGAAATTACTTCATATAAGGTATAGTAAATAGTGTACTATAAATGACACGTTCGTTTATTCCAACATTTCCAAATCAATACGACTTCAATAAGTTATATTATCAAAATAATATTTTTAACAAGTTTGTAAAAGCTAGCATGTGTAATAAAACACGAGTTACCATCGTATTTAACAAGGGTTTATAATAGATTAAACCATATCCGTACATAATATATATAGTTATATAATTCAATAGTAGCGTAGATGTGAAAACAGAATATTCAGCTTTATCACAAACAATTATACTAAACTCATTTAAACCAAAACGTTTAATAGAGTACAACACACTAATTAATATAAATGTTATCAACAAGTTTATAAAAGGTATTCTATATATAAGACATGATTTATTATCGTAGTTCATAAAGGGGTTATAATAATTAAAACCATATTTTTGACAATATATATATCTGAATATCTCGTTAAAATGTGAAAGTATAATACTTGGGCACAGTGCGAAATAAACATATCAAACTCATTTTCGAGTCTAATATATTATACTTGGCTAATTCAAGATGTTTAGTGAGTTCGAATTATAACCAACATAATTCATGTGCCAATTATTACTCTAAATGTACAACCCGTATTCAACGTTATAAGTTATAATGTATATACAATATCCGATATTAGTTATCAAACACGTAGTTAGTTCTAAATAATTATTATCCCGTTTTATAATGACTTGTTCACTACCCGTTCAAGCCCAAAATTATCTACCAATTATGTCCGATATCGAAATATATATGTCATTAGTCCGTTACTTATATCAAAATAGCTCGTTGATATCATATATGTATATAGTTAACCCGTTGTCTTATACTATTATCCGTTTTATTGACCACTAGTTCTAATATGTCCATTTATATCTGTTTCGATATGTCATATTAATCACTTTACGACCTATAACCCACTATCGTGTCTCGAATTAAACCCGTAACCTATATCACCTATATCATATTTCCACTTTATAACCAAGTCGAAACGAACACTAAGTTATTATCCGGGTTAAACGTGACCCGAGCGCAACATAATACATCTAAAGTGACCTATATTCTCAAATCTATACCACATCACGTCTTGGGCTCTAACCATCCCAACCAACCCAGCCAAATGGACCTGAGGTCCAACCTGGTTTATTGACCCAAAATATAACCATGCACCCAAGGTAACCCGGAGATCCGACCCGACCCGTTTTACCGACCCAACTCAGCTCGCTAACCAGACTCACCGAGTCACCCAACTCGGTTGAGTTTATGTTCCGACTCAGTAACAAACACCAATATTGACCATCATCTCAAATCGAGACCCAAATAAATCCGAGCACCACAAGTACGAGACCAACCTGAAGCCAAGACCAAAATGAACCCGAACATAAATCCGAACTTACTAATATCACCACACGAATTGTTTCTACCACACTAGTTCATATTTAAAATGTTTTTTTTAACGGCGGCTTTTTATTAAAACTAGCAAAAGCTAGAAACACATTACAAAGAGGCTACAAAAAGAAGAGGATTTCTCATCCAACCTACCCAAGTAATCGCAGTCTTAGGATTTCTAGATGAAATCCATAAGAAAGAATAGGAAACAATAGAATCCCAAATCAAAGACTTCTTTGGAGGATGAGAAGAAAAAAGAAGCCTGTTACGGAAGCTCCATAAAGACCACATAAGAGCAGCTCCAGCACCATTAAGAAACATCCTCGCTTTGGAAGAAATGGATAAAGAATCAAGCCAAGAAAGCCAATCCGAAATGCTCGCACAAAAGGGAACATCGAGCTCCCACCATTTAGCTAACAAAGCCCATAAGACTTTAGCTAAATCGCACGTGAAAAAGATGTGGTTCACCATCTCCACGTCTTCATGGCAAATAGGACATAAGAGAGAATTAACTTCAATAATTTTCCGATCCAAATTGACTCTTGTAGGAAGCTTATTGAGCATAGCTCTCCACATGAACACATTAACTTTTATAGGAATGCTACGATTCCAACGAGTAGCGTTCAAGCTGGTACCAAGGAAATGCAAGTCAATCAACGAACGAATAGAAGCAACAGAGAAACCTTTAAGAACACCAAGCGACCAAGTCCAAGTATCTTTGTGTGGATTCAACACCACGGGCTCTATTAACAAGCGAAGATCTGTGAATTGAGAAGCTTCAATCCCACCTCTCGGATTTCTCCTTAAAACGGAACCCCAATCAGGCAAAGACAAACGGTTGGCGACACTACATCCTTTGTCATTGTCCAACAAATAAATGCGAGGAAACTTACTTTTCAACGACTGATCACCACACCAATAATCATCCCAAAACGAAACCGTCTCCCCATTACCAAGCTTACGACAACATAGGGACAAAAGATCTACTCCTTTAAGCTTGATCGACTTAACCATAGACAAAATCCCTCGCCAAGGACTTAGACTGGAGCTATGAGAACACGTATCAAAAATACCACCTGTACGACCATAAATCCCTTTAATAACATGAACCCAAAGATCCGTGTGATTGTGAAGAAAGCGCCAAATCCATTTGAACAAAAGCCCTACATTAAGCGCATGAATACTACCAATACCAAGGCCTCCCATCTCTTTACTAGAAAGACATGTTTTCCAACTCACCCACGCAATCTTTCTATCACCCGAATCACTACCATTAAAGAAACCACTTCGCAAAGATTCCAGCTTAGAATGAATGGAAACAGGCATAAGGTATAAAGACATGAAATATGTTGGCAAATTTCCAAGAACAGACTTCAAAAGAGTTAAACGACCTCCAACAGAAAGCAACCTTGCTTTCCAAAGAGAGAGCTTGGAGGAGAATTTGTTAACCACAACCTCCCAATTTTTGCATAAAGCCATGTTACAACCAACTGGAACGCCTAGATACGTTAAAGGAAAATTAGCAGCACCGCATCCGATAATATTAGCCATACCCGAAACTTCCTCATCAAAAACACAAGAGCCAAGCAAGCTACACTTATGGACATTTATCCTCAAACCGGAAACAAGAAAAAAAACCGAAGGATGCATAATAAGTTATGTACGTTAGTAACAGACCATTGCTCGGTAAATATAACATCATCTGCATAAATAAGATGAGAGACACGCAGTTGTTCGTTACCAACCAAAGCACCCTTAAAAATGCCAACATTAATAGCTTTACAAACAAGAGCATGCAATCCTTCCATAGTTAAAATGAAAAGAAAATGAGATAGAGGATCTCCTTGTCTTAATCCTTTAGAAACAAAGAATTCAGTAGTGGGAGACCCATTTACCAGGATAGAGGAGCTAGCATTAACAAAACAGCCCTTGATCCAAACGCGCCACCTCGAACCGAACCCTAACTTCTCCATAATGGTATCAAGAAAATCCCATCTCAATGAATCAAAGGCTTTCTCAAAGTCCACCTTAAATATCATAAGTTTCTCCTTACGCTTACGGTACCAATTCATGACTTCATTTAAGATGAGCGGACCATCAAGAATATTTCTATCCTTAATGAAGGCAGATTGCTCCGGGCTAATGCAACTACTAATCACCAATCCAAGCCTATTAGCTAGGATTTTCCCAATAATTTTATATTGGCACCCAATTAAACTGATAGGACGGAAATCCAAGGAGTTATCATAAAACTCATTATAAACATTTCGAATTTGTTTAAGGGATAATCCAAGGAGTTATCATAAAACTCATTATAAACATTTTGAATTTGTTTAAGGGATTTTATGTCCACGAATGAAATCACCACACAAAAAAATACGAGTATATACACAATCGGTTTTTAAACAAAACAAAAACAAATAAATATTAACCACGAGTTGTTTACCGTGAGAAAAAGGGGAAGAAACGAGGGTTTTGATGGCGTCTCCATACGAGTACTACTCGTATTAACCAAGCTTGGAACTTTTCTAAACGTTTTTCTCAAAACCCTAAAAAATCCGAATCTAGTTAATTAGATCTAAGGCACGTTATATAGATTCATGGCGTATGGATTACAAAAATGTAACCACAATTGCCTGATCTATCATTTGGGATAGGTGATGTAGTTATTTGTGGTCGCGCGGAAAGTTGGCCGGAATTTTTGACGGCGTCGGAACCCTAGAGAAGGGTGGCCGGAAAATATAAAGAGAGAAAGGAGAGAATATTGTGTGTATTTTTGTAGTGAGAGAAAGAAATGGTAAAAATGAATGAGTGGTGAGGAGGTGGGGTATTTATACTCTAAGGGAGGACTAGACTTGTACACTCAAAACTACAAGGACGAAAATGAAACTATCTCAAAGGACCCTAGATGAAACTTTATAAAACTTTCGATATATTTGTTTTGGGTCTCGTTTAACCTAGCAAACGGATGATTAGTGACACGAGAGTTACGCCAATGTTCTTAAAATATTATTTCCAATAAAAATGATATAAAATACGACTCGTAACTCAAATTAAATCAAACGATTGCTCTAAGCGACGTTTCTCCAATTACGACGCATCGAGGAATTTACGAGTTGTCACAGCATGTACATTTTTTGCTGACGTGGATTTAGGAGGTAAAAACGGGTTTTTGTTGATATCAAAACAAACAAAGTTTGATGGGTATTGTGATATTTTATTGGGTTTATAACTGATATGTAAAAATTTGAGAAATTTCATTGCTATTAGATGACATTAACCCTTTTTTAATGCTAAAGACAAGTGCAGTGACTAAAAAGGTTAATCACTCTGACTGTGGTAATTGGGCCTTAATGGGAACCATGCTGACAGGTCAACCAAACACTCAGTTAACTCAACATATGTGGGCAACAAAGGAGCAGAGCATCATAACAGAGCTATCAAGTTCACTCCACACAAGATGAAGCTAACAATGCAAAGAAGCTTGTATAAATGCCAACTGATGTAACTTATATGTAAAGTAGTTTAGTTAAAGTATCTTCTAGAAGTCTAGCTTAGTTAGTTAGTTTTTCCATCCATAATGTAGTGTATAAATACTTGTTGTATCTCATTTTCTTAGTTAACAATTTCATCAATACAATTCATTTTTCCCTTATTCTATGTTTCTCAAGATGGTATTAGAGCCAGCACCACCACAATGGTAGTGAATAACTGCTCTTGACCACCATAAGTAACTTTTTCCGATCAAATAACTACTTTCTCACCATCATAACAACTTTTCCCGCCAAAATTTTTGATCTCAAACCACCATAAACAATCACAAACCACCACTATTCCGCACCAAAATCACTCTAAAATCATCACAATTCATCAGAATCATCAAGAATCGTCACAAAATCATCAACAATCACCACAAAATCATTAACAAACTGTTATATCACCATTAATCAATTCAGTTCAGTTTTATTTCACAAATAATCACCATGACACTATCTGATTCAAATTCTCAGAACACATCTGCATCACAAGATGATGATATCACTTCACCATTTCATCCATTGTACTTTCACCCAAATGATCATCCTAGAATGTTGCTTATTTCAAAGAAACTCAGTGGTTCAGAGAATTATAGTTCTTGGAAAAGATCAATGCTCATTGTTCTTAATTTAAAGAATAAGGTGAAATTGGTTAATGGCAGTTATGAGGAACCACTTCTTTCATCAAATCTGAGAGTTCATTGGGAAAGAGCTAATGACATGCTTATTTCATGGATACTCAATACAGTTTCAGAAGAGATAGGTAATCATCTCACTTTTGTTAATTAGATGCTTTATGGAATGAACTACATGAGCACTATTCTCAACTAGATGGACACAGAATTTATCAAATTTCTAATGAAATTGTTGAGCTTAAACAATCCAATTGTACCATTGAAGTGTATTATCACAAGCTTAAGGGACTTTGGGATGAACTTGATGCAATAGAAGCACCTTATGCTTGTACATGTAAATGTGTTTGTGAAAATGGAAAAGAGAATGGAGAGAGGGAACAAAGGAAGAAGTTAATTCAATTCCTCATGGGCCTTGATGATTGCTATACCAACATTAGGGGACAAATTCTCTTAATGCAGCCATTACCTGCTGTAGCAAAAGCTTACAGTATGTTAAGACAGGAAGAGAAACAAAGAGATTCACCCAAACACCCCTCTCCAGTCCCTATTGCATTGAACACCTATAGGACTACTTACACACCACCTCACAGGCAGAATCAATCCAACAATCCACCACCAAACACCACATATGATAGGAGGAGCAGTTTCAGAAAGGGAGTTATTTGTGCTTACTGTAAGAAAGAGTGACATTCCAAAGAAGAGTGCTACAAGCTCCTTGGTTATCCTCCTGGTCATCCACTGCACAATAAGTATCAAACACCATCACAAAGGGCTACAAACATCAATAGAAATGGCAATGGGAAATCTGTGCATATGGTGACTGGGCAAACACTCCCACAAATGGAAACTACATCACCTCTTGATCAGTACTCTACTTCAGGAGCTACAAATCACTCAGAAGATCAAGTCAATCCCAGGATGGATCAACTCCAAAACCAATTGAACCAAGTTCTTATGATGATTCAGAATGCTCAAACTGACATCTCTGGTATGGCTCCACATATGGCAGGTATACTTTCATTCTCCACTAATGCTCAGATTCCTACAACTATCATTAGTCCATTCTTTCAACTCTATTGCTAAGATGCACTCATTCATTGCTTCAAACATTTCAAAATCATCTTTCATATGGATTGTTGACAGTGGAGCCACAGATCACATTTGCATTTCATTTAGTCTCATGCATAATATCACAAAACTCAGCACACATATCACAGTTTCTTTACCAAATGGACACACATCATAGGTTCACATTACTGGTTCAGTGCACTTAACACCATCCTTAACCATTCATGATGTACTCTACATTCCAACCTTTACCTACAATCTTCTCTCAATCAGTAGGTTATTACACAAGACCTTATCCTCAGACACCTTCACTCATGATAAATTTGTATTTCAGGGCCATGATGGGAGTAGCACATCTGGCACCCTTCATGGTGGACTATACCTTCTAGACTCAGACAAACAATCAAGCTTACCTTCATCAACAGTGTTATCAAGTGTTAGCAACTCACACCTTTGGCACTCCAGAATGGGGCACACACCAATTCAAACTCTTAGAAAAATCAAAAATATTTATTTTCCTCTTCATAGCTTAGATAGCAAATGTACCATTTGTCCTTTAGCTAAACAACATGTATTACCTTTTCTTGTAAGTACATCTCAAGTAAAATCAAAATTTGAACTCATTCACCTTGATGTATGGGGACCCTATAGGCATCCCATTATCAATAAATGTACTTACTTTCTCACTATTGTTGATGATTTTTCAAGAGCAACTTGGACATATCTCTTGCCTAGTAACCATATTTTTACCACTTTTCAAATTTTCCACAAATCTGTTGAAAATCAACACCAAGTAACTGTAAAAACAACAAGGACAGAAAATGGGACAGAATTCATCAACTCATCCTTTGCTACCTTCCTTCAAAATCATGGTATAACACATCAAACCTCATGCCCTTACACCCCTCAGTAAAATGCCAGAGTTGAAAGGAAACACAGACATTTACTTGATATGGCAAGGTCCATTCATTTCCAAGCCCATTTTCCCATACATTTTTGGGGATACAGCCTCTTAGCCTCAACTTACCTCATCAACAGGATACCCTCCAAAACCCTCCAAGACAAGAGTTCCTATGTACTTCTCCACAACACCCCTCCCTCACTTGATCATCTGAGAATCATAGGATGCTTGGCCTATGCATACCACCATACCACAGACATATTTGACACTAGAGCCACTCCCACCATCCTCATAGGATATCCTCACAATCAAAAAGGCTATCTTTTATATGATCCTAAGACTCACAAAACACTCACAAGCAGAAATGTTCTCTTTCTTGAGGACAAATTCCCTTTTTCTACCCCTAACGCAACCACTACCACTCCTACACAACCATCCTTCATACCACAACCAGTTTACTTAAATCACATGCCTCCTACACCTCTCCAACATCCACATACTACTTCCAACTCCCCTGATCCAAACACTCCACCCACAACACCATCAACTCCACCAATCTAGATACACTCAACCCTGAAGATTCCAAAAACCAAAGTGTCACAGAACTAGCTTCTTTTCATTCATCTCCTATTTTACACACTCCATCCTTAACCTCTCAACAACCATCAACTCCACATTCATCAACTTCACCTTCACATACTTCATCACCTCCTTCCATCCCAAATCCTACACCACCACCACCACCCAGAACCTCAACCAGAAACAGGCAACCTCCCACTAAACTCAAAGATTATCACTGTCAACTTTCACAATCCAAAATTCACATTGTTCACAAACACGAACATCATCATTCAAATTACATTTCATATTCAAATTTATGCACTAAATCACTACATCTCATTCACTCCATTGACACCATCACTGAACCAACCACATTCAAACAAGCATCTAAAAATCCAAAGTGGATTGAAGCAATGAATAAGGAAATTGCATCTTTAGAGAAGAATAAAACATGGATCCTTACCCTTTTACCACCTGGAAAAGCAACAATTGGAAGTAAATTGGTTTATAAGATTAAGTTTAATGTTGATGGAAGCATAGAAAGGTACAAGGCCAGGCTTGTAGCCAAGGGTTACAACCAAAAGGAGGGAATAGACTATCATGAAACATTTACACCAGTGGCTAAGATCACTACAGTAAGGACCTTACTAGCAGTTGTCATTCACTTTGATTGGATAATTGAGCAGTTAGATGTGAACAATGCATTCCTCCATGGTGATCTTAATGAGGATGTCTATATGGAAGTCCCCAAGGCTACTCTCAAACACTTCCTCCCAACACAGTTTGCAAGCTAACAAAATCCCTCTATGGTTTAAAATAGGCAAACAGGCAATGGTTTAAAAAGCTTACTCATTTCCTCATTTCACTGGGTTTCAAGCAAAGTTATGTGGATACTTCTCTCTTCACCTTTCAATCAGGGACCAAATTCCTTAGTTTATTGGTATATGTGGATGATATCATCATTGCTGGTAATGATAAGCCCCTCATTCAACAAGTCAAACAAAACCTTGATGAGAAGTTCAGCATCAATGATCTTGGTCCCTTGCATTACTACCTAGGAATCGAGTTTTTAAAAAAACAAATATGGATTGGCTATGACTCAGAGGAAATATGCTATTGATTTGGTGACACATGCAGGCCTCCTTAACACCAAACCTTCAGCTATACCCCTCAATCCTCTTGTTAAACTCACAATGGATGATGGAGACTTATTACCAGACCCTTCCTTCTACAGGACATTAGTTGGGGAACTCATATATCTTACAATCACTATACCAGACTTGGCCTTTGCAGCTCAAACACTGAGCCAATTCTTACAACAACCAAGAACTCCTCATATGAAAGCTTTAACAAAGGTCATCAGGTATATCAAACTCACCACTGGACAAGGGTTGATTTTTCCTACTTAGAACACTCTTCATCTCAAAGCATTCTGTGATACCTTTCTCAAGAAGATCTGTAATACGGAGTTTTCCTTGGTTCCAGTCTCATTTCTTGGCAATCTAAAAAGCAATCAGTGGTCTCCAGATCCTCAACAGAAGCTGAGTACAAGGCACTTGCAGATACCACGTGTGAAGTAACATGGCTTCAATGTCTCCTAAAAGAGTTCAAAGTTCAGGCTCCAACTCCTATTCTAATGATGTGTGACAATGCCTCCTGCATAGCACTAGCCTCTAATCCCATCCATCATGCCAGAACTAAACACATTGATCTTGATTGCCACTTTATGAGGGACAAGATCAAAGCTGGACAAATCCTACCCACCTATATCCCTACCAAACACTAGCTAACAGACATTCTAACAAAGGGTTTGAGCAGCCCCTTACACTACAGTTGTTTATCCAAGTTGACAATGTGTAACCCTTACACACTGCCAACTTGTGAGGGGGATAATGGGAACCATGCTGACAGCTCAACCAAACACTCAGTTAACTCAACATATGTGGACAACAAAGGAGCAGAGCATCATAACAGAGCTATCAAGTTGACTCCACACAAGATGAAGCTAACAATGCAAAGAAGCTTGTATAAATGCCAACTGATGTAACTTATATGTAAAGTAGTTTAGTTAAAGTAGCTTCTAGAAGTCTAGCTTAGTTAGTTAGTTTTTCCCTCCATGATGTAGTGTATAAATACTTGTATCTCATTTTCTTAGTTAACAATTTCATCAATACAATTCATTTTTCCCTTATTCTCTGTTTCTCAAGAGGCCTACAATCACTGATGTTTAGCCAGCTACCTACTAGAGGTAGTTTGAGGCATTATAGTGATGTAAGACTGCTGTTGTGTGAAGCCTAGGCTAAGGCTTAGGGTGTAGCAAGAGGATTAAGGTTTAAATGGCTAAAGATTTGTTTGTAGCCTTAGCCAATTTGATTTTTAATCATCTAGAATAACTATTATTAGACTTTAGGATTAAATATTACTTCTTTATGTTGCTCTAGATGGAAGTCTGTGTAAACAGGTTCACAGTTTGCAATAAACAAATAAGAATAGGTGGGAAATTGATACATTTACTTATAAAAACATGTAAAAAGATGCTCAAGGTGTATTTTTGTGATGCATCCTACTGAATTATGTCATTCATAAAGTTAGAATCTGTTAGGAATTAGAAATTCCAGGTATTAAAGAGTCGGTCACCTCAAGTTTATGTAATCGTTAGAAAGCTCGTAGTCGTAGTTATTTTAAGTTAAGTAGTATTTAGTTTAGTATCACCGTGGAGGACGGACGGGTCTTTACCCACTGTATGCCTGATCCACAGCCCGATGTGTGGCAATTTATGTAAGACTATAAATACTCTCTACCTTCCAAGGTAGAGAGTTGGAGCTCATAATAATATCTTTCACTTTCTCTCACTAAGTTCCCTAAACCTCTAACTTTCTCTCTCTAGAATTCCATCTATATGCTACTTTGTGTTATGGTTTGATGTGTATGTGAAAAGTTATATCTTACAATTGGTATCAAGAGCCATGGTTAGATCATATCTTGCACATCTTTGGATTTATAGTGGTTTTTAGGTGGTTTTTGAGTTTGAAAAAGTTTAGTGGTTTTTGCATCATTTGGTTGATTTCTCGGGTTAAAGTTCGGATTTTGTTAGTACTTTTATGTTTAGAATCATCACAAGTGTGTAGGTTATCATTTGGTAAGCTTAAATCATCTTGGTTGGGTTGTTTTTGGATTGAAAAGTGATGTTTATGTGGTTTTTTCATGCTAGCGACTTACTTCACGAATTAGTTTCTTCGTAGCGACTTGCTTTACAAATTTGTAGCGAGTTACAGTTCTAAACCTAGCGACTTAGATCTAGCGATTTACAGTACAAGTAGTGGACTCTCCACTACGGGTAGCGACTTGGTGATAGCGACTTGGTCGGTAGCGAGTTGCTCTTTAGCGACTTGTATCTTTAGCGACTTGAGTAGCGAATTGCTGCCAAAATTTTGCTAGCGACTTGAAGCTTAGCGAGTTACTACTTAGCGACTTGCATTTGTCTAGCGACTTGGGACTCTAGCGACTTAGTGGTGTAGCGAATTAAGTGTTAGCGACTTAGTGCATTATCTTCTAGCGACTTAGTGCATTATCTTCTAGCGACTTGTGTGATTGTTTACGGTTTTCTCTTGATTTAGTAAAATCCCGTGAAAGAATCTATTTCCCGGTTTAATCATAGAGTTATAAAATCCCGTATAATCTGTTAACATGTCTACCAACGTTCCTACTGTCATCTCCACTGTTGCCGAGGATGTTCAAGCAGCTGGCTCAGATACTCGTCCACCCATGCTTGACAGAACTGACTACGATTCTTGGGCTCAACGAATCAGATTGTATTGCCTTGGAAAGGAAAATGGTGTCAACATTCTCAAATCCATTGATGAAGGACCATATCGAGTTGAGACGACTAGAGACATACTTGATACTAATGAAGATGGTACTCCTGTTTACGGAATGGACAGACCTAAGATGTATGATGAGCTTGATGATAAGGATAAAAAGAGATTTGATGCAGATATCAGGGCTTCAAACATTGTTCTTCAAGGTCTTCCTAAAGACATCTACAAGCTGATCAATCATAACACTGATGCTAAGGCAGTTTGGGATAATGTTAAGATGCTTCTCTCAGGTTCAGAATTAACTATGGAAGACAGAGAATCCCAACTCTATGACGAATTTGAGCACTTCAAGATGAAACCAGATGAGAATGTCTATGAGTACTATGTGAGATTTCATAAGTTATTTAATGACATGAGGAACATCAGAATGACTATGCCTAACATTCAGTTGAACTCAAAATTTGTGAACAACATGAATCCCGAATGGCACAAGTTTGTTACCGCTGTGAAGCTCACTAAAGGATTGAAGAATACAAACTATGAGCAACTCTATGCCTTCCTCCTTCAGAATGAGAGACATGCTATGTTTGAAAAATTGATTCTCAATCAGTTCAAAACCAACCAGGGAGAGACAAGCTCGTCTAATGACTCTACAGCTTTCTACTCAAACATCGGTATCACAACCAAAGCATCACAAGTCATACCCTTGGGTAATGGTAATCACAAACTCATTCCTGATCCTATGTACAAACAAGCTGATGCTGATGCTCACGTGGGTAACTTCATTAATCAACTAGCTCTTCTCATTAGTCAAAACATGAATACTCTCCCACAAACCAACAACAACCTCAGAACATCATCTAACCCACACAATCAAGCCACTGTTAAAGATGGAAGGATCGTGGTACAACCAGTTCAGGAAAGACAGTATGATCAGGGACGAGGTGGAGCTGGGGGAGGTTATGTTGGCAACCAGAATCGAGGAAGGAGTGGTAACCAAGGTCAAGCTAAGCCCATCAAATGTTATAACTGTGGTGGTGAGGGACACATTGCAAGGAACTGCACATCTCCAAAGCGTCCACAGAATGCTGATTACTTCAGAGATAAGATGCTGCTGGCACAAGCTCAGGACAATGGTGCTGCTTTGGATGAAGAGGAATTGTTGTTTCTTGCTGAGGGCAATGCCAAGACCTATGATGCAGATGTGGATGAGCAGCCTATTCAGGAGATAGGTCACAATCATCAGAATGCCTTTCAAGTCGCTGACTGTGATGCATACGACTCTGATGTGGATGATGGACCTACGGCACACACAATTTTTATGGCTAGCATTTCTCCAATGGTTTCTCCCAAGGTCTCTTCTTCACCACTAGCTGGGCCATCCCATGACAAGCTCATCTCAGAGGTATTAAAACTATACGATGATGCTGATGTGCTACAGATGCATGACAAAGTACAATCAACTGAAACTATTGAATCAAATATTGAAAATATGGGTAATATCGATATTGTCCCATATGATCAATATGTGAAACAAAGTGAAAGTGAAGTTGTACCAAGTGATGCATCTTCTGCAGTCAACAATGACTATGTTTTTGATGAATACACTGCATGTGCCCTTGATGATTCTGTAATTTCTGAACTAAATGCCTATAAAGAACGTGTTGCTATTTATGAACAACGTGCTAAGTTTGAGTTGACCACTCGTGAGCAGGAAATGGATGACCAAGTGAGTATAGTAATTAGAAAAAGTAAGTTTAGAGAAGAAGTATTGAAACAAGAATTAAATTCCTTGCAAGAAAAACTTACTAAAACAGCTAAACAAAAACAAGAACTTCAAGCAAATGTGAAAATGCTTAAGCAAGAATTTAATGCAAAGGAATCAAAACTCTTGAGAGATTTTTCTAATCTGAAAACTTTGAAAAACAAACTTGAAAACAAGTTGTACATACAAGGAAACACCATTCAGACTGCTCACATGGTCACTAAACATCGAGTCTTAAGCGATAAGCATAGCATTCCCCTTGTTGAGGAACCAAATCCAGAGGTAATTAAAAAGGCTAGAAATGCTCATAAGGTGCTTTATGATGGTAATGAAATCCTTAAGCCTAGGCAGAAACCTAGTTGCGTTGAGTGCACTGAGGAAGATAAGTGTTGGAATCACTCCTAAACAGTATTTCAAGTATTTATATTTCATATGTAATAGGTAGCTTTGTTATGGCCTTTATGTTTGTTTAAGGTCAAGCTTATGTAGAAGGCCCATAAGCTTGATCCAAGCCCAATAAGGAATAGGGAAGGAGAGGGAGTGTTGCCCTAGCTCCTTGCCTATAAATACATTGTAATAACCTTCATTTGAAGGTTGGTTGTTCAAGTTATTCTCTTTCACTCACCCTTTTCCCTTAACCGGTATTACTATTACGTGTGTGTGTGTGTTTAGCTTGTTCATCCGCCTTCATCTCTTTCTCTATAAGCTTGTGTTGTAAAACTAGTGACCTAACAGTGGTATCAATCGCCAAATAGTTGGGTGTACACTTTGTTTTTGAAGTTTTGGTTTTGGGTCTTACGCGTAAAGATAACACAATCTTTGGTTCGCTTAAAAACTGATTTTTTACACTTTTGAATCCAAGATTCTTGTACTTTCAACGTTATTAGGTGTTAAACTATTGGTTTTTGGCAAAAAGTTTGGAACTTTACGTGTTTTTCCTTGTTTTTAAACTTGTTTTTGTACGCAAGTGTTATCCTACGCGTAACTGTTTTAAGTGCTTTGGATCATCAAGTTTCACACTTTTGTGTTATTTTGGTGTTATTGAAGCTATTTCAACACACAAAAACTGGTTTAGAAACAAATTTGGATAGAATCAAAGTTACGAGTAATCTTACGCGTAACAAAACCCTAAATTTACGCGTAAGACTTTCCTTGGTTTGATCTTCAATTTTCTGGTTTATTCCGTGTTTTCTTACTTGGATAAGTCTGAAAATACGTCGACTTTGGATATCTTTTGCACTGTGAAGTGTAAAAGATCACTTGGGATAAAACCCTAATCTTACGCTTAAGCATAAAGCTTACGCGTAGAAAATCTTACGCTTAAGATTCATCTTACGCGTAGACTTAGTCCTACGCATAAGGTAATCCTACGCCTAACTTACTGTTTACGCGTAACTTTAGTCTTTTTTTTCCTGCTTACGCGTAAGCCAAATCCTACGCGTAACTATTCTTGTTACGCGTAACTTTTGGTGTTTTTACGCATAAGTGCTACTTGGTTCTTGTCATTTCTACGCCTAAGGATACTTCATCAACAAAGGTTCATTCGACTACAAAGATCCATTCTTACTACACAAGTTTATCATCATGTCTCAACCACCATACTCTAACTACTTCCCTCACACTTATAATCATCAACAACAACAACAATTAACTCCACAACATCAACAATGGAATCAACAACAAGCAATTTATCAACAACAATTTAATCAGCAACATACTCCACAACTTGGTGCAATTCCACAACCACAAATGGTTCAACCACCACCAAGTCTTCAAACTCTACCCTACACAAACGATTTCAATCAACATCCATCATGAAGCACTATGAAGGAACCCACTTGGTTTGCAAAGATGTGTGAAGCTCTAAGCAGCCAACAATCAATTCATGAAGTTGGATCACTTGATAGACCTCCAATGCTCACTCCAGGAAACTACGATCAATAGGTGATAAGGTTCTTTAGGTTCTGTGATCTGAAGAAGCCACATGGAAAGTTCTTAAAGAAGGTTATCTTGGAAGGTCCATTTGAGATGCCTACCGTCATTGTACCCGGAGATCCAACTGCTGTTCCACCAAGAGATGAACAAACCAACATTGCTACTGTTGCAGACTTAAATCCTACAGAACTTCTACACTATGAAGCTGATGAACTTGCAATGGAATACATCCTCTTAGGATTACCAAACCCAATTCTTCGTAGTGTTGATGCTCAAAAGACTGCACAAAAAATGTGGGATCATATTCGTCTTCTTATGGAAGGATCTGTACTCAATCAGGAGGATTTGGAATCCAAAATTTACTTGGCTTATGAACACTTCATGATTGAACCTGGAGAGACACTTGAGTCATATCATCACCGATTTTCAGACATCATCAATGATTTGGATAAACACAACATCATCATGCCAAGAATTGCAGTGAATACTAAGTTCCTGAGTAGTCTTGGTCCAGAATGGGAGAAGTATGTCATTTTTCTCCGTCAAGCGAAGAACATGCATCATTCTACTTATGGATTGTTGTACGATTACTTGAAGCCTCATGAAAAGGAAGTTGATCGGGAAAGGATTCTCCGTGCTCAAATTGCTAAACAGTCACAACCGGACAATCAACAACTTTCCTTGTATGCTCAACAGAATTATCCCTCTCAACCAGCAACTCAACCAACTGCTTCCAACACACCTTCACAGCAACAACCTCAACCTCAACAAAATCAATTGGTCCCATACAGCAACAATGCTCAAGCATATGTCAGTGAAGCTACTGAGGAAATCGATCCATTCGAAGCATTGCAACAAGGATTTGTGATGATTGCTAATGCTTTTGGCCGTTACACCAACAAATCCAACAATCGTATTCGTTCCTCATCTAACACACGGACTCAAGCTGTTGTGAACAATGGACGTGTTGAAGTTCAGAATCGTGATTATGGTCGTCAGATGGGCGGTGGTCAAGGGTTTAATGCTGTGGGTAGGAATAACAACAGAGCTCAAGTGGTGGAACAGGGAAATGCTCAGAATCGGTTAAATGGTCTTAGATGCTACAACTGCAATGAGAAGGGACACCTGGCTAATGCATGCCCAAAGCCAAGGACTCGGGGCAGTGCTTATTTCAAAGAGGCCTTACTTTTGGCTCTTAAGGATGAAGCCGGTGGATCCCTCACAAACAAAGAACAGAGCTTTATGGCAGATGCAGACTCAGATGATGATATGGAGGACTTGCAGGCTAATGCAGCTGTTATGTTGATGGCTAATATGCATGAGCTGCACATGAGTGATTCAGGCCCAGTGTATGACACTGATGGCTTGTCTCAGGTACCCGAACAAACCATCATCATATCTGAACTAATATCTCCGCCAATATCTGAATCCGGCACGGATCAGACTGTTCAAAATGAGTCTTCTACATCTTCCTCTGATGATTTTCAAGTTAACCCTGTAGTTACATTTGACGATCAAGACGACCTTATGGTCCCCTTTGATAATCAAATTGACTCCGTGGTCGTACTTGAGGATCTAAAGAATGATCATGTTGAGACTCACGTTGAACAAGATAATCTGTTGCCTCATCCGGATTTTGCTCGGTTAATTCAAGACCATAAAATCAAAATGAAGGAATGTTATGCATTAAATCAATCCTTAAAAAGTAAAAATGCACTGTTAACCAAGGATTTTGAATGTTTACAAATGCAACTCAACTTTTTCAAAACTCAAGAAAACCGTGAAAAAGGTTTTGAAGCCGCTTTTACAAAATCTCATCAAAACGAAAAATATTTAGAGAGACAGATGCGTGATCTAGCCGCCTCGAAGAATGCTTTGTTGTCCGAATTAGAACAACTGAAACATGAACATACAAAGCAAATTAACGCTCTCACCTTGGAAAATCAAAAAGCTAAGGCTGAGTTGTTAATTTGTCAAAAACAGTTCTCCGCATACAAAAAGCATTCGACGAATCGGGTAGATGACCTTCTTGAAGAAATCATCGGCTTGCAAAACAAACTTAAAGAGTTTAAAACTGTTGTTTACAAACATGGTGAATCCGTAACAGCTATTGAAAAGTTTACCTTAAAACCCAATCCAAAAGGATTTGGAAAAAATCTAGCTGATTACAAACCTAAGCTTTCACTAAAAACATTCAAACCAACTCCTGAAGTTTCCAGTGCAGCATACAAAATTGATAATACTGTCATGAGTGTTGTTGAATACCATCGTCAAGAGGAATTAGATGCAGAAGACGAGAGTCGATCAAAATTAAAAAATGTTGTTTACAACAAACCTTTTAATTATAAAAACGCGGTCACTTTCGTCACACCAACGGATTCTTCTAACACACCAAGGGTTATCATCAAAACACCTGAGTCTTCTATTGTTAATCCCAAAACAGTCTTTGCACAAACTTACGGTCCTTTACCTTCCATTAGTGAAGTAAACTCAAAACCTGAAAATCGAAAAATCCTTCGATATTTTGACATTTTCATGGCTGACCTCAAAATTTTACAACATGAGATAGAATATCGATCTGAAATCAAAGTTGAACATTTTCAATCGCCTCTGGCGAGAGAACAACGAGACATCTTTCAGAAAAATCTTTTACCTAATGTTAAAAACTTGAAAAGTTGTGCAATTGCCTGGGAAAAGGATTTTCATAAGGAACTTGGGGTAATGAAAAACGTTTTCGAGAAAACAGAAACATCTATTACTAACACAAAACGCAAAAAGAAACTGTTGAGAAAAGATGTTGATCGACTCTTGGAAGATGTTATCTGTGCTGATATCCATAATGTTGTGCTACTCTATTCGTTGCCATATGCATCTGATCATATCTCGGCTGATATTGTTGAAACTGTTGCAACTGTTGAGAACACCGATAATGTGCTTCAGATCGAGTCTTTAAAAGCTGAAAATAAACGATTACACACGGAAATTAACAATGCAAAATGTCATCTTCATTGGTGTGAAAAAGATATTCACAACCATCAACTCAGTTTTCAAAAGAAAATCGCTCAATTGAGTGCTAAATCTTCTGATCCTAAAATTGAGCAACTGGATGATCAAAACGTGTCTTTGAAAAGTCAAATCTCAAAATATGAACAAGAACTTTTAAAAGTTAAACAGGAATATGGTGTCATATTTGATTTACTCAAAAAGACTCGAGATGAAGCATCAAACGAACTTGATCACTATCTTGCTCACACTAGAGAAGTCATGAATTTTGCTGGTAATCTTCGTTCTGAAAATCAAAATCTGATTCACACCATCTCTAAGTTACGGGAAATGTTAGGAAAGTATGAACAACTTCCGCCTACTGTGATTAAGAGATTAGCACCAGTCACACTTAGTAATCGTGAACCTAGAATTCCCACTGCCAAATCACAAGTTGCTAATGTGTTTCCCTCTACTGAAACAGGAATAGTTGCATCTTTTCCAAACGTCCGCACTTCACAGCCTAGGAGCACTCAATCGAAGAATAGGAAGTTGCGACCTAAGAAAAGATCAATAAGGAATGCTAAAGTAGAAGAACACCCTAGGAATCTGAATAAAACTCATGTTACTTCCACTATAGATATTGCGTCTGGCAAATGTAATAGAAATAGTGATGTAACGAATGCTAAACCGTTAAGTACCTTTGATATTCAGTCTGATGCACCTTGTGATATTTGTCAAAAGAGTATGAATTCTGATTGTCATGACAAATGTGTTGCTAAAGCTATAATCTCTAGATTACGGAATCCTAAGAATCGGAATACCTCTAGGCCCACTAATCATTCTAAGTCTGTGCTTAGTAAACCACCTTCCTTAGATTCTAAGGCAACCATTGCTATCACAGTAGCTCCCGCTACACCTCCTAAGACTACAGTACCACCTAGTGTTTTCACTAAGACTAAAGCAAAGAGTAGTTATAGATGGCAGAAATGGATATATAACACACTAGGATTTAAGTGGATGCCTAAAATTCTCAATGTGTGTATGTCTAATATACCTGCTTCGGAACCCTCTAACATTTCGGGTTCCACATCTACTTCTATTCCATCTGTGTCGTCTGTGTGTAATGCAGATGATACAGATCATTCTCTGGATTAT
This sequence comes from Chrysanthemum seticuspe, assembly GCA_019973895.1. Taxonomy (NCBI): domain Eukaryota; kingdom Viridiplantae; phylum Streptophyta; class Magnoliopsida; order Asterales; family Asteraceae; genus Chrysanthemum; species Chrysanthemum seticuspe. Next base: position 48,278,426 of record BPTQ01000007.1, read on the forward strand.
TGATAGCGGATGTTCCCGACACATGACAGGCAACCTTAAACTGTTATCCAACTTTATTGCAAAGTTCATTGGCACTGTCAGATTCGGGAACGATCACTTCGCAGCCATCATGGGCTACGGAGATTATGTTAATGGGAACATCGAAATAAGCAGGGTTTACTATGTGGAAGGCCTCAGTCACAATCTGTTTTCAGTAGGTCAATTTTGTGATGGAGATTTGGAGGTTGCTTTCAGGGAGAAAACTTGTTTCATTCGTGATCTACAAGGAAACGATCTTATGTCTGGCTCGCGTAATTCCAGTCTCTACACTATCTCTATGCAAGACATGGTTGCTTCCTCTCCCATCTGCTTACTTTCAAAGGCAACATCTACGAAATCCTGGCTATGGCACCGTCGTCTCTCACATCTAAATTTTCAAACCATCACCAATCTTGCTCGACACAAACTAGTTGAAGGACTCCCACGATTCCGGTATTCAAAAGATCACCTTTGCTCAGCCTGTGAACAAGGGAAAAGCACTCGTGCTCATTTTCCTTCAAAGGTGGAACACAGCTCTCAGCATGTGCTTCATCTTCTTCACATGGATTTGTGTGGCCCCATGCGCGTGCAAACGATAAATGGCAAACGCTACATCTTAGTAATCGTTGATGACTACTCTCGATGGACTTGGGTCTACTTTCTTCGTAGCAAAGACCAAGCTCCACAAATGATCATCACCTTTCTCACAAAGATACAGGTTCAGCTCCGCAACACCGTCAGAATCATCAGAACAGACAAAGGAACTGAATTTGTTAACAAAACCCTTCGTGAATTTTATGAGAAAGTGGGAATTCAGCATCAAACATCTATTGCACGGACACCTGAACAAAACGGAGTTGTTGAAAGACGAAACCGAACGTTAGTGGAAGCTGCAAGAACAATGTTAATCAATGCTAAACTTCCAGATTACTTATGGGCAGAAGCTGTATCTACTGCATGCTATACTCAAAACCGTTCCATGATCACAAAACGCCACAACAAAACACCTTTTGAGCTTGTCCACAACTATAAACCGAACCTCAAACACTTTCATGTATTTGGATCCATTTGCTATCCAAATAATGATCGTGATGATTTTGGAAAGCTAAAAGCCAAAGCTGATATTGGAGTCTTTATTGGATACTGTGACAATTCTAAAGGTTTCCGAATCTGGAATCGTCGAACTAAGGAGGTTATGGAAACGATTCATGCTCATTTCGATGAACTCACGGAAATGGCTTCTGAGTATAACAGCTTAGAACCCGGTCACAACCGTTTAAACTTCCCTCAACCCACATCATTAGCTGAAGAAAGCCCTCAGCTAACTCGTCAACAAATGGAAAGGTTATTTGCTCCTCTGTTGTGTGACGATATTGATGAACGTGCTCCTGGTGTATCCGCTGTTTCCGCTGCACAACCTGATAATATTCCTATACCTGATACACCTGCTACAACAACTACTGTTGAAGATGCACCTACACCAATTGACTCCAACACAACAGTTGAACACACCGCTTCCAACAATGATGAACCAGCTGATGATATTCTGAATGAAGTACCCCCACCCGCAGATTTTGATCCAAATGCGTTCTTCAACCCGTTTGCCAATGAAACTGCTGCACCAGATGTCGCGGAATCTTCAACAAACCATTTGAATCCTCAGAATCTGCACAATGTATACCAACATCAACCCTCTACACATAGATGGACAAAAGACCATCCTCTGGCTAACATTATTGGCAACCCGAATCAACCAGTCGTTACGAGACAACGTCTTCACTCAGATGGTGAACACTGCATTTATGCACTCACTGTCTGCCAATCTGAACCTAAAAACATTAAGGATGCAATGACAAAAGACAACTGGATTGAATCCATGCAAGAAGAACTCAATCAATTCAAACATCTTGAAGTATGGGAACTGGTTGAAAGACCAACAGGGGTCTACGTCATTGGTCTAAAATGGATTTGGAAAAACAAATTGGATGCTGAAGGGAATGTCATCCGAAACAAGTCACGGCTAGTTGCTAAGGGTTATCGTCAGGAAGAAGGGATAGACTTTGAAGAATCTTTTGCTCCGGTTGCTCGTCTTGAGGCTGTTCGGATATTTCTCGCGTTCGCGGCTCATATGAACATGACGGTCTATCAGATGGATGTCAAAACGGCGTTTCTAAATGGACAACTTAAAGAAACGGTCTATGTCAGCCAACCAGATGGATTCATTGATCCTGAGTTCCCGAACCATGTCTACAAACTGAACAAAGCTCTTTATGGTCTCAAACAAGCCCCTCGGGCATGGTACGATAAGCTATCATCTTTCCTCATTGCCAATAATTTCACCAAAGGCTCGGTTGACCCAACTCTTTTTATACAATATCACGGGGCACACATCTTAATTGTTCAAATTTACGTGGATGACATCATTTTTGGGTCAACACATAAAAAGTTTTCAATCACTTTTGCAAAACTCATGAAGAAAAATTTTGAAATGTCCATGATGGGTGAACTTACGTTCTTTCTAGGACTGCAAGTTCATCAATCACCCCGTGGTATTTTCTTGAGTCAGTCCAAATATGCCCTTGAATTGTTAAACAAATTTGGAATGAATACCTGTGATACTTATGCCACACCAATGGCTCATACCAAGAAATTAGATGCTGATTTACATGGGAAATTGGTTGACCCTACCAAATACCGAAGTATTATTGGGTCTCTCATGTATCTAACAGCTAGCAGACCTAACATTGTCTTTGCCGTTTATCTATGCTCCCGTTATCAGTCGCGACCAACTGAAACCCACCTCTCTGAGGCTAAAAGAATCCTCCGATACATCAAGGGAACCATTAATTTGGGGATCTGGTATCCGAAGGATTCTGGTTTTGAACTAATCGCTTTTTCAGACGCTGATCACGCAGGATGCCTAGACTCAAGGAAAAGTACTTCAGGAGCACTACAATTTCTCGGTGATAAACTGGTGTCTTGGCAATCAAAGAAGCAGGATTGTACATCACTGTCATCAACTGAAGCAGAATATGTAGCCATGTCTGCGTGTTGTGCTCAAGTCATTTGGATGAGAACACAACTCAAAGACTATGGTTATGTATTTGACAGAATCCCGATGTACTGCGACAATCGGAGTGCCATTGCAATCTCGTGCAACTCAGTTCAGCACTCGAAATCAAAGCACATCGATCTACGCTATCATTTCATCAAGGATCATGTGGAACAGGGTACCGTTGAATTATACTTTTTGGGTACTGAATACCAATTGGCAGATCTGCTCACCAAAGCCTTGCCTCCCGCTAGGTTTAATGAGTTGGTCCACCGAATTGGTATGAGGTGTTTGACTCAAGAGGAACTGGATGACCTCTTAAAACAGTCTTAACAACCTGTCAAACACCAAAAAATCTTTTATAAATAAATAAAATCTTTCAAAAACAAAATACAAAAATATAAAACCTGATAAAACAACAAAAATATTCTCCTCATCTATTTTTCTTTAACATGGCAAGTACATTTCTTCCGTCAACACTTGCATCTATCAGTATTTTTCCGATCAAGTGTTGAGGGGGAGAAAATTTTCGCTTAACCGTTTCAAATCATAAGTGTACTTGCATGTTATCATATCTCGGTTGTTTCGTTATACAAATGATGGTGGACTTTCTGGCTCAATGACACTCCTCGGACTAAAACTCTTAAACCGTTTACTTTTATCAAGCCGAGGGGGAGTGTCGTCATGATTCTTTCTCAAATAATCTTTGTGTGGTAACCAAAATGAATGTTAAATGGCTTTGTTTGAAAAAGATATGGTGAGGGGACCAAAACTGTCAAAATGGTAAAGTCTATTTTAATAAAAACCCCACCTAACTCTTTCACTCCTCATTCGTTTTCTTAAAATCAAAAGATCCTACGCCTAACAAACACTCAAGAAATCTGTGCTTTTGATCTTCATTTTGTAAGTAGTTTCTTGTGAAAAACATGTTTCTAAGCAAAGGTTTTTTATTTCATTCAAATCCTACGGCTAAAACAATTTTTACGCGTGATTATGTGTTCTACGCATAAGCGTATGAACACACAATCATTGTGTGTATGTTTGTGGTAAAATGGATGGTCTCAAACCGGTTCTTAAGCATCAAGGATAACATTTTTACCATCAAAATCCACCCAGAAACTCAAATTGATGAATTTTGAAAACTAGGGTTCATATGACGAATTGGGTTTTTCTAAATGAGAAGTCTTTTGGTAAAAATGAATGTTGGGATATGGTCATAAGGCTTTGAATTGATCATTTCCATTGTTGAAAACCACCCAGAAACACGAATTGGACATCAATTCGAAACTAGGGTTTAAAGTTCATAAACTTTGGGTATTTTTGATTCACAACATTTTGGATGTTATAACTTGGCCTAAAGTAGCTATCAACCCTCTAGAGCTACCAGAATCAATACAGTGAACATTCCATGGCTAGATTTCATACGCGTAAGACTAGGGTTTAGACTACGCGTATGTGATTCTACGCGTAACAGTTAACATGGACTAGGATGTTGTTATCTGTGATAAATTGTTGTTTTGTGTGAACATTGATGAGTTGATAAATTTATTTCAGGCTTTGCTACGCTTAAACACTCAGAATCAAGGTCATAAGACTCTCTACGCATAAGGATTACCCTACGCGTAGTCATGTTATGCGTAAAATAAAACCTACGCTTAACTATTACGCGTAAGGTTCTACAGTGGGACTACGCGTATCCTGTGAAGGATATGCGTAAACAGTGACCTCTGCGCATAAGGTCTACTCTTACGAGTAAGCCTTACGCGTAAGGTTCTTATACGCCTACGCGTAAGCTCTACGCGTAAGGTCCCCTTTTTCCTACGCGTAACATTTCTTACGCGTAAGAAAGGATCCTACGCATAAGCTTTCGCCTACGCGTATGTCGCGACTGTTTACGCGTAACTTTGTCAATCCTACGCTTAAGCCATTTTTGACCTTCATTTTGAATTGTTACGTGTACAAACTTGTTAACAAACTTATCATAACGTCACGAATCCAATAATGTCACTAATAAACCTAAAACGTTTGATATGTTGTGAACAATAAGTGATAACATAAGCTTTAAAACTTAAAGTTAACTAACTCACGAAACATTTCACGACGTCATTAGACTATTGGACATACAAGTGACTTAGGACTCGTAACAATCATTGACGTTGTACATTAAATAACTAGACAATAAGACCTTCTGTTGACTAACATTATGTCTTTCGATATGTTGGTTCTTTTGGCTAATATTATTTCAGATCACGACATGGCTGCTCAACCAAACATGGATGCACCAAATGTTCTCTCCATTGCTGACATCTACCCTAATGGCTACCCAATGAAGATTGGAAAGAATAATCTCCGAGTTGACTTCAGCACTCTCACTTGCTCTGAGTCTTCATGCTTAATCGCTATTGACATTCTGAGGACTCATCCATATCAGAACATGCTCACACACTCTGCAACCATTCCTGAGATCTACATCCAACAGTTCTGGAATACTATGGAAAGGGTCAAAGGAAGGACTGCTGTGACGGTGACTCTAAACCACAAACAAGTCACCATTACACCTGCAGACTTAAGGGCTGCTCTCCTTATTCCTGAAGTCAATCCAACCAAACTTTACGCCACACCTGCTGAAGAGTTAACTCTCCAATTCTTAATCAATATCGGTTATGATGAGGCTACAGGAGTAATCACCAAGCACTGTCACGTAGAGCTTAAGAGTATTCCTCAACCATGGAGAACACTCTACATGATCATCACCAAGTCTGTTTCTGGTCGTGATAGCGGCTATGAGCATCCTAAGCTCATAGAACTGCAAATATTTTGGGCATTTGTCAACATGAAACACATCGCTATTGAAGCTCTGATTTGGGATGACATGATGTCATTTCTCAACAAACTTGGCTCAAAGATTCCCTACATCAGATATACCAAATTGTTGATCCAGAGAGCACTTGGACTTCACCCGGACATTCCCAAGAGGCTCAATGACCCAGACAATCACGATATGTTGACGGAACCCATTCTCACTGTTAGAATCAAGGAAACGTCCACAAAGAAACAAGGTGCTGTATTGCCATAGTTCCTCCTAACTGAAGATGTCAGAAAGCTCGAAACGTACAAGAGATATCTGGAAGCAGTCAGACAAGGCAAAGTTGGTCATCTTGACGAAAAATCTTCTGGAACACCGGTCAGGAGAACCAGAAGAGGAAGTGCAGGAAGCACAACAAGTTCTGCGAGTCAAAGGAAGGTTCCTAAAAGGAAAGCTCCTTCTATAAGGATTGTTCCCGTAAAGGAAGCCGAACCTATTCCCACACTTGAACCTCAAAGACAACTTAGGGATGAGAGCTCTGAAGATACTGAGACAGATGAAGAAGTTCATTACTCTGCTACTGCAACCGAAACACCTGCCTCAGTGACAAAACCTCAAAGTCCTCCAGCTGTCCAAGAAAAAGGGAAGACTCCAGCCATTGTACCTTATGATGAGAGCTCTGAAGAAGAAGAAGAAGAGCAATTGGACAAATCATACAGGAAAAAGTTTCACAACGTCCGACACATTCAAAAGGCCGCTGAATTTGCTAAAGATCAAATGGGTGGCCCCGGAGGATCAAGTGGTGCCGCCCACTCCTCTCCAGATCCTGATGCGGTTAATCAACCCGATAAGGGATCTGATGCGACCACTCTTCTGCAACAACAACCGCCTGTTGAAGACACCATTGTGTATTATTTTGAGAAACAGGAAACTGAGATAGAAAAGTCTAAAGATGACGAGGATGATTATACCAAGTTTCTTCTTGACAGTCCAACACACTCAAAGGAGAAAACCTCAGAAACTCCTAAGGACATGAAGTCTCCTCATGTCTCCTCATCATCGGACTCTTCGTCTCACTCATCACAACCACCATCAACAAAGTCAACCAGATCATCATCCAAATCCGTGAAGAAACCACCTAAATCTTGGATTTCTCAAACACATGCAAGAATTGTGAAAGCTGTCAAACAAGTTAGAAAGAAGGACATGCTCCACAGAAAACTTAATTGGTATGCTGAACAAATGCAGTACTTACATGATGAGAATGACAAGATGCGGAAAGATAGGAAAGCTATTCAGGATTTCATGAGAAGTCATCGTCAGGAGGAACTGAATGAAATGATTGAAGGATACACTCATAAGTATCTTCAGGATATCATTCCTAAAGTCCAAAAGGAACTGGAGACGTCAGCAAGAGATCAAACCCACAAGTTTCTTCTCGACACTGTCCCCAGTGTGACAAAAGAAGTATTTTCCAGACAACTCACCCCTAACATCGTAGCATTGGTTAAACATACAATGGGCCAAGAAGCTGATCTCTCTGAATCTGAGTTAATAGCTAAACTTGTGATGCAAATGTCAAAGAGATCTGGAACGTTTACTTCGGATGAAGCTAAATTTTTCGAAATCCTACTTGACTATCAACTCAGATCATCATGTAAAGAGTCAGCCGATAAATCCAAATGACCAAGAGATGACGATGATAAGGATAAGGACTCTGCACCCAAACGTCAGAAGCAGTCTGGTAAATCCACTTCTATGCCACCTCCTCCATCACGGACTTCCTCACAACAAAAGTCTTCTCCACCACGGTCTTCCACTGATAAACCTCGGGACGATTCCGAGTTACCACCCTTGACTCAGAAAACTGGTGATCACTTTGAGTATACGGGTGGTGACGATGAAGAGGTCCTTGAGCCCCAACAACAACCCTCCTCTCCCAAACAAGTGAAGAAACCCGAATCATCATCAAGGCCTTCTAAAAGCAAGAAAAAGACGACTCAGCCAGATGTCGTGTCATGGCTAGATGACGATACAACCGCAGAATTTGAATGGTTCTCCACACTTGTTAACAACACTCCCTACCCTGAAGAAGGTCAAGAATTGGTAGACGGTAGTACACTGGAGCATGCAAAAATCTTGCAAGAACGATTCCGTGTGAAGAAGATGACGAAATCCGAGTTGAAGCGCATCAAGAATGACGCATTCCTTCTGTTGAAAAATAGCTCGGAAAGTGCAATCGAGGTTGAATATCACCTTGAAAACATTGCTCGAGCCATGTCTAACAACATGGATTGGCTCAACCCAGAAGCAAACATCGACTTCACTAAACGGAACAACCCTCCATATTACACTGACTGGACCAAACCTCTACCAACAATCGGCCAACCAGATGAACCAAAGATTCCCTTCAGATATTTCTTCAACAAAGACCTGGAATTTCTTCTCCATGGTGGCAATGGTTCACAAAAATACGCTACATCATTGACTCTTCCATTCCCAGCAGCTACCTACTCAAACTGCATAGCTATTGAGGAACGTGCAAATCACTTGCCCGGTTCAGAAGTCTCAACATGAAGTGTATTGCTCAAAGAACATCGTAGCCATCAAACACATTGATCTCAAGTCTAAATGGGACTACACATTCTTGAAGAATATCATAGTCAAACGACAAGATGAACAAGACTATGAATTCTCAGAGGCTGACTTTGAGAACTTGTCACTCAACGACATCGAAGACATGTACCTCGCCAAAGTACAGGGTCGTATGAGACAATTCTCGACTGAAATTCAACGTGAATTTATCAAGTCAGTTCTCATCTTCATTAGACGCATTGTGATCAAAGAACGTGTCGAAGATATACAGATGGTTGTTGAATCATATCAGAAACGTGTAAACTTCACTCCACCACAGCTTGATCTTCCTGACATCAACCAGCTCAAACAACTTACGCTCATCAGCAAACCTTTCGGCATTGTTTACCGCAGTGAACTTCGCAGAAACTGCTTAATGGCGTGTAGTGAGCTCCACAAATTCGGGGATCATACCTTGAAGATGGTTAGGGATGGATTGGCGTACAGATTGAAGGATATACGCCTGAAAGTTGGGAATCCTAAGCGCTGGAACTCTCAGGATAGAAGGGATGTGAGAAGGATCATCACCATGATTGATGAACGGTTGTTCAGAAGGGATCAGTTCAGACGCCTGGAGAGCTATGTTGGTGGTAGACCCAGGATAAACATCACCAGCTTTCAACGCCCTGTGCGCACTCCTGGGAACATCACTGCACTTCCTGGTACCCCTTGAATTGTTTCCTTCATATGATTTTGGATGAATGTTTATATATGTGAATGGCTTGTGCACACATAACAGTGTACAACCCGTATCTGTCAAGAAAGGACCCTGTGGTACGCTTCAGTGCCACAATCCTTATAAAAGGAGCGAAAGCTTCTTATTTTTGAGTAAAACCTATCAAACCTTTCATTATTCAAGGTTTTGCTCAAAAAGACAAGTACTTCCCCATATGATTTTTCAAAACCTCAACCGTTTATATTACTAGTTGAGGGGGAGTATTTGATTTAAAAACTTTGTTCACAAACTGTTCACAATGGCCACTCTTCCCGCAAAACTCAAAGTGGTCATATTTATTCTCAAAACGTTCAAAAACAACATTTTATATGCCATTTTTTAGGGGGAGAAAATTGTGTGACAAGAAATATGTTGTACAAAATGCAAATGAATCTGTGTACCTCAGACTTAACCTACGAATTGACGGTACTAAACTGTTAGTTTTAACTCGAAAAGACTTGTCCTGGACGGGTAATAATTTCAAGCTAGTTCGCTAGTGATGTAAACGTGTCTCGCAAAGGACTTGTCCAAGTAGAATGTACCATTCGAGAAACTTTTGATGGACATGAACTCTGACGGGTTTGACAACCTTCCAAGGTTTGTCTACACCTTCAAGATAGTTGTTAGAGCTAGTTGTCACCTAAAAGCTGACAATGTATCTCTTTAACTATTCAACGTAACCGTGTCTCGCGGGAGATTGTCTATCTTCAGTGAATCAATTCAAAAAGTGCGCGCTCTTTCCTCACTGTGCATTTAACCATTAAAACTATTAAGCACATGTGGAGGGGGAGTATTTATGCAAAACTTCATCTCTCACTGTGGTTCAAACATGTTTTTCATTAACAAACCCTTTGAGAGAGATTTTAAGTACAGTGGTGTTAATGGCAAACATAGGTTAGTCATGGAGTTATAAGGTGACTAAGGTTAGGAATAACCGTCCTATGATCCGCCAGAGCCGGAGGGATCTACCCAAGGACTATACCATTAGTTAGTGTTAGAAGTCCTTAGGAATGATTGTAAAAAGGAGAAAATGAGAATCGGAGAAAGAAGGAGTTGAAGAATCAAAAAGAAATGTAATGAAAAGGGTGAAAAGAAATAGCCCTCCAGATTATTCAACTTAGGGCAGACACCGGGTTCAATTCATACGCTACTGGTTGTCACTTAGTGACACTGGTATTGAAGATTAAAAGTCGTCATGGACCCAGTGACGCATGCACTAAACCTTCTTAGCCACTCAAGTCTCTCTCAACAGAAACTTGTTTCATTCTCACAGGGAACCCTACATAAACTATTGGCTTTCTCTTAGAGATCGCTGGTATTGAAAAAAAGGAGACCCTCTCCCTAGTCTCCACTCAGGAAAACCAAAACGCACTATTGAGTCTAGAGCCACGAGATTCATCAAAAGATCTCTTAGGAACACTTGACATTTAATCACTTGATGATCAACAAATAAGATCATCAGTGGTTCATATCGAGTCCTTCACAGATCTTAGCAATCTGTCGAGAACATTTATGAGAGGTTCACATCTGTGATCCTCAGTGATTGAATGGAAACTCCTGCCTGGGTCAACATCAAACAGCCCTGACAGCAGGTCGCTTCGGTAACTCCCCGTGGATTACGCGGAGTGTGTCTCAAACGGTCTACAGTCGTGAGGTGATGCTTCGGTGTACCTCAGCGACTCATCTGAACTGTAGATGTACTTCGGTACATCGCGTTATCTCACTTGTGGGACTCCAGTTCAGGAACGGCCTTTGTAAGAATTAGAGTTGTGTCTTCACACTATGCTGTTGACACTCTCTAAGTTCAAACTTGTAAGTGCCGGAAACCGCTTATTACTAACCGTTTGAAATGTTTTCTTCTTATGGAAGCTCCGAAGCGGGATGATCGTGCTGATTCTTCTCATGCTCACGCCAATATCATCACTAATGGAAGTTCTATCCAAAAGCAACACAACAGTCAGAATGATTCTTCATCAATCAAAGAATCTACAAAGTCAAAGACTTAAAGAACTTTATCAGTATTGATTTCCAACGTCAAAGAGCGTGTGAGCATGTTGAAGAATGACGTGGAGACATTGGAGCAGCGAAGCAGACCTGAGGCAGACTGATGCAGACAACAACATACTATCACTTTCACCACAAAGAACAATGATCAAAGAACAAAGTTAAAGATGACGTCGAAGCTTAACCGTTCAAAGATAACTATCTCTCTACACTGGGGAGATTGTTCGAATCAAGGCAATTCCTCTCACAAGAAAGAAGAATGCCAGAAGACGTCACAGCTACTATTACATCAACGCCTTCACCGTTTACATTCATATATACTTGAGGGGGAGATTGTTGGAATCACTCCTAAACAGTATTTCAAGTATTTATATTTCATATGTAATAGGTAGCTTTGTTATGGCCTTTATGTTTGTTTAAGGTCAAGCTTATGTAGAAGGCCCATAAGCTTGATCCAAGCCCAATAAGGAATAGGGAAGGAGAGGGAGTGTTGCCCTAGCTCCTTGCCTATAAATACATTGTAATAACCTTCATTTGAAGGTTGGTTGTTCAAGTTATTATCTTTCACTCACCCTTTTCCCTTAACCGGTATTACTATTACGTGTGTGTGTGTGTGTTTAGCTTGTTCATCCGCCTTCATCTCTTTCTCTATAAGCTTGTGTTGTAAAACTAGTGACCTAACAATAAGAAATCAGATGAAGTCACTAGGGAAAGGATGAACAAAAAATTAGATGACCCTAAATGCATGGAGAAAAAAATTATTATCACTCCCCTAGACTACAAGAAGGAAAACTGGATTTCCTTGAACATGTTTAAGCCTCAAACATTGTTGACTCCCGAACAAGTTTTCTGGAAAAAGGATTTTGATAAGCAGAAAGCTGAAAATATTGTTGAAACAAACCCCCCTTTATGGAAAATGCCTAGAGCGACTGTGTATCCTCCTAATACACCAATGCATCTTGTTCCTAGAAAAATTGCCACTAAAAGCAAGACCTTAATTAGTCAATATGTTATATTTCAACTATTTGTTGATTTTGAGAAAACTTGCAAGAAAAGGATCACACCCACTGGTATAACAGAAGGAGAAAGGGGTTTTGAGCAAATGAAAGAATGTTATTTAACTGAGGTCATGCCTTTCTTTAAACTTCTGAAAGATCACTTTGAGAGTCTTAAAAAGGGGATAGAAACTGATATCAAGGGAATGGAAAAGGAATTTGATGCAATGGTAGCTGAAGTTAGTGATTATGAGCGTGCACTAAAATATAATGAGATTGAGAGGAAGAACTTGCATACCTTAAATGAGACTCTTATTACTGAATGCGTTGCTCAAGATATTTTTTTCACTGCTTCAAATTGTTCTATTAATGCTTCCAAATTTCATGAACTATCTGTTGCCCTGAAAGTCTCCCATGATCGTGTCATTGAGCTTGAAAAAACTAATTCTAAACTAAACGAGAAAATTGAACTGGATGATCACGACACTTTGGTTAAACATTTTTCTAAACTAGAAGTTGAGTATTTTAATTTACAACTAAAATATCAACATCTCAAAGAAAATGTCAAAACTTCAAATATCAAGACATCTTCAGATGCTCCAGAGTTTGATGCAGTTTTTCAAATTAACAAACGTGATGAACAGATTCAAGCTCAGTGCAACACGATCAGAAAGTTGAAGCCCAAATCTCTCAATTAAAGGGTCAAACGAACAATATGACAGGCTCCCAAATGCCTCCTCCTTTAGATTCTCAGAATTCTCAAACGTTTCATCTTCAAAACTTAGTAAATGCTTTACAAAAGGAAAATGAAAGTTTTCTAGAAGAAAATGAAAAGGTTAAACGTCATTTCAATGAGTTATTTGAATCAATTAAAGTCACTCGTAACAAAAATAACGATCAAATAGCTTCATTGCAAAAGGAAATTGAGAATCTGAAGAGTCAGGTAAAAGGGAAAATGCCAATGACCAATGGGGAGAATGTTGTATCAAAGGTTCACTCTTGTAATAAATATGCTGTATCTGTGACATATGTCCCTCCTCATCTAAGGAACAACAAACTTGCCATTCAAACATACTTCTCATCCCTTAAGGATTGCCTAGAATGTCTGCGTGAGATTGTTGAAGAGGATAAGCTAGAGAAACCTCATGATAATGCAATTGGACATGCATGCTTATATGCCAAACGATCTCAAGAAATCTTAGAATGCTTGATCACAATATGCCCAAAGTCATTAGGTGAGAGAGTTAATCCTTTGATTCCATGCTCAATGCCTAACGCTAAGTATGATATGCATTCGATTCCCAGTGTTTTGAATGTGAACCGTAGTGTGCCTTTAAGTAGTTCAGATTCCAGATCTGTCAATGCTAAGAAAGAGAACTCACGTGTGCCTTCTAGGAGTACAAATCACAGTACCTCTTGTTTTAAGAAAGTGAACCTTAGTGCACCTGCATGTAGTTCAGACCCCAGTACATCTAAACAGGTGATGCAAAGAGTAGTTAAACCATCTAATGTTCCCATTCCCTCTACATGAGTAATTAGTGACATTAAACGGAGCAGGTCAAAGTCTCAAGACAATACAAGGAATGATAGGACCTCTCAAGCTAAGAATGTGCACTGGAAGAGAGTAGAAGAACAATCTAGGAACTTTAAGCTTGAATTGAATAAAACGAATCGTGTTGATTCTAGTATTAGCCATAGGCGTACTGTAATTAATTCGAATTCCGATACTATTTGCAAACCTTGTACTGATGTTTGCTTGAATTCTGTTTCTAATCATGAATGTGGTGTTACTGTTCTGCCTAATGGTGTTAATTGTCCAGTTAATATTGTTAATGCTAAAATTCATGCTAAGAAGGCTAAAAGGCAAAAACGAAAGAAAGTTAGAAAACAGTGGAAACCCACAGGAAGAACATTCAGTAAAATAGGCTTTTATTGGACACCTGTTGGTCTTAAGACTAATCAGATAATGCCCACTAGAAAATGGATGCCTACTGGTAGAACTATTCCCTTAAGAAGTGATCACACTGTGAACAGGGCTAATACTGACACTAGTACTACATCTATTCACAACGATTCCATTGCCTCACTTTTTGATATGAATGCTTCTATTTCTGATGTGGGTGTTCCAAACATTGTTACTAACCAAATGGAACCCATTCTTGCATGGGGATCCCAATTATCCAGTTATCCATTCTTGTCTGTGTTCAACTGCAGATCGTTCAAATCGTTCTGTGGTACCTGGACTCAGGCTGTTCCAAGCATATGACTGGAGACCGGTCGCGGCTCATGAACTTCGTGAGCAAATTCATCGGGACTGTTAGATTTGGTAATGATCATTTCGGTGCTATTATGGGTTATGGAGATTATGTTGTTGGTGATAGTGTCATCTCTAGAGTTTACTATGTAGAAGGTTTGGGTCATAATCTGTTCTCTGTTGGTCAATTCTGTGATTCTGATCTAGAAGTTTCCTTCAGAAAACATACCTGCTTTGTTAGAGATCTTAATGGTAAGGAACTGTTAAAAGGAACTCGTGGGTCAAATCTTTACACCATCTCTATCGATGACATGATGAGGGCTTCTCCAATCTGCTTGTTATCAAAGGCTTCAAAAACAAAGTCATGGTTATGGCATCGTCGTCTCAATCACTTGAACTTTGGCACCATCAACAATCTTTCCAGAAAGGACTTAGTTGTAGGTTTACCTAGACTAAAGTATGAAAAGGATCATCTTTGTTCAGCATGTCAATTGGGAAAAAGCAAGAAGTATGCCCATAAACCCAAACCTACTAACTCTGTCACAGAAGTTCTTCATATGATTCATATGGATTTATGTGGACCAATGAGGGTGCAGAATATCTTTGGGAAGAAATATGTGTTAGTTGTGGTTGATGATTACTCTAGATTCACCTGGGTCAAGTTCTTAAGGACAAAGGATGAAACTCCTGATATCATCATCAAACTCATCAAACAGCTGCAGGTTCGACTTAACAAAACCGTCAGAATTATCAGAACAGACAATGGAACTGAGTTTGTCAACAAACAACTTAATGAATTCTATGAAAGCGTTGGAATCAGTCATCAAAGAAGTGTTCCACGAACTCCTCAACAGAACGGTGTAGTTGAAAGACGAAATCGAACTCTGGTTGAAGCCGCTAGAACAATGCTGATTTACTCAAAGGTTCCAATGTTTCTCTGGGCTGAAGCAATCGCCACTGCATGCTACACACAAAATCGTTCCCTAATTCACACTGTACATGGAAAAACTCCATATGAACTTGTCCACAACAGAAAACCTAATCTCTCTTTCCTTCGTGTGTTCGGTGCATTGTGCTATCCAACAAATGAGGGTCAAGACTTAGGGAAACTTAGGGCTAAAGCTGACATTGGAGTATTTGTAGGATATGCATCAAACAAAAAGGGATACCGAATCTACAACAAAAGAACCCGAAATATCATGGAAATAATTCACGTTACGTTTGATGAGCTGACCGGTCAAATGGCTCCTGGACACTCCAGCTCAGGACCCGCACTTCAAAACAGTCCCATTGGTTCATCTCTTGTTCCAAACTCTTCTCAAGAAACTCCATATGTACCTCCATCTGAAGATGATTTAAAGAAATTGTTTGATCCTATGTTTGATGAACTGTATGATTCAATTACTAATGAGGTGTTGATCCCTACAACAGAGGATGCTCATATTCCTGTGAATGAAGACAATCCTTCAGTCTCAATATCTTTAAGTCAAGAAGCACCTGCTGCTGATCCTTCAGTCTCATCAACAAATCATCATTCTTCAAATGTACATCATGGAAATGTTTCTGGCATCAATGATGAAGTTAATCCCTTTGCTACTCCTGAAGATGCTCCATTTGAAAACATATTTGCTACTCCTGAATCATCATCAGAACCATCTTCTTCAGGACACATCGACTCAGCTACCTCAGTTCCTCAACAACTGCCACATGAACACCTTAGAAAATGGACTCACGATCATCCATTAGACAACATCATTGGAAATCCCTCTCGTCCTGTATCAACCCGGAAACAACTTGCAACCGATGCCTTATGGTGTTTCTTCAACTCCGTACTATCTAAGATCGAACCAAAAGATGTTAAACCGCCATGAATGAAGACAGCTGGTTCAATGCCATGCAAGATGAAATTCATGAGTTTGATCGACTTGATGTATGGGAGTTAGTACCTGCTCCAGACTGTGCTATGATTATTGCCCTTAAATGGATCTTCAAAGTGAAACTTGATGAGCATGCTGATGTGTTGAAGAACAAGGCTCGATTAGTTGCTAAAGGATACCGTCAAGAGGAGGGTATTGATTTTGAAGAATCTTTTGCTCCTGTTGCTCGAATCGAGGCAATCAGAATCTTTCTGGCTAATGCTGCTAGTAAGAACATGGTAGTCTATCAGATGGATGTGAAAACGGCATTTCTGAACGGAGATCTTAAAGAAGTCGTCTACGTCAGCCAACCTGAAGGATTTGTAAATCAAGAGCATCCTACTCACGTTTATCGTCTGAAGAAGGCTCTTTATGGTTTAAAGCAAGCTCCAAGGGCATGGTATGATACACTGTCAAAGTTTCTTCTATCAACCGGATTCAGCAAAGGAGCAGTTGATCCTACATTGTTCACAAGGAAGTCAGGCAAACATTTAACTCATGTTCAAATTTATGTTGATGATATTATTTTTGCCTCGACAGACCCAATGGAATGTGATCGTTTTTCTAATGAAATGAGTTCAAAGTTTCAAATGTCAATGATGGGACAAATGTCATTTTTCTTGGGTTTACAAATTTCACAAAGTCCCGGAGGCATTTTCATAAATCAATCTAAATATGCAACAGAGATTTTAAAGAAATTTGGATTTGATTCTAGTGACCCTGTTGACACCCCCATGATTGACCGAACCAAACTAGATGAGGACCACTCAGGGATCATGATTGACCAAACGAAATATCGTAGTATGATTGGGTCCCTGATGTACCTCACTGCTAGTAGACCAGACATCTTGTTCGCTGTATGCATGTGTGCTAGATACCAGGCTAAGCCTACTAAAAAGCACCTTGAAGCAGTTAAACGGGTCTTTCGGTATCTCCAAGGAACCATCAATATGGGTCTTTGGTACCCGAAGGACACCGGTATGTCACTAACGGCCTATGCAGATGCCGATCATGCAGGTTGTCAAGATACACGTCGAAGTACGTCTGGAGGTGCTCAGTTTTTGGGTGATAAGCTTGTGATCTGGTCTTCAAAGAAGCAAATGAGCACTTCTATTTCCTCTACAGAGGCTGAATACATAGCCATGTCATCCTGTTGTGCTCAAATCTTATGGATGAGATCTCAATTATCTGACTATGGCTTTGTATTCAACAAAATCCCTCTGTACTGTGATAATAAAAGTGCTATTGCTCTCTCATGCAACAACGTTCAACACTCAAGAGCAAAGCATATCGACATTCGACATCATTTCATCAGGGAACAAGTGGAAAAAGGTGTGGTGGAACTATATTTTGTGAGGTCTGAATATCAGTTAGCAGACATCTTCACCAAAGCTCTTCCAAGAGAACGTTTTGAGTTTATTCTTCCACGTCTTGGCTTGAAAAGCCTTCAACCAGAAACTCTCAAACGTCTTCAGGAGGAAGACGAGGAGTAAAAGGTTTCCTTCATCTATCTCTTGTAAATATTTATTCGAAAAACAAAATACAAAATTATAAAACCTTCAAAAAAAAAAAAAAATTGAAAAATTCGAAAAATCTTCAAAAAATATTGTCATTTTGTCAGGTTTTTCTCGGTTCGATAATATCTACGGTCTTTGTGATGTCATTCAAAGAATGACACGGGACTTTAGATGTTGTTCGAATTCAAAAAAAATAAAATAAAAAAAAAAAAAAAAAAAAAAAAAAAAAAAAAATTGGGAGAAAGAGAAAAAAATGGTTTATTGTCACTTTCAGGCAATAACCCGGTTTTTAAAGAAAGAACAGAGCCATGTTTTACCATGTTTTCAATTCCATGCTCTGATTCTATAAACACTTATCTGCTGAAAACTAACTGCTTTGAAAAATAACTCGGTCTCTATTTTTGATAATCATCAGGACTTATTTGTCAAAATCTCTATCTCTCAATCAACAACCTATGTCATTGATTGAGGGGGAGAATGAATTCAATTAAATTAAAAAGTTATTTGGCATTAAATTGTTTTCAAAAGATGTACATGCATGTTTTTATCAATGGAGTTTAAAGTCTTAAAATCCGATCCTTATCAGTTAAAACGCTTTCATAATCAAGTCACAATTCTCCTTAAAAGCTTTCAAAATAAATTTAAATCTATAAGAGATCACAAATCTCAAATGATTTGATAATTGTGATCGGGGGAGAATGTGTGATTTAAATTGGATTTAAACTGATAATTCGGTAAATGGTGTTATAAGGATGTACATGCTGTCCTTCCCACATGTGACAAACGATTTCAAATTTTCAATGCACATGTTGAGGGGGAGCATCTATCTTAAACCTATGATTTGAAACGTGATCATTTATCTCAATGTGCAGGTTCCCTCTAGTATGTGCAAAACTCTTTTCAAACCTCGAGGCACAAATTGAGGGGGAGCGAATTTATGGAAACCTCATCCTTCCCGGAAATGCTATTTCTACTTGATTTGATGTGGGAAGTGATGTTGATATCTTTAAGAAAATGGTAATCAAAGAAGTTAATTCTTTCTCTTGCCTCCGTGTGCAAAACATTTTCAAATACTTGATGCACATGTTGAGGGGGAGTTCTCGTTCTAAAAATATCAAAAACAATTCAGGTACAAAATGCTTTGATAATATATCACAAGTATCTGAATTGATTTTCAAATGGTTTTCAATTGGATCCAATGGCAGATGAACAATACCAAATAGACCGACCAACTTTACTTTATGTACGGTGATATAAGGATGATAAGGTTAGGTATTGGTTCCCATGATCCACCAGAACCGGAGGGATCTACCCAGGGACAATCCACTAGTTAGTGTTGAAGTCCTTAGGTATGATGTTAAAAGGAGAAAAATGAGATATGGGAAGAGTGCGGACTAAGACTGAGCTAGTACTGGAATAAACCCAACAAGGTTCTAGTTATGAAGTCTCGGTAAGCACTGAAGGGGTTGAAGAATTAAAAAGAATTGAATAAGAATAGGGTGAAAACAAATAGCCCTCCATTAATTCAACCTTAGGGCAGAAACCGGGTTCAATTCATATGCTACTGATGGTAACATCGGTATTGAAGACAAGACGTCATGGACCCAGTGACGCACTGCACTTCAACTTTCCAAACCACTCAAGTTCCTCCTAAAAGGACTTGTTTCATTCTCACGGGGAACCGACATTATCTATCAACTTTCTCTTAGAGATTGTTGATATTGAAGAAGGAGACCCTCTCCCTAGTCTCCGGCACAGGATCCAAATATGCACAAATTGAGTCTAGAGCCACGAGATCATCAATAAATCTCATTAGGACACTTTCAATGAAAACTCTCTGTTTTACATAATGTGGAAAGAGAGATTATATCTTGAGTCCTATGCATTATCCTTGTGGTATTGCCAGAACATCTGAGTGATGTGAATACATATTCACTATGAAGATGGAAAGCCTTCTGGAGCCAACATCTAACAAGCTCCTGGTAGGTGGCATGTGAGATCTATTCTATAGACCAACCATGTGACAACTGAACAGAAACAATGGGGCGATTCAATTTCTTGAATCAATCCTGGTTCAGGTTATGGATTGACGGATACCTTTGAAAAACCAGTCTTTGTGCTTAAAAACTCTTTTCTTTAGCACATCGACCGAGTACTCATTTTTCAAACCAAAAGGTGTTTTTATGATTGATAATTGATTTTTCAATAAAACCTTCGTTGTATTGCAAAAACAATTTCTATTGAGCAATAGACGATTGTTTTTCAAATATCTTTTCATCAATCAGTGGACTTAAAATTCGCTGGTTCACTCACTCCGTGTTATCTTCTTTGAGATGTTCCGGTTTGAGAACAGCTAGAGTAGCTGCGAAACCCTGTCAAGGAAATTCTTCGGAATTATACCTGATCACAGGCAGTACTTGTACTGATCAACGGGGAACCGTGGGCCGTGTACCTCAATTCAACGAAAGTGATCAAAGACACTTTCGTGCGATTTATTGCTAACTGTTGTATGCAGGTACGCCCGACGTTTGCAGCTGATCAGAATGAAGCGGTCAATCCATAGCCGCATGCTCACTTAACACATTCAACTCAAAAGAAATCATGATTAGTGCATCAATGACTCTGATATTTTCACTCCATGCTTCTGCTACGCTGCTGCCAATATTATGATTCAACAAATGCTTCTGCCACTCTGATGAGAAGATATCATGATCCAGAATGTGAGCATGTCGGTCCGAATGTCACAACATCACATAATACCAACACCACAATGGATGTCACAGAGATTTTTGATAGCTGATGATCTCAAATGATGGCTCAAAATTATTATCACGTGGATCAGTAAAAGACCTCCACTTGAAGTAACCAAACATGCAACATGAAGAATCAATGACTACGAGCTTAGGAGCAAAAGACTACATCAAGAATGCAAGATCAATTGTTAATGTAATATCTATTTGTATTCAATGTAATTTTGGTACATAATTGAGGTGACCTCCCTTAGGGGGAGATTGTTAGGAATTAGAAATTCCAGGTATTAAAGAGTCGGTCACCTCAAGTATATGTAATCGTTAGAAAGCTCGTAGTCGTAGTTATTTTAAGTTAAGTAGTATTTAGTTTAGTATCATCGTGGAGGACGGACGGGTCTTTACCCACTGTATGCCTGATCCACAGCCCGATGTGTGGCGATTTATGTAAGACTATAAATACTCTCTACCTTCCAAGGTAGAGAGTTGGAGCTCATAATAATATCTTTCACTTTCTCTCACTAAGTTCCCTAAACCTCTAACTTTCTCTCTCTAGAATTCCATCTATATGCTACTTTGTGTTATGGTTTGATGTGTATGTGAAAAGTTATATCTTACAGAATCTAATTCTAAGTGTACTTGTAATCTACTTTTATCAGAAATTTTGTTAACTAAATTGTGGACAAAATGACCTCTTGGCCAACTTTCTGGAGCTGAAGATAAGATAAACTTATCACTAAATTAATTTAACTATTGTAAGTTGTAACCATGATTTAAGTTTAAAGTTGATTTTTGTAATGCTACATGTCAATATGGTGATAGTTCCAGCAACAACTGGGCAGATGGGTATTCTACCAGGACACGTACCCACAATTGCAGAGCTAAAGTCCAGTCTCTCCTCTCAGTCCACGATGGGAATGATGTGAAGAAATACGTTATTAGCAGCGGATTTGCGTTTATCCACCCAACCTCTTATGCATACATATTGGCTATTGAGGTTGTTCCCCTTGACCGACTTGACCCAGCCCAGATACAAAAAGGCCTAAGCGAGTTCACCCAGAAGCTCAGCTCAGCTTCAACTGATGCAGAAAAGGCTGAAGTCCAAATTGAAGTTGATGTTCACAGTGCTCTCAACTTTGCTTTAACAGGTTAAGAGTAATGTTCTCTATCTTATGTGATCCTTTTCAACTGAATAATTGTTCTCTGTGTTGGATTTTGTCAATCCGGGGAAGCTTTGCTATACTTGTTTTTGTATTTTTTGTTGTATATGTTACGTATATTGCTATTAGAGACAAATAAACCATAAAATAAAACATAAAAGTGTAGAGAAATATATCGTAAATCTTTGAATTGTTGAGACACAAAAACACAAGTAAGGAAACTGTTGAGGCCTGTGATGCTCACAGTTTCCTTAAGACAGATTCGTCCTCTCCACGGTGCTTGAGAATCATGAACGTCTATCTCCCAGGATACAACAACATCGGATAACCCCGTTAGCACAAACGAGTTATCAAGCGAACCAAAATGTGCCTTCCCTCTATTGCTAACGATTACACAAAGAAACAAGATACACGAAAGGAGAGGATATGAATAGTTTTTCTTTGTATGGTAGACATATGAGAAAAGCTCTCATTTATAGGGAAAAGAAATGAAAGAAAATGGTCAAATAATTATCACAGTATATCTACTAATGGCTCATGAACATAGAATTAATTGGTCGTTACATATGATCATACATTGATCTTGCTCTAAAACCCCATTAGTATATTTGATGACCATTAATTGTCATTCAAACCTAATAATTGACCATGTTTTTCCAACAATCCCCCACATGAATGAAATTGATAAAGGAAACAAATTTGAACGACTCGATGTTGTAATAGAGTTTTGCAGTTGATTTTTGCATAGGATAGGTAGGTGTTACTCTTTGAACATTCCCTCGTGAAATATACTTAGCCTCCTAGCAGCCAGTAAAACTTGATATCTTTGAATTGTCTGCTGTTTGTGTAGACGACAATATATATTCACACAAATATCTCCTTGCACATTTTGGTTCTCATGGTTATGTTCGTTATGGTCATGAACATTAGCCTGGTTCTGCAAGAGCTTTTAGGAATTGTGCCCCTACAATTCCCTTCGAAGCGACCCCACTTCTCTCTCACATAGGTGATTCTCCATTAATCCTTAAAAGCGATATTTTTAACCTCAAATTGTCATTGTTATAGGAATGGAATAGGAAGTTTGCTAACTCCCTTAAATAAATTTGGAGTTTATTACTCTCCCACAGTGACCTCAGTTTATACAAGTAGGTTGTCCTGTTGAACCCAGATCTTGGGATCTCCAGTCAACTGGGTTAGTTTTTCCTTCATATAAACTTTTCAAAGGGCTATAGTCTCATTCCTCTTCACGACTTGCTAACTAACTCTCACATTTAGCTTTACGCAAGTGGATCCGCAATTGTTTCTATGACTGCATAATGTCAATAGGGATAATCCATGCTGAGAGTAGTTGTCGTATCGACATAATATATTTGTACAAATTTGAGTTTCATTCAACTCTAAATATATCATGCTCCAGGTAATTCTTGAGTATTCCAACTAGGCAAGAACTTCATGTTTGTTGATGTTCTTTTGAACTCTAGCTAGGCCGGAATCCCCCACATGGAATTTATCTTAAGAATTTTGTAGAAAAGTTCTCTCTTTCAATGTATTAATCTTGTTTATAAGATTTTTTTCTCACATGGATATGACATCAAGATCATTAGTAATTTATCACTTCACAATTTTCATCTAGTGTGTGCACACTTTTTGAATGTCTTGTGTTAATTATTTTTCGTTTCATAATTAACAGATTCCAAATCTAGCATGCTATAGACCAAGGAATCAAGCGTATGACAGAACATGCATCATTCTGATTACTCATAGCTTCATCTACTAACATTCTTCTTTTAAACAAATCACCGCCTTAAACCACACATGTTTTAGGAGAATCCCATAAGTTATATGTGTAAGTGTTACATTTATAACATGTCATTCTAATTCACTTGTGATTATATATATAATCACATTTAATCTCTTATCATTATATGATTATCTCAATTTATTATGTGATTGTAATCACATAAAATCAGTGTGTAATCATTTTACACTATCAAAATATGTCCAACTTAGAAAATGGACAATAGCTTACATTGGATGACAATCACACTGTTCAAGTTGGTTACATAAACCAACGTAATTTGTTGTCATCTATATGTGTGTTCGTTCTTGACATTTCACAATGTCCTACACGGTTATATTCAACACATATTCATTTCTTACATATGACAAACCGTTCGATTATTAGCAATATGAGTTATACCAACTCTTGATGATTATTCATCTTTCTAGAATAACAAGTAGTTTGATTATTCGCAACAATATTCACAACATAATATTTGAAACATCCAAACTTCCAATGCTTGATACGAAATCGAGCGACTTGTTTATTCTCATGTTACAAAATTAGTTGTACAAAACCGCACTAAACACCTTTAAATAAGCACTACTTTGCCACAATATTTTGCACCAAATGAAGCAAACAATTTTGCGCTGAACATTGTACAAAATATCACATAATTTTGTATTATAACAACCAAAAAATGTTGTACCAAACAACTCAAATGTATGCATCCAATCAACACTAATATCAACACAAAAAATATATATAAGTCGCTTGGAAAAATGTTGTGCTAAAATACAAACTGCGGTCTTTTAATTTTTCCGTTTAAGTTCAACATTTTTTTTTCCAAAATCAAGTTTAAGATGTTCATTGTTACCTAATCACCAAAAAAAATGTTGCAAAACTCATTTGTTTACTATGAGAAAAACATATTTTCTCGCAACAATGCACATGGGACATCAACCTATTCAAAATTAATTTCTGTATCAAAATAGAAATTGCGATTGAATGGCTCATCAATTTAAGCTCAAACTTTCTACTAATCAAGTATAAGGTCTTAGCCACCCAACGTTAAAAGTTGGGTTCAAATTATTCATTTACTATGCAAAAATAAATGCATTTTTCCACGATGGTGCGGCCGTGACAACAAGTACTTTGGAGTTCAAATATCACCAAAAACACATTTCAAACGAATGATTTTAATCTCAACATTTAGTTTTGAAACTAATACTAGTTACATAAACGAGCATAAATAACAATATTTCAGTCAACATGATTCGAACATTGTTTTTTTTTCTTTTTTCTATCATAACGTAATGATCCCAAAACTTTCGGCCACTTAATGGTGTATCTTTAAATAAGATTCCATAAAATACAAGCTTTATGGGAAATACAATATATGAACAGGTTCAAAAGGGCGAGCATTAAGATGTGTTGCATATTAATGTCATAAGAGTTATAAAACTTTTCCAAGCAATGAAGTTTCATATTAATTCTCTAACCCATATCAAAATAAACTATATTACTCATGAAATAGAAATAGTAAAAGTGGCATTAAGTAAAGTTTCATAGTCAAACAATTGAAAGATCCACTTTATTATTTTCAGTTACATAAACCGATCATTGCATATTACTATAAGAGAAACCGATCATTTACCATAATCCTTCACGTAATTATTGAATAATAGACATCAATATTAATGCAAATTAATTTCACCTAATGAAATATTAATTTGCACGGACGTATAAAAAAATAAAGCTTCAAACACAATTAAAACAAACCTCATAGCGAACGAGTGATAAGTGGACGTGGCTTGGAAGGGATAAGTGGACGTGGCTTGGAAGGGATCACAAGGAGTTTAGTGTCAAGGCTGTGAAAGATTTTCTTAATAGCGAACGAGATTATAGCAACAGACATGTCTTCAGTTGGTCGAAGTGGGTTCCAAAAAAATGCAACATCTTTATGTGGAGAGTGGGATTGGACCGCATTCAAACGGCCACGACTCTTAGGAGGAGAAATTGTAACATCTCCTCCACCTTTTGTGGGTTATGCGACGAGGAGGAAGAAGTGGACCATCTTTTCTACCATTGTGCTATAGCAACCCAGGTTTGGTATCGTATTAGCAGATGGTGTAAAACCACTTCATATTTTATATTTCTCAACGAAACATATCAAAACTTTTCAAGCAATGTCTCATTCATTATTTCAGTCAACCATCTCCTCTAATAGCAAATAGATTCTCTCTTAAGATTGTTGTATATGTTACACATATTGCTATTAGAGACAAATAAACCATAACATAAAACATAAAAGTGTAGAGAAACGATACCGTAAATCTTTGAATTGTTGAGACACAAAAACACAAGTAAGGAAAATGTTGAGGCCTGTGATGCTCACAGTTTTCTTAAGACAGATTTGTCCTCTCCACGGTGCTTGAGAATCATGAACGTCTATCTCTCAGGATACAACAACAACGGATAACCCGGTTAGCACAAACGAGTTATCAAGGAGAACCAAAATGTGCCTTCCCTCTATTACTAACGATTACACAAAGAAACAAGATACACGAAAGGAGAGGATATGAATAGTTTTTCTTGGTATGGGAGAAAAGCTCTCATTTATGGGGAAAAGAAATGAAAGAAAACGGTCAAATAATTATCACAATAAATCCTACTAATGGCTCATTAACATAGAATTAAATTGGTCATTACATATGACCATACATTGATCTTGCTCTAAAACCCCGTTAGTATATATTTGATGACCATCAATTGTCATTCAAACCTAATAGTTGACCATGTATTTCCAACATTTTTTTTGGTACCTGCGTATGTTGAATGTGGGATAATGAATCACATTTGATACCATATGTTTTCCTCTCAGCTTTCGTGGAAAGTTGAAACACTGTTGAGAAATTATATCAGCTTCTTTTAAGTGCTTGTTGTTGATTATCTATCTGTTATCGTTATAAAGCACAAGTAATCTAAATGTTGAATTTAAGAAGCTCCCCTTGTCATATTTATTAAGGGGTTTTGCTAACCACAACCCTATGGGTTATAGTTAAGCCTTATAATTTGTATAAAAATAGCATTTAATAAACGTATTATTTTCATATTTATACATATTTAATAATTATAATTCTAGAAGTGTGTTATTAATAATAGAATATTTGATGTTAATTAATGGGCTTTGCTAACCACAACCCTATCCGTGATACCCCACAAACCACAAGGACCATACTTTTAAACATAAGAGGTATTTATGTCATTTCAATCATCTAAATATCCACTTGACGGTCAAACTAACAAAAATAGTGGTCAAAGAACCAACCCCGTAACGGGTCAAAACTATAGGGAGAGGATATGCAAAAAAAATCTAGAGATTAAATCCATGAAACCCGACAAA
The DNA here is from genome assembly GCA_019973895.1 of Chrysanthemum seticuspe. NCBI lineage: Eukaryota > Viridiplantae > Streptophyta > Magnoliopsida > Asterales > Asteraceae > Chrysanthemum > Chrysanthemum seticuspe. The sequence goes on from BPTQ01000007.1 coordinate 48,305,430, forward strand.
TCACAGGGACCATAATTGTAATTAACTCAATATTTTGTTTAAAATTACTTAAAAAAACTGACGTTGAGTACACTTGGGAAAAAAAATTGATGTGGCTTTTACATTAGGATTTCTCAAAAATCTTTAGAAAGTATTATATTGCAGATTAAAACAAAATTTAAAGTTAGTTACAAAATGTGAAACACTTTTGAGTTCACGTGCTAACTCAATACTCTGGCGAAAGTTTTTTTCTATGTTTTTTAGCTAAACCCTTGCACAAATCGTCTATGTGTTCAAATCGCAAACGCAACCACCGTTTTAGAAAAATGCAGGCGTTGTTTTGGTTTATTTTCATCTCTGCTTGAAGTGAAATGACTAATTGCCTAGTCTTCTTCCTTTTTCATTTTTATTTGAAGTTATGATTCATATTAAATTAAAAGAGATGAACATCAAGAACAGTAGAACACCAAATATAATCAAACCAAAGTCTCAATAAAATTTAAAAAAAAAAAAAAAAAAATGTAACTAAAATCCCCAGATCTTAAGGAAATATAGCACAAGACCATTCACTTATGTTAGCCATCTTTAGTAGCAATAGTTTACAACTAACTTCACATAACTTCTCTTAAAGGGCCTGAACTTGACTAGTTTAGATGGAAGTTTTTCTTTCTTTGAAATTTTTCTCGACGCAGGTTTTGACCATATCAACCTACTGCTGGTTGCTACAGTCTAATCTGCCAGACCCACACGTTATCAAAACTACAGGATGCACTAACCCTTGTTTCTGCGTTTAGGAGTTCTCAATGTTGGTATAGATGAGTTCCAAAATCAACTGATTCATCTTTTTGTGACATTTAGTTCAGGCATACAAGTAAAGAAATAAAGCACCACCACAAGACAATTTATTAGAGCACAGAGTTTAAAGCATTCTCAGACATCATCCACACAAGTAACCAAAGCTGTCAAACACAAGTTACTGAAATCCATCAAACACAAATTGAACTAAAACCATCAAACGGGTGATACACTTAACAACCTGAAGGTAGATCCCTAAGTGAAGCCATGAATCTTCAACAATGTCAAACTTAGGCACTTGGTCCAGGAGCTGAAGGATCTCCCTTAATTACCTGAGAAGTCCAAATGGGAAGCAAGTAAATAAAAGTTAACAATTGACGGACATAACAAGAAATAAATGATACACACATGTAGGATATTAGTACAAGTAATGGTGCAAAGACCTTTGACCTTTGATATAGGGGGATGTTTATCGGTAGAAAATGCAAAAATAACCACTTAAAAAGTACACCAAAAAGAACTGACAAAAACACGCCAATAATCAATTTACTGTAAAGCTATTTTAAGCTTTACCATGACAATTCTAATTATCAAAATAACAAATCCAGAAGTTTCAATCAAACAAGCATTGAAATAAAGATAGAGTTACTTAAATTTTTTGTCCATGTGGTTTACACATATTCGCGCCTTTCGTCCCTTTTTCAAAGTAAGTACATAAACCAATTCAAGTGTTGACAAATCTTGCACGTGTCGTCCTTTTTGCTGACGAGCGTTCCTATTAGTGCCCTCACGTGCGTTTCACGTGAGGGAACTTTCGTCTTTTTGCTCGTATACATCTTCAACCTTCAATTTGTTCCTAGTCCTTAAACTATTTTTAATTAAAATTCAATTATTTTCACCAACACAAACATCAATTCCTACATCAGTCACCTTGAATCTTTAATCAAATTCATAAGAGAATTGCACCCAAATAATAATTCAACAAACAGTTAACTACCTTAGCATAACCCACTACAACCACAACGAATTATTACACCAAAATCATTAAAAAAGATCTGATTTGTGTATGTTTGTACTCGACAACCATCTCATGGTGCAGATCTGAATCACTAGCGCAACCATCTCTGATAAGGTGCAGATCTAAAAATAATCGGGATTTGGGTTGTGGTTGATGTAGGCATGGTAGATGGGGGAGGAGGGGTAGGCGGGGTTGATGGGGTAGGCAGGGTAGATGGGGGAGATGGGGTAGGCGTGGTAGATGGGGGTGATGGGGTAGGCAGGGTAGATGGGGGAGTTGGGGTAGGCGTGGTAGATGGGGGTGATGGGGTAGGCGGGGTAGATGGGGGAGGTGGGGTAGGCGGCGTGAGCGGGGTAGACGTTTTAGTAGGGGCTCGAGGGTTTAGGGGGGGTAGGGGCTTCGCTAGAGTTGCGTCATCTCGTAGGATTAGGGTGGGTACTTGGAATGTTGGGTCCTTGACCGGTAAGCTTTTCGAACTTGCGGATGTGCTGAGGAGACATAAGGTGGACATTGCGTGCTTCCAGGAGACTAGATGGAAGGGCTCCAGCTCGAGGGAGGGTAACGGCTTCAAGCTTTGGTACTCGGGCTCCAAGACAGCGAGAAACGGAGTTGGTATTATTTTGGCAGCGGGCCTCAAGGATAATGTAGTGCAAGTGATCCGGAGGAGCGATAGGATCATGGCGGTTACGTTGGTCATCGACGGGGAAACCGTTAACGTAATTAGCGCATATGCACCTCAGGTGGGTCGGAGCGAAGCAGAGAAGAAGACCTTTTGGGACTCCCTCAACGAGCTTGTTAGGGAGTGCCCCTCGGACCAACGTTTGTTTATAGGAGGTGACTTGAATGGCCACGTAGGAGCAACTTCGGATGGCTACGCGGGGGTCCATGGTGGTTTTGGCCTTGGAGTTAGGAATGATGAAGGTCGATCAATTTTAGAGTTTGAATTGGCCCACGACTTGGCAGTAGTGAACTCTTTCTTCAAGAAGAAAGATGTGCACTTGATCACCTTTCAGAGTGGGGGTCACAACACACAGATTGACTATCTGTTGGTGCGAAGAGGAGACCTAAGAGCATGTAGGGACTGCAGGGTCTTCCCTGGCGAGACATGCTCATCCCAACACAAATTGTTAGTCTTGGATTTGTTTTTCGTGAGGCAACAATCTAGGAGAGCTGTGACCAGGTGCACGAGGATTCTATGGAAGAATCTGTATGGTGGGGCGGCAGAGTCTTTCAGAACGAAAGTCTATGAGGGACTTTCAACTCGGGCGGCGGACTTGACCGCTAGAGATGCGGACCAGTTGTGGACCGTCCTGGCCGACGTCATTAAAGACGCGGCTAAAGAATCACTCGGGGTGGCTAGTGGGACAGCCAGGACCCAACCACCCAACAAGGAATCTTGGTGGTTTAGTGAGGAGGTGCAATCCAAAGTTGCAATGAAACAATCCAGATTCAGAGAACTTCTTCGGTGTCGAGAGGGTCACCTTCACCAAGCTGACATTACAGCCGCGGAGGAGAGGTATAAGGTAGCCAAAAGAGAAGCGAAAAAGGCAGTGTCTCAGGCGAAGGAAAAGACGTATGAAGATTTGTACAAGAAACTGGACTCCAAAGAAGGGGCAAACGATATTTTCAGGATTGCTAAAGCCCGAGAGAGAAGAAGGAGGGATCTAGGAAACGTCAAATATATCAAAGATGTTGGCGGACGAACCATTGTGGTCGAAAAAGATATTAGGAAAAGATGGGGAGAGTATTTCTCCTCACTTTTCAATGGAGGAAGCACCGAAGGTAGTGGGGAAGAAGAGAACACTAATATAAGACCCGAATGCTACTACTCGAGGATCAGTCAACCAGAAGTGAAGGTTGCACTTCAGAAGATGGGTAGAAACAAAGCGGTAGGGCCGGACCAAATCCCCATAGAAGCATGGAGATGACTCGGCCAGGAGGGGGTAGAATGGCTGACTCGTCTCTTCAACAAGATCTTCTCCGGTGCTAAGATGCCACAGGAATGGAGACTCAGCGAAGTCATCCCCATCTACAAGAACAAGGGGGATGTGCAAGTGTGTAGCAACTATAGGGGCATCAAGCTCCTTAGCCACACCATGAAGATGTGGGAGAGAGTTATTGAGAGGAGGTTGAGAAGGGAGACGAGGGTGTCTGAGAATCAATTTGGCTTTATGCCAGGAAGGTCTTCGACTGAGGCTATTCACCTTCTCAGGAGCCTCATGGAGAAGTACAGAGAGAGACAAAAGGACCTGCATATGGCTTTCCTAGACCTTGAAAAGGCATACGATAGTATCCCACGAGAGTTGATTTGGAGAACTCTTTTTGATAAGGGAACCCCAAGGAGGTATGTGAGAGTCATTAAGGATATGTACGAGGAGGCCAAGACCCGTATACGGTCCACGTAGGGATCTCAGAGTTTTTCCCAGTGGGAGTTGGTCTCCACCAGGGATCTGCTTTAAGTCCCTACCTCTTTGCCTTGATCCTGGATGACCTATCTCGAGGGATCCAAGAAGGCCTCCCGTGGAGCATGATCTTTGTTGACGACATTGTATTGGTGGCAGAATCAGCCGAAGGGTTAAACATCAGACTCGAGCGCTGGAGGGAGGCTCTGGAAGACAACGGCCTTCGGGTGAGTAGAGATAAGACTGAATACCTGAGATGTGCCTTTGGGAGAAGCGAGTCAGCCCACCACGAGGATATTCGTATCGGCGACCAGATCCTGCCACCCAAGGAGTCTTTTAGATATCTAGGCTCTATGATTCACAAATCGGGGAGGATAGATGAGGACGTAACCCACTGGATCAGAGCTGGTTGGGCGAAATGGAGGGCGGCGTCGGGAGTCCTATGTGACAGGAACGTCCCATTAAAGCTAAAGGGGAAATTTTATAGAGTGGCGATTAGACCGGCTATGTTGTACGGATCCGAGTGTTGGCCCATCTCCAAGGCCCATGCTAACAGGGTAGAGGTGGCGGAACTGAGAATGCTAAGATGGACTTGTGGTAAAACCTTGCTTGACATGATCCCGAACGGAGTTTTCAGAGAAATACTTGGAGTCGGAAATATTATCTCGAAGATGAGAGAAGGTAGGTTGAGGTGGTTTGGCCATGTCAGGAGGAGACCACAAACAGCGCCGGTTAGAAGGGTCGAGGCGCTTGTAGTAGATGGAGTGAGAAGAAGGGGCAGACCCAATCTCAGGTGGGAAGATAGACTTAAGCTTGATATGTCGGAGCTTCTCTTGTCGGAGGACATGACCTCAGATAAGAAGGTGTGGAGAGATAGGATTAGGATATGCGGTTAGATTTGGCTAGGGTCCTTAGGGGGTTTAGGTGGTTTTGGTGTGTTAGGATTTTAGGCGTCTCTTGGCTGCTTTGCCCGGCGTTTTTAGGTCGTTGGCGCCCCCTTTTTGCTCTGTCGTAGATCTAGGCCCCATGCGTTGCTTTTGTTTTAGCTTGGTCTTTCTTAAGTTTGTCTGCTTTTCTTGCCCTGTTTTTGTTTTGGTGCCTTGCCTTTCCTTTAGGTTCGTGCGGTTTTTTATTTATTTATTTATTTATTTATTTATTTTTTCCCTATGCTGCTCCCTTTTGTCTGCTTGCTTTCTTAGGGCATTGTTCCTTTGTTTTTGTTTGTTCTTGTTTATGTGCCTTTGCATGTGCTCTCCCCTGTGCCCCGTCACTTTGTTTTTGCTTTCGTTCATGCTTGTGCTTGTTGCTTTTTTGTCTTATGCTTTCTTCTCTTCTCCTATCTCACCAGCACACCTGCACTTGTCGGAGGTCTCGTTGGAAGTAGTCTCTCTACCCTCGGATTTATCCTGGGGCAGGGGTAGGATCTGTCAACATTTTACCTCCCCATACCCCGCCCCGGCGGGATTTTGGGTTTGTTGTTGTTGTTGTATTTGGGTTGTGGTGAGGGTGTGACTAGATGATGAAGCAAAGGTGGTTACAGAGGGCAGTGAAGTGATGGTGCAGTTGGTCTGTTGAGGTTGTCGGAACTGAGTCAGGCGGTGGTGGATCCGCTGTAGTAATGTCGGCAGTTAGTTCAGGTTTTGGGTTTTTTTGGAGTGTATGACACTGAATGAATTTTGTTGGTGGATTATTTGAGAGTGCTAGAAACTGGTAGTTACAAGATTTTGGTGATGGATGAATTATAGGTTTTGATTTGGTGTATTTTTGTGTTGAATTGTATATAAAATTGAATGTGTTCATGAGTTGATTTCTATAATAAAACTTCATGAAGAAAAATAAACAACAAGGCAAATTCTGTAGTCTTTCAATTATAATTTCCCAGCTTGTATCCTCCTGAAACATCATTTTCTTCATGAAGAAAAATAGAGGTAGAGATGATGTGGTGTAAAAAGACCAAAACACCTCATGTTCTCAGCACATGAGCGGAGTTGAGTTAACGGGACTGACATGACGGTTGTTAGGGGAAAGGGCGATTTAATGCAAGATTTGTCAACAATTGGGATGGTTTATGTACTTACTTTGAAACGGGATGGTTTATGTACTTGCTTTGAAACGGGATGGTTTATGTACTTTGAAAAAAAGGACGAATGGTGTAAATGTGTGTAAACCAAATGGACGAAATTTGTAATTAACTCTAAAAAAGATAAATATGAGAGTTGAAAATGATGTTTCAGGAGCATATAAGTGATAGCTGGGAATTTATAATAAAAATACTACAGAATTTGCCTTGTGGTATTTCAATATACAGCATAGTAAGAAGACTTGTATTGGCTGCTAGTGTTTACTTATTATGGCAGGAAAGAAATAGAAGAGCTTTTACAAATGAAAAGAAAGACCGGAAGGGGTTGCTAAAGACTATAATCAATACAATAAGATTCAAGCTAGTTAGACAGAATGTTAAACCTGTTGGTTTTATGGACAATAAATTAATAGACGTGTGTTAGGATCGAACTCGAGACTATGGGATTGCACACTTTACGTATGAGAATTTAAAGTTAATAATTAAATATAAATGTTATATTTATTTATTCATTAAACGAAATAACTAACGGACGTTAAGTAATTAATGTAATGGATTAACGGTCGTTAAATGTTTATGGAAAAGGATTAAATTGCAAAAGTTGGGAAGGTCCCGGAATCCCTATGGGATATCCAAACCGATCGGCCAAGGAGAGAAAGAAGGAAAGAAAAACCAACTTGTTCACCAAGTTTGCTTGGGTATATAAACAAGGCTAGGGGTTTTATTTTTCTATCTCTTGTGCTCATTAGCTAAACCCTAAAAATAGTTTTGTGTGTGTCTTTCTTCTCCAAACCGGTCGAACACCTTTGTGGGTGTCGATCCATTACTTTTCCACAAATCATGTTATTTGTTTGATAAAAACTAGCATTACTTTAATTCGGTTTAGTACGTGTGTACAAGAACATAGTAATAACATACTTTTGTTATTATCTTGGATTGAATTACAAAACGGTAAGGGGTAATTCTTATAATCCTATAAACCCTAATTAGGGTTCATCCTAATTGCTAGTTTGTGGATTTGATTCTTGTTCGGCTAGAATCAAGAAAGGTACGCATACTTTATTCTTTAGTTAATTAATTATTCATTATATGTTCCTATACGCTTCCGCACTTACTTTGATGTTTATTGTTTATATTTATGATTTGTCATGTTATATAATTCCAACAAAACCTTCAAAACAGGTGGACCAAGTGGCAGATAGATGGCAAGTGCAAATGCAGAAAGTCAAAGATAAGAAAAGTGTTATTAAAGATTGGATTGCAAAATGATAATAGCATGATAGAGTTGGATTACAGAATGTATGATCATAGGTGATTTGAGTATAGATTTGAATGGGGGCTAGTGAGTTGTGTAAGATGAAACTACTCTGCCCTAAAAAATACTTGCTCAAGTAAGGATGGATGTTTGGCTGCTTCTTATGGACAATGTTACTCTTGCTAATGATGCCTTTCTTTGAGTATTCTATTGGACACTTATTGTGAGGTTAGGAGGATTCTGCAATACGTGGTCTATAGACATATTCAAATGAGCACAACAAACCAACAGATCATGGTTGTTCTACAGTTAGACTTGGATGGAAATGTAGTCTGTGATTAGTCCATCTTGGTGAATAAGTAAAGGTAAATGAGAGCTCAGTACAGATTTTATTAGTCTGTATTTTCATTGTATGTTGGTTTGTTGTGCTTCTGGCTTGGGACAATGCATGTATAAGTCCCTTGCAGCTTGCACTGTATTGATGTAGATTACGAGAGTTAGAGCTCAAAGGCCGCCTTCAATTTCCAGTAGAAATTCGATGTCAGACACATCTCTCTCTCTCTCTCTCTCTCTAAATTCGATGTCAGACACATCTCTCTCTCTCTCTCTCTCTCTCTCTCTCTCTCTCTCTCTCTCTCTCTCTCTTCAAAATCAAGTGTTCCAACTAACAGATTAAATCTAACTGGATCTCCCTGCGCACAAAATGACACTCAAAGGTATTCTTCCGTAACACAAATTTCAGCTCTACAAACTTTAGATTTAAGGGAAAGTTATATGTTTAAGGACTGTCAAATGATCAAAACAAATTAAGTGGTTTAACTTCCCATCTTTTGCATCATTGCATGTTGCATAAATCAGATATAAACATGAAAGCGGTCAAATTTAACAACTGCACTGCATAATTTGCAGAAGATTATAGTAGGATATGGACTACGATAACTTTCCAAACATCTGATTTCAATGTTAACACTTGAAAACATGTCAGGTTTTCACTTTTCTTGTACCCAACTATAACCTTGTAATCATCGGTTAATGAATCATAACCAAAACCCCAACATAATGATGCCGGTGACATGATGTTTTCAGGGATATGAGGATTTTGCAGTTTCCTCAACTCTAAAGTCATGGGATTGGCTACAACAACTTTAGCATGAGAAGGAGAGATACAAACAAGTCCATTGGAAGAACCAACAAGATGTTTACCAAACACAGGACAAACGATTCTCCTATGTGCAAGTTCACAGTCGGAGCGATCAATGTTACAAGTATAATTCAAATGAGATTTAAAAAAACGAGGACTAGAGATGAAAGAATGCCATGACTTACATACGCCTTTGAATCGGATTAGTTCCTTCACATCGAACCCTATCAGTATCTTCTCAAGTATATCATCACCAAGTTCTGCCATTCAAACCCTCGGCAAATTAACCAAAATAAAAAGTTTCAATTAGAGCTTTGATTATATATGCCTATCCGATTTTGCAAAACGGAACCCATCACATAACGCTATTTTCTATTGTTCTTTCTTTTTATGCTTATCCTTTAAGCTCATCCATAAGCTTATGAAGCATGATTTTATCTTGGTAAGTATTTTTTTCTTATTCCGGTCTCGGTCCGGTCCGGACTCGACCGGTCTTACCTAAAACCCGACTACTTTGTCGTTTTGGATCGGATCAGACCGGACCAAATACGTTCGGTCAGGTGGTCTAAGGTTTTGGGCTAATTCGGTCTCAGTCCGGTTCGATTTTGGTCGGTCCGGTCGTTTTGGACCGTTGATCACCCCTATCACGAATCTTTTATATAATAAGAGAACATACTTTAGGTCAAATCGAGGGATTCGATTAACCGATGAGAGGACTCGATTTTGCAATTGAGCATTCTCATTGGTTAATTGATTTTTTAATTGAGAAAAAATAGGCCGTTTTAGCTGTTTTCTAAAAGGCTCCCCAAATATAGACGTGTCAAAAACGTGAATAAAAAACCTTTGAGAAACCGGGTGCGTTTTCTGAAACTTTGGTGTCGTGGAACTATTGGGTGTGTCAGAGACGTGTTTCCAAATATGAGAGGCACATTCTAGAAGGTTTTAAAAACGATCACCGATATCTTTTCTATATTTGAATTGCGTTATTTGTTGGGCCACGGTCGCGAAACCCTAATCTTAGGCCTATATATACTCGCTCAATGTGGCTGCTCATCATTCCCCGTGGGTATAACTTTATGGATGACCATTATTTATAATGATAAAACCCTAATTCCCAAAACCTACAAACCGGGTTTGGGCCTAATTATCCACTAATACTCTCCCGCAGTTTGAGCGGCGAAATCGCGGAAACTCGAACTGGAGTAATAAACGAAGGAAGCAAAATAAAACAATAACCAAAATAAAAATAACCCAAAGTATCCCCTATTCTAATTTTTTGTTTACGGATAACCAAAGTATCTGAAGGATAAACCAAAGTATCCCAAACAGTCGTCTCAGGGATAAGAACCCTAGATTCGACACCAACAAAAGTCGTCTCGGGAATAAGAACCCTAGATTCGACACAAACAAAAACGTCTCGGGAATAAGAACCCTAGATTCGACACCAAAAAAAATCGTTTCGGGAATAAGAACCATAAATTCGACACCAACAAAAATCGTCTCGGGAATTAAAACCCTAGATTCGACATAAAAAAAAACAATTAAATAACGATATATTTTTCTTTTTTTTCAACAGTAAATCAAATGTTCTTGTAGACAAATCTCTTCGAAGTATTCAAAGTCAACGTTGAGATCTATAGTCAACAATGACGGCAAAGGTGTACACCATTACCCAACAAATGAATCAATTTTTTTTTTTTTGGATAATATGATTGATTGATTGATTACAATTACATCGTCTCTATAAATAGAATTAGATGGAATATTCTAGACTTTGGCTTAGGCCCGTTAGACTACATAATTCCCCTTGGGTATAACTTTATGGATGACCATTATTTATAATGGTAAAACCCTAATTCACAAAACCCATAAACCGGGCTTGCGCCTAATTATCCACTAATACATTAGTCTTCTAACCCTTGTGCATTCGTTTTCTTATCGCATGCAAAACCATGTAGATCACCGCACTTTCAGATATCGATGGCACGAATGGTAAGTGCAATATTAAGGTAAAAGTCGTTTCTATATGGAATCAGTATTTCGGGGTTAGTAAGGAGTCTAAACTTGCTGGTATTGATATGATTCTGATGGACGAACACATATAATTAATTATTTATAACCAAGTTTTTGTTTGAATTACATGCTGTAAATATTTATCGAAATAATATGTTTTTATTTATCAGGGTATCAAGATTCATGCAACCATTAGTAATTAGTGGTTTCTGATATCGAATTCCTAATTCTCCAAGATGATTGTCATTACATATCAAACTTCAATGTTAAAAGTAATACAGACATGCTTAAACTAACTTCTCATCCATGCAAAATCCACTTTTTAGAAAGAAAAAAAAAACAAATGTTTGACGATGTTCTGAATTTGCTAATATACAAGAGCCTTTAAACTTTGTGTGTTTTGAGAGTTTTCTAGGACACAAGATTGATTCTAAGAGTTCCTTTGGTAAGTTTTTTAATTTTTGTGATTGTGCTTTAATTTACGTATCAGAATTATGTGTTTCTTATTTATTAGTTTGCGTATCAGAATTATGTGTTTATCATATATTAGTTTGTGTATCATAATTATGTGTTTCTTATATAATATTTAATATGATTTATCTTTTTCATATATCATTTGTTAGTTAGTTGAGAACAACAACATGACGATTATTGATCCACATGATAAACCTAAACTTTTTTTAGAGTTCAAGTTACAAGATTTTAGGTGATTTACCATGGTCATCATTTTTATTAAATATTGATAATGTTATTAAATGCATACTTCGGCATGGAAAATGGCTTATCAATAATGTTATATCTTTTTGTTAAGTGGTGTAAGAGTTTCATGCACACTTTGGAATGACTTGGCTGTTAAACTTCATGACTTTATAAAGGCGAATGCCACATCAAAAGATCCTATAATCATGCTTATCATTATGGCAAAACAAAGCATGTGAAACTGTAAGTAATTTGGTTGCTAGTGTTTGTTCACCGAAATATCGGCAAACGAACTAAATTTTTTTGTTTCATATACAGGTGCATCACATGTTTCTAATTGTTTTGCTGGCACAAAGTTGGTGATAAATGATGAATCAAACCCACATATTAAAGAATTCAAGAAGATGTAATCTTTTGTATTAATATAATTATTTGTATAATTTTGTAAGTTTGATTGAACAAGTGTGCTAAAAGTTTTTGTTTTAAGAACAGGTTGCTAGGTTTTGATAATGCTACATCGGGGGATACAAAGATAGTTTTGTCTACATACTCAGTTGTAAGACAGCCAATATAGTTCTATTTACAGTTTTCATTCAAAAGTATTGAGGAAGTTTATGATATTGAACATGTAATTACAAGATTTTTTGAAAGATTGTTTATCATTTATGTTGTATAATATTTTGTAGGTTACTAAATAACACAAAACACGTTTGGGACTTGTGCTTTGGCCGTGGGGTTAGTGAGAGAAAGAATAGGTTGGGAGACTTCTTAGAGAGAGAAAGTAAGTTGGTTTAAATTTAACCAAATGAAGTTCCAACCCTCTCCCTTTGTGGGAAGAGGGTATTTATACTTACACATAAACGCCCCTACGGGCTGTAGAGCAGCCTGACAGTGGGTAAAGACCCGACCCAACTCTACGGTGATACTTAAATAACTATTCTACGTTTAAGACTACTAACTAACTTGTGCTAAATAACAGTCGGGGTGACCGAGTCTTTCATATGGATTTTCTAAATCCTAACAATCTCCCCTTAAGGGAGGTCACCCTGAAATTACAATTTGAATTCTAGCACTCTATTACATAAGTTTAATTTTCTAGTTCGTAGTCTTTGATTATTCAAAGTCCACAATCTTTGTACTTCCAGTAGTGATCATTGAATGTTCCTTGACTTGGTGATCTTTGAGCTTTCTTCGAGATCATCAGCCACAGTAAGTCTATGAATCATCCTTCGTTGTATCGCCGTGAACTTTTAAAATGTACAATCATTTCTTATACATTATTTATCAGTTCTAAATGTTTGCATTCTTCATTATCAAAGTGATCTTTTAAAATGTACAATCATTTCTTATAAGATACATATATACAAATGTGCAAATCATTAGTCGTACTTAAACCAACAATAAAACCACTAATGTCATTTCTAAAAAAAAACATATAGCTTTAACAAATCACAAAAAAATGTCTATTCTCCAAGAGCTTGCAAAAGCTTCTGGTTCAAACTCAATATTCGATCAAATCATCCTGTTTTTTCAGAGGCGAATTGATGAGGATCTGAAGGCTATTGAGAATACAACAATATTTACCCTTGAAATTTGTGGGTAAATGCTCATTAAATCTGAACATTAATCGTATACTTTATGATGTAGACTAGGTAACAAGATAACAAATTGAGTCTGTTGATTCAAATGAATACCAGAAACAATCTTCCAACTATCGTTGATTCAAAAGAATACCGATAATTAGGTAAATTCACACACTAACACACACACTTGTGGTAGGGAGAAAATGACTTTCATATATTGATCATCTTCTTAGCAACAAGTTCTAGGTCCCATTTATAGTTGTGATTTATGACAAGGAATTTGTACAGTCTAAGAATAAAATTAAATACATTAGGAAACTAAAGAGTCAAAAATAAAGAAGGTAGTATACGGATGATTCCTCATCACTTTACCAACAATTCGACGTCGGATGGATCAAATTTGACTCCAGACAAGTACATGAGCCATACATCCGATGTCTTCATCAAATAATAATAATAATAATAATAATAATAATAATAATAATAATAATAATAATAATAATAATAATAATAATAATAATAATAATAATAATAATAAAGAGATGTTATAATAATAATAATAATAATAATAATAATAATAATAATAATAATAATAATAATAATAATAATAATAATAATAATAATAACATTATTATCAGGTTACAAAAAAAATGTAACATGCCTGAATTGATAGAAAAGTACCATTTAGTAAAGATACACATAATCAAAAACAGACTTAACACCATCTTCAATCACAGTTTCATTTTCTATTTTACTCTGATCATCATTGTTTATATTTGTTTTAAAGAAAATATTTTGGTTCTATACTGAATTCAAGTGGGAATTTAAATAGGATGAAAATATAGGTAGTTGAATTTAATTTAATGAGTGGTGCAAAATAGGATAAGGACAAATTTAGTAATTTAACTTAGAGATTTTTGCCAACTCAACTAGCTAAAAAATACTAATTAAATATTTGTTACACTTTCAACTTTCTTGCAACAACTTAAATGCTTACACATACACTGATATATTGGTCACATTAAAATTATTTTTAGTTATCTTGTATACATGGTTAACAAATTAACTGAAAACGAATCAATTATAAAAGAGCTCGAATCAAAACATCAAGAACTTTGAAAAGATATTATTATGGTTTTTAAAACATTCAAGAACATGCATCTTATTTTTTTAAACAATTGTGATGGGCCATATAAGGGACGTGTCTCAAAAAATGAGCGGAACATTTTAAAAGGCTTTAAAAACAATGGTATTTTAGCAATATCTTTTCTATATTTGAATTGCATTATCTATTGGGACGAAATATGTCATAAAATATTGATTCAGATACATAATTTGGATGTAATATTTATATACAAATAAATACACAATATTATACATGTCTGATACAATCACAAAACACGTTTCTCATAAATAATCTGAATGTTTATATTCAAAGCTATAATCAAATCTGGACCTATTTTTGTTTAACAACATCATCTTCTTCACTAATTATTAAATCCAATACACCTTCTTCAAAACCACAATAATCTTTAAATTTACAATTTTTTCGGGCGTACCAATATCATCATCTTTCACCACAAGAATTTTGATTGTTATCAGATACATAAATAGCCAATAGTAAAACAAAAATCATTTGTAAGTGAGCATACTAGCTTTTGTTTACAACTGATTGTACAACAAAGCAGAAGAAATGGAAAAATCTGTAAGATATAGCTTTTCACATACACATCATAACATTAACACAATGAGCACATAGATGGTTTTAGAGAGAGAAAGAGTGGGACATTCTAGTGAGAGAAAATTGTGGAATATTAGATTACCAAAGAACATCCAACCCTCTACCTTGCAAGGTAGAGGGTATTTATAGGTTACATACTAAACGACCTCCTGACGGCCTGTGGATCAGGGATACAGTGGGTAAAGACCCGTCCTTCTTCCACGGAGTTGCACTATACTATTTTACGCTACTAACTAACTACATAAACCGTAACTAATGACCAATCTACGAGCTAACTTATGCTAGATAATAGTTGGGGTGACCGACTCTTTCAACACTGGAATTTTCTAATTCCTAACAATCTCCCCCTAAGGGAGGTCACCCCATATTTTACATTTCAAATCCTAGCATTCTAGTCTTGACTTTGTTCTTGAGCTCGTAGACTTTCATACATCAACATCGTAAACTTAGTGCATAGGTGGTGCAACTTCAACGTCTGCAAAGATTTGTACTTTAAGTAGGAGGTCCATTTCTGATTCACGAGATAGTACTTTTGAGCCATCTTTGGAGATCATCAGCTATCAACAATCTCTGACACATCCTTTGTGGTGTTGGTATGTTGTGATGTTGTAACTTTAGGACTGACATGCTCACATTCTGGATCATGAAATCTTCACATCAGAGTGGCGGAAGCTTTAGTTGAATCATGATATTGGCAGCAGCGTAGCAGAAGCATGGAGTGAAAATATCAGAGTCATTGATGCACTAATCATGATTTCTTTTGAAATGAATGTGTTGAGTGAGCATGCGGCTATGGATTGACCGCTTCATTTTGATCAGCTGCAAACGTCGGGCGTACCTGCATACAACAGTTAGCAACAAATCGCACGAAAGTGTCTTTGATCACTTTCGTTGAATTGAGGTACACGGCCCACGGTTCCCCGTTGATCAGTACATGTACTGCCTGTGATCAGGTATAATTCCGAAGAATTTCCTTGACAGGGTTTCGCAGCTGCTCTAGCTGTTCTCAAACCGGAACGTCTCAAAGAAGACAACACGGAGTGAGTGAACCAGCGAATTTAAGTCCACTGATTGATGAAAAGATATTTGAAAAACAATCGTGTATTGCTCAATAGAAATTGTTTTTGCAATACCACGAAGGTTTTATTGAAAATCAATTATCAATCATAAAAACACCTTTTGATTTGAAAAATGAGTACACGGTCGATGTGCTAAAGAAAAGAGTTTTTAAGCACAAAGACCGGTTTTTCAAAGGTATCCGTCAATCCAAAACCTGAACCAGGATTGATTCAAGAGATTGAATCGCTCCATTGTTTCTGTTCAGTTGTCACATGGTTGATCCATATAATGAATCTCACATGCCACCTACCAGGAGCTTGTTTGATGATGGCTCCAGAAGGCTTTCCATCTTCATTGTGGATGTGTAAACACATCACTCAGATGTTCTGGCAATACCACAAGGATAATGCGTAGGACTCAAGATATAATCTCTCTTTCCACATTGTGTGGAATAGAGAGTCTTCATTGAAAGTGTCCTAATGAGATTTATTGATGATCTCGTGGCTCTAGACTCAATTTGTGCATATATGGATCCTATGCCGGAGACTAGGGAGAGGGTCTCCTTCTTCAATATCCACAATCTCTAAGAGAAAGTCGATAGATAATGTCGGTTCCCCGTGAGAATGAAACAAGTCCTTTTAAGAGGAACTTGAGTGGTTGGAAAGTTGAAGTGTAGTGCGTCACTGGGTCCATGACGTCTTGTCTTCAATACCGATGTTACCATCAGTAGCATATGAATTGAACCCGGTTTCTGCCCTAAGGTTGAATTAATGGAGGGCTATTTGTTTTCACCCTATTCTCATTCAATTCTTTTTAATTCTTCAACCCCTTCAGTGCTTACCGAGACTTCATAGCTAGAACCTTGTTGGGTTTATTCCAGTACTAGCTCAGTCTTAGTCCGCACTCTTCCCTTATCTCATTTTTCTCCTTTTATCATCATACCTAAGGACTTCTACACTAACTAGTGGATTGTCCCTGGGTAGATCCCTCCGGTTCTGGCGGATCATGGGAACCAATACCTAACCTTATCATCCTTATATCACCGTACATAAAGTAAAGTTGGTCGGTCTATTTGGTATTGTTCATCTGCCATTGGATCCAATTGAAAACCATTTGAAAATCAATTCAGATACTTGTGATATATTATCAAAGCATTTTGTACCTGAATTGTTTTTGATATTTTTAGAACGAGAACTCCCCCTCAACATGTGCATCAAGTATTTGAAAATGTTTTGCACACGGAGGCAAGAGAAAGAATTAACTTCTTTGATTACCATTTTCTAAAAGATATCAACATCACTTCCCTCAATCAAATCAAGTAGATATAGCATTTCCGGGAAGGATGAGGTTTCCATAAATTCGCTCCCCCTCAATATGTTCCTCGAGGTTGAAAAGGGTTTTGCACATACTAGAGGGAACCTTTTAACATCAAAGGATTAGAAGCCATGTGATCAAGGTACTTTAAAGTATTTAAAGTGTAGTGTACCCTGATGACTTGAATTTACAAGGAGAGTTCTCCCCCTTAATATATGCTTCGAGATTCGAAAACTTGTTTAGCACATATAAGGGAGAAGTATGCACAAAAATTGGTCATCTTATCTTTTACCATCTTTCATATTTATATCACATTTTCTCCCCCGATCAAAAATCTTAAATCCTTTGAGATTTTGGATCTCAAGTGATTTAAATAAGTATGAGGTAAAATATTTGTAGGAGAAAAATGTGTCCAATTTTATATGATAAAGAAAAAGGACAACACAGATGTTTCCCCTTTTTCACAAGGGGAAACAATAGTACAAATCCTAGCACTATTACATGTATCACAGTTGTTCATATATAATACACCACATATAACACAATGTTAACAAAACATAAACGGTATTGCGAAGAAGTCTTCATTCAGTTCTTTGAAGAAGTTTGTAGTGACCATCACGGAGCCTTCCACCAACAAAGCTTTCAAGGCTGCGGAAGATCCTTCGTGTCTTGAGTCTTCGTCTGATTGCAGCAATGAAATGTTCACACCTCTTCACGTCATCATCAGTCCAGAACGTAGTTTTAACCCAAGATCTCATATCAAGTTTGGCTTCTTTCACTCTGGTGTCAAGTTCTTCTTCGACCATTTTGAGCGTACCATCACTGAACTTGTAGAGTTCACATAGACGCATAAGCATACGCGATCCATATCTGTCGGTGAAGATGACGGCTCTAGGAGTGTCAAGAACTTTGTATTCTCGATGAAATTCATGCCCAGCTGCATTCCATTGAGGACTTGTGAGGTTGACCCTGGTTTGGTAGCTTTCAATGCCAAGCTGAAAGTCCTCAACTCGTTTCCGTATGACTAACCCCCTGATCCAAAGAGTGACAGCTGCAGAGAGGGCCTTTTTCTCACGTACAGGTAAGTGCTCCAGGTGTCCTTGAAGATTTAAGAGATAGAGATCTTCGAAATCATTTGGTAGAAGATGTTTGAAGTCATTCTCTTCAATGGTATACACTTTGAAGTCAGCTCTTTTAAGGACAATCTTCTTCAAGTACTCATATCCATAGATCGGGAAGATCTCTACACTGATAACGCTTAAGATTTGCAGTTTTGATCTGACCTCATTGCGTCTTTTATCAGCACTATGTCTTTCAATGTAGAACATCTTCTTTTTGAACCACCAGTGGGAAATACCATAAGACGCTGCAATATCATACTTTTGCTCTTCATTTGCCCAGAATTGATCAGGAACCATCTGCTCAAGCCCTTGATCATAATAGGTTGCAGCTTTCATCTTTGAAATAGATAGAGCAGGCCTTCTTTCCGCAGAGCGAGCACACAGATAGTCCAAGTCGTGATTGAAGAAGAATTCCGCCTGAATGGTTATCTGACCAGGTTCACCACCAAGAGGAAGAGATTTGTTGACATTGAAGCGACTGATTTGCTCACTGACTTGGTCATTCAGCATCTTATGGCATTCTTCCATCTGATATTGAAGATGGTTTGCATCAGAATGGAAGACTTTGACAATTTCGTAGGCTTGTCCTTCTAGATCTCTTGGTGTTATGGAAGAGATACTCTTCCGCTCACAAAACCATCTAATGAAACTTCCCATATCACCTGTGTAGTGCAGAAGAGAGTCTTCAGCTGGAACTTCATAGTTATTGGTGATAACTGATGCCCAATTGTAGTCAGGAATCATAGAGTCAGACTCTGGAATTGTCCATGTGGGTTCTGGAGAAGGAGGTCTATCTTCCACAATGCAGCGTTGAATTGTGTCTCTAGAAGGAGCTACCCTGGATGTACTAGTGCGGTTCCCAGCCATGTAATTGTCAAACCAATCTTCTGATGGCTTAGGAATATGTTTCGTCGATGCATCATCTTCATCTGGTTCTGAGTCAGCCATAACTTGAGACTCTTCGTGGACCACTTGATCATCAGGAATTGAAGTGGATGTGGAGGTGAATCTTGAGTCAATCGTCGTCCAGGCGGCAGATTTTTTCTGAGTACCCTGTTTGTTTGTAGAGTCAGATTGATTGGACGGTTTTGGGGGTGATGATGGTGGCTGTGATGGAGGCGAATTGGGTGTTGACGAAGGATTCCCAGCTCCAGAAGTTCCAGTGCCTCCTGGTGGTGGAGGATCTTTGCGATCATTGCGATCCTTCATCAATGTTTCCATCACAATTGTCCTTCTTTTCTTCTTAGCATCCTTTTCTCCGACATCAATTTTAAATTGTTCATAATTGTCGAACTTGATGGATTCTTCAAGTGCCTCATAAAGTTTACTGTGAACCTCATGCTTGTCCTCTTCAGCCTCATACATCCTTTCACACAGAGCTGCTCTCATATCGGAGATGGGGAGGTCCTTGAATCGTCTGAGAAGTGGAGCCTCCATTGCCCATTCCACGGCATCCTTGACTTCTCCTTCAATAGCATTAGTAACTGCTTCATTGAAGTTGAGATGCTCCAATCTGTAGACACGATCCACCAGAGAATCAACAGATTTTGGAAGTTGCCTTTCCAGTGCTTCAACCCTTTTAATGGTTTTATCCAGTAGTTGATCAGAAGTGAGAATCTGTGGAGGGGAAGCTGGTGGAGCCACTTCATCTGCAATTGTGAAGACGGGTTCTGGAGTTGGCGGTGTTTGTACAGTTGAATAAGTAGGTAAGGGAGGTGGAAGTGCAGTTGATAGTGAAGATGCAGACATTGGAGGAATGGTGGACGTATCTTGCTCAATGCTGACATTAAACATGGATTGTGCAGAATCTAAGGTTTTGTCATTAAGGAACTGATCACCAAAAGAGAAGTCATCATCAAGATTCTTAAGTGAGGATAAGGAGTTAGTAGACAGGTTTGGTTCATCCATCTTCAAGGTCTCATCAGGTCTTGTCTCAAGGTTTTCCTGCGAGTCCTTTTGCAACAGAGAGTCATCCTTCAAGCCAGATTGAGTCTCTCCAAGTGTAGGAGGTTCCTTAAACGTCTCAGGAACCTTGACGATTCCAGATTGTTCTTTTGCATGTGATGAACCTGTTCTTCTCTTCAGCTCATATTGATTTGTGGTGCTTGATGGTGATGAAGAGATAGTTAACAGCGTGTGGGCAACTTGTTCAGTTTCAACACATGCAACCCCTTTTCCTTTGTCATGTGTAATTGGGATCGTTTGTCGATGTGTTTGAGCGGGTTCTCTTAACACAACTCCACCTACGGGAGCTCTAACATTCTGACTTTCTAGGCTTTGCTGAATACCAAGTTGCAGATCAGCGTCATCCTTATCAATTAACCTGAAAGTATTCCTTGGCACCTCAGTATTCTCATCTATTTTCTTTTCCACTTTCTTCTTCTTTTCTTTATGCTTTTTGGATGAAGATTCTGACTGATGGGATCTTTCACGTCTCTTTTTAGGAAGAGAGGCATAGGATGCTTTAGAGTCAGAGGTGGTCTTGGGAGCAGTTGGTTGTAAAGGAGAGGATGTGACATCAGCAGATAGTTTGATTGCATTTTTCATGAATTGCTTGAAGTAGTCCTTCCTTTTGATATCTTCTGTGAGAAGACAATCAGGAATTGGCAATCCAAATACTTCTTTATTCGAGCCTCTAGGAACATATTTCAGGTTTCCTAAAACAAATTCATCTTCTGCTTTGTGTAGGGTTGATTCAGACCTAGGAGTGAAGTTGTGAATTAGTTGCAAATACTGGATAACAAGCTTGGAGAATCTGATGCTGGGAATTACAAGTTTGTTCTGCTTCTTTCGACCTTGAACATTGTTCAGGAAATAGGTTCTATCAGATATGAATGTGTTCATTGATAGCGAGAATTCTTCCCAAATACGTTCTGAGACATTCACATCAACCCTATTAACGATTCCCCATAGGATTTGCAAAATAGGAATTCTAACTTTATCGAATCCTGATGTTTTCCCAGATAAGCACAAGTTCAGAATGGTTGCAATAGCTCTCCAGGGTTGATACATGTGTCCGGTGATGATGTCAGATGCTCTTGAAATACTGTCCTGATAGCCCAACCCAATAAGAAATACGATCAGATCGTCAGCACCAGGTGGAGATACAGAACGAACGTCAGGGTCACATGGTGTGATTCCAAGAGCTTTGCTCAGAATATCAGAATCAATTGTAAACTACATATTATCCAGCTTGCAAGAATATCGTGCTGTGATTTTATTCCATTGAACGGTGTTCCAGAATTGTTGAATGTAGATGGCAGGAATCGAGCATTGCTTGGTAATAGCACCGAAGAAGTTAGTGTTTTTGAGGATGTCAATAGCAACTTTGAATATCGGATTTTGTTGGAGCCTTTGTAGGTCCACATAACAGTTGCTTTTACCAATAGCAGCCCATTGACTTTTGGGAAGGATTTCATCGTCTGAGAGTATTCTGGATGATCCTGACGGGGTAGCGATCTTTTCTGGGATTGAACTTTCCATTGATGTTGGAGACAGATAGAGTGGCAAAGATTGCAACTGTAAAACACCTTTCAACTATATGATAACATAAAGATATATCAATGAGGAACATTCATATAGAAAAATGATTACATGATGAGCTAATAAGGGATTTACAGGGCAACAGAGTGCATTTCAAAGAGATCATGACATGAGCCAAGATACACATGTAAAAGTGATATACCACATATGTGTGAGGCAAAAGGTAACATTTGGCAGTCGTGAGAGAAGCCAAGTAACTTTTGCCTAAACAGAGATGTCATAACAGTTTACATAGAGTATGTTGATTCAACAAGTCGAATTAAGTGTTGTGAGTGTGAAATCATCTAAAGCACAACAGATATTGAACATTTTAGAAAACCTTGACCCTAAGACTAATTCACAACATGAAAGTGAACACAATTGCAGACTTGTCAAAACAAGTCGTCATCTCGAGCCACAGACAAGTCGCTAAAGGATTAGCACTCTAAGTCGCTAAGCTAATTCGCTAGCATGTAAGGTCAAGTTGCCATGAATAAAACCTAAACCAAGTCGCTACAAAGCAGTCAACTAAGTCGCTAGGTAACAAATTCGCTAACTTGTAAATACAAGTCGCTATCTGCTAACTCGCTAACCAAGTCGCTAGGATAATTCGCTAGCTCGTAAAGTCAAGTCGCCATGTACAGTAACTAATCCAAGTCGCTACAAAGTGGTTAACTAAGTCGCTAGGTTATTAATTCGCTAACTTGTAAATACAAGTCGCTAGTTACTAACACGCTGACCAAGTCGCTAGAAATTTGTGAGCTAATTCGCTATGGAGACGTATTCGCTAAGTAGAACTCTAACTCGCCATGAAGAACATTCATACTAAGTCGCTACCAAGAATAATCTAACTCGCCACCAAGAACACTCCTAACCCAACCCATCAGTCCAATCCATTATAATCATCCATCAATGTATCCAACCAATATAATCCAAACAAATAAATTCCAAACACTTAACACGTTCAATCATTGTATAGGCAACAAACATATATTATCATAGAAAATCGAACCTAAGCGAGAGAGTCAAGTAATCACACCACACGAGAACGAGAGAATCTGGATATAAAGATAAGTTAGATACTTAGACACAAAAACTTAAGAGAGCAAATATAGGGGAAACGCGTCAAACCTTTTGCAAGGTCGCTAAGATGAGCACAAATGACGAGGGAGAGAAAAACGAGAGAGAAAGAGACAGATTTTTTGAAGAAAAAATGGTAACTCGCTATAGGGTAATCCGCTAGGGTTATCCCAACTAACTATGACGATATGACGCAATTGGTCCTTGTGGTTTTAAAATGGGGTGAGGTAAGTCGCTAGTGCAATGTAACTATTACTATATGGCAACTTTGGTCCCTATGGTATTGATGAACGAGTGGTAGGTTGCAATCACAGATAAAAGACTAAGCCTCTACCAAAGATTATCACACTGATCACCATGAATCAATTAAGCATTTAGACACATTAGCATTTAAATCTAAGGACGGCACTTAATACGCAGGTACACACTGATAAACACATGAGCAAGATATGACCACAACCTACAGAAGCAATAACCAAACCTACAGAGACCATAACCAAATAGTTACAGAGGCAAAACACGACCTCAATATACAAACGAGCAAGCATTATAACCAACACAGAAGCCAATGGCATAGATAGTCAAGAACAGCATATACACATTCTCCCCCTCAATCAAGTTCATCAAAGAACATTGATTGACATAAGTTAACCCTGATAAAGTGAAAAACAAGAATATTTCAATTGTTCGAACTTCATCTATGATCCCGTGCCATTATTGAATGACATTTCTAGGACCGTAGATGTTATCGATAACAGTGAAAATATTCTTTATTAGATAGGAAAAACGTGATAAAATTTTGAAAGGAGTATATTACAAGTTTTGTAGAAAAATGATAAAAATGATAAAATGATAATAGTGAAAATATATATATATATATATATTTTTTTTTTTTTTTTTTTTTTTTTTGGAAACTTGATTAATACAAGGACATGGAAGGACGAGTCCAGATTCAAAATGAATAGGAGTCAAAGTAAGAAGTACATCAACTCTGGCAAGCTATAGCTCCTGAATGAGCTATGTTCAAATCTGAGGGGAACCAAGTCATGAAGTTCCTGATTGAGTTGAGCATTGTACCTGAAAAAGACTGAGAGCACATTGTACTTGAAGCACATGTAGACTTGTACATAGAAGGGTTAGTGACATGTTTAGTCTCACATTTAGATGCAACACAGTATAATCCAGACATATCATTACTGGGGATCCTATTAGGTTCTACATTCTTGAAAAATTTACCTGTGGGAATCCACTTGAGGCATGATTTAGGAATGTAAGTTCGTTTGAGTCCTGTATACTTAAATAATCTGCCAGTGGGAATCCATTTGAAGCCACAGTGAGATGAACTAAATGAGTGCACACCCTTGTTTTGACTATTTGTGTTTTTGTGATCTGAGAATTTCTTAGGGGATTGATCTGTCAGACTATGTTTTGCATGATATCTAGTTAAGCTTATGGCATTTTTGACTTGTGGGTGATGTTCATTAGTCCTATGCTTGGGATTCATCATATCTGAATTAGGCAATGAAGTGACTGGTTTTGACAATACAGACTTGTAATCAACTTGGGATGTAAGCTTAGATTTCAATGGTTTAGCTCTTTCAGACCTAAAGGCATTAGGTTGTTTAATAACAGTTCGTTTCAAGTGGTTCTGAACCGTTGACTTTCCCAAAGTTGAAGGTTTTGCAAACTTAGTGTTCATCCTATTTCCAGCATACTTCCTGAGCTCATTTTTTAGGGCAACAATATTGAAGCTCTTATTCTGAATTTGTTCTTTGAGGTCATCAATATCTTTCATCAAGAGATTAGATTGATTGACTAATTTAGAGTTTGTTTCCTCAAGGTTCTTTCTTAAAAGCTCATTTTCTCTTAGAAGGTTGGATACACATAGAGCTAGTTCAGAATTCCTAGATCCTAGTGTATCACTCATCTCATGACAGTCATAATTCTGGGCTTCTGAAAGAAGAGATTTCAGATTTCTTATGGTCGAATCTTTGTCCTGAATCTGGGATTTTAACTGATTAATATCAAAAAATTCTCTAAATTCTGGAAGTTCCAGATTGCTGCACTGTTTATTTGTATAAAACATTTCATCCTTATGTTGTATTTCAATTTGCAAAGAGATACAGTGTTTTTCAAGAATTGAAAATTTGTTTGAAAGCTCATCATATACCCTTTTTTCAATCATGTTACTTGCATCAGATTCAGACAAAACAAAGATTGATTCCACATTGTCATGTTCTGGGTAAAAGTCATGTACCTTTTTGTGAGAATTTGTGTGATCAGATAAGTGTACCTTGTCGATTGATACCTTTTCAGATTCTGAGAATTTGAAATCAGTGTTGTTCTCTTCATCCTTTTCCATCACAGCTGAGATTCTGCAAACAGTGTCTTCTGCTGGTTCAATTGGAATGAAGCATGACACGTCATCATTGTTCCATGGGCACTCTTGACACTCGTTCAATTCCTTCAGCTTGTTATTCTCATTAGCCGCTTCATCAATGTATGTTTCCATTTTACTCATAAGTTGAATAAATGAGTTTCTGAACTCATGAATTTCCATTCCCGTGTGTTTCTTGAAAGACATTCCAGTCATGGTATCATCAAAATCTGAGGAGTATTCTTCCCGGATAAGTGGTTGAAATTGGTTGACGATGGTTTGGAGGGCAGCATGAGAATCATCAGATGAGATCTTTTCTTTGTTAATTTGAAACCTCAGTCGTTCTAAGTTGAGCAAGACAGTTCTTGTTAAAGTGGGAAAATCCTGACGAAGGATGGCACAACTTGTTCGATCCATGGTTGTTGATAAGAGTAATTTGAGAAGCTGACTGAGATGTTGAAACGGCTCACTGGTGCATTCCATATTCTTAGTATCATCTGATGATATTAAGAGTGACTTATTTGAGTTACTTTGATTGATTGATACTGAGTTATTAGGTGTGAGGCCTTCAGATGGGCATTCTGTTTCACCATTCTGTGCTGTGTCATAGAGAGCAAGTACTTTAGTGATAAAAGAATCCGTGATGACAGACATTGTGTTATTGTGAATTACTCCCCAAGTCTCTAGAGAATTAAGAATCAATACGCTACTAGTACTAATCCCAAGTCGCCAACACTAATTCGCCACCACTCTAAGTCGCTAGCTTTCCAATTCGCTAGCCAGATGTAAGTCGCTAGGTGGTAACTCGCTACACACCAAGTCGCTAATCAAATTTTGGCAGCAATTCGCTACACAAGTCGCTAGAGACACAAGTTGCTAAAGAGCAACTCGCTACTGGCCAAGTCGCTACCACAAGTCGCTACCCGTAGTGGAGAGTCCACTACTTGTCCTTTAACTCGCTAGCTCTAACTCGCTAGCTTTAACACTGTAAGTCGCTACAAAACTGTGAAGCAAGTCGCTACCAAGAAACTAATCCGAGAGCTAAGTCGCTAGCTTGAAAAACCAAATAAACTTCACTTATCAATCCAAAAACAACCCAACCAAGATGATTCAAGCTTACCAAATGAAAACCTAAACACTTTTGATGATTCTAAACATAAAAGTACCAACAAAATTCAAACTTTAACACAAGAAATCAACCAAATGATGCAAAAACCACTAAACTTTTTCAAACTCAAAAACCACCTAAAAACCACTATAAGTCCAAAGATGTGCAAGATATGATCTAACCATGGCTCTTGATACCAATTGTAAGATATAGCTTTTCACATACACATCATAACATTAACACAATGAGCACATAGATGGTTTTAGAGAGAGAAAGAGTGGGACATTCTAGTGAGAGAAACTTGTGGAATATTAGATTACCAAAGAACATCCAACCCTCTACCTTGCAAGGTAGAGGGTATTTATAGGTTACATACTAAACGACCTCCTGACGGCCTGTGGATCAGGGATACAGTGGGTAAAGACCCGTCCTTCTTCCACGGAGTTGCACTATACTATTTTACGCTACTAACTAACTACATAAACCGTAACTAATGACCAATCTACGAGCTAACTTATGCTAGATAATAGTTGGGGTGACCGACTCTTTCAACACTGGAATTTTCTAATTCCTAACAAAATCAAAGAAAATTGTTCCTTTTTTCCAACTGTCTTTAGCCAAGTTTCTCAAGGAACAGGAACTGCACGACTCAGCATACACTCCCTGTTGCAGTTTAAGCACACACTGAAAACAAAAACGAATAACATTAAGAAATGTTAACATTACAAACAAAATAAAAATATACCAACATACCCCTTGTAGGAAATGGCAAGAGATCAAAAATGCAAAGAGATCATGAGAAACCTTATGAAGAAGGTCAGAATATCTGTACCTTATTACGCAGCAAAGCAAACACAACAGAGGGAAACAAAAGACAACAGAAGATCACTCCTTCCTCGAGGGATCTACAGAACAATGGTCGTTTAATATTTAGAAAGTTATTTCATATTTCATAATTAGGGTCCTTTTTATTTTTTGAAACTTTCCATTTTTAGTAACCTTAGTAAGTTTCTCGAATTAAATAACTTTGATACTTGAGGGGTACAAATGACAATTAAATAAACTTTAAGGTTTATCATAACCAATATAGTAGTTTAGGGTTTATTATGACCCTTTAGTAAAGTTTAAGGTTTAACATGTAAATTATCAAGATTAAGGTTTTAAGTATGAATGATTTGGTTTATGACTCCTATACTCTGAGTGTGATCAATGTAATATGAGTTCATGCATACATAAGTCATGACACGAACATATGTGTTTTATATATACGTGTTTTATCAAGCATTTACTATTTGAAATTCCATTATGCAGTTTGTCCAATTTTGTTTGAACATTAGTACTTCTTAATTAATGCATCTCTCAAATTTATTTAGAGTCTAACATTCATTATATTTTACATAGATATAGATGATGTTTGATTAGCTTCTAATATGGCTAACGAACCCCCATCTGATTAATGGACCAACATTTTTTTTTATGCTTCAATGGAGCAAAACTTAGATGAGACCCGAAACATTAACATGCCTAGTGAGGTGCTCTAGTTAAGTAACTGAGAAAATAGTGAGTAAACTCATTAGTGTTTTCATGAGATTTTAGTGAGGATCTTGATCACCTTAGCTTCATTTCAAGCGATCCAATACAAGAAAACTATGTTAGAGAAAAGGATAATAAAACAGCTTAAATATTAGTCGTAGGATAAAAGTCTGATGAATGACGTAGCAAGGACCTTTTGGACTATGATACCGATGGACAACTTCATTATTGATGAAAAATATATATATACGAGGCTACAAAAACCCGTGCGTTGCACCGATTGGTTAAGGGTTGAATATGTATGTGTTTTTTACGTAATATGCAAGTAATTACATGTAAGGTATTGCAATTGATGTTATTTTAAGTTTTGTAATTAAAGTAGTTTATTTAATATTTTTATATGAATTATGTATATATTCGTTATTTTTCATATTTATTTGTCACTTTCGTTATGTTTTTGGCTATTATAAATTGCACGATTTTATTCTTTTATGTTTTGTGCAATAGGCATTTGAAGATGATGTATCCTCAAAATTTGTTCTTTTTTTGTTTTGTGTTTTTGTTTTTTGTTTGGTTTTTTTTTTTGTGTTATTTTCATGGTATTTTATACAACCTGTGCGATACACGTGCTATTGGTCAAATAATAAACTATTTATTCGTAACATTAATGCACGTGTTGGTATATGACGGTATTTAGATGGCTAATAGAGAGAGGTTGTATTGTATTTATTTCAGGGCAAATGATAAACTTGTTGTATTTAAATTAGTTTACTTTTATTTAAAGTTTCAATTAATACAAACCGGAATTGTTAGTATATAAATATAAAGATAATCTATAAGTTATTATTATTATTATTATTATTATTTTAAAGATTAGGATGTTAATGGTAATGCATAATAATTATTTTAAAGATTAGGATGTTAATGGTAATGCATTGTGTATAGAGGGGCTGGTTTAGATCCAATGTATAAATGAAGTGTTTAAATTGCAATATTATATATCTTCCTAAATACTGCATTTCTCATTTATGCATGGAAGAATATGTAAGGGCTACAGTAACACCCAAAATAAATTTTCCAATGCCTCTTGAGTATTTTTTTGTGTGATTATTTGTGCAAATTGTGAGTTACATTTTAATTACATACACTTACCTAACGCTAATATCAACACACAACTATCCATAATTTTAACCCTAATCTTAAAATGTCTTCCACACCTTATATCGATGAAATGAAAGCTGCTACTGAATCCGGTAAGCTTAGTGATGCCTTCAGGTCGTTGATCTTGCACGACATAGCAGAGGAGAAAAGTTTTATTGAGCGTATGGGAGAAGAGAGTAGCCATCTGAGGGAAGTTGTTGCCAAAAAGGAACAAACAATCGATGAGACTGGTAGGTTATTTACTCGTTTCAACACTGTTGCAGCTACCGGCGAGTTTGCCCTTCGTGAGATACAGTTGAAGTATCGAAGGAAGATTGATTTGTTGGCTCAACTTTTGGTGCTATGTCGTCGGAGTCTGTTGGAGAAGGAGGAGTTTTTGGAAAGCTTGGATGAAGTTGATGACTCTGAAGATGAAGAATAGGATATTTTGGAAGTTGTCTTTTGTGTTTTGATGTATATATGATGGTTGTATGGAAGGTTTATTTGACTGGTACTATGTTATTATAACAATATTGCTAATGGAAGAAACTTATGAATGATCAGTTTCATGATTTTAACTTTTAATCCTTTATTACTTTGAAGAGACTATTTATTTATATTTATTTATTTACTTTTATTAGAAAAGGTAAAGTAGTGTTTGTTTGACTTCAGTATTTCCCACATCTATCTCTCTTACACTCGGTCAAAACACACATTTAAATTCAAACATCAAATTTAGGGTGTTCAATCAAATGCAAAATCAATCAAAATAAATGTTAAGCAATCAAATATTCTTGAGGGCTATTATAAAAGGTTTGATTCTCTGCTGCTTGAGCCTAATATCTCAGGTATTCGATTTGAATATGATAAAATGAAAGGGCGAATGATAAAATGTTATAATTTATTGCAAGTTAGTTACTTTAGGATGTTTATTGATTTATAAACGATATTGTATTATGTTAGTTTTGATTCAATCTGGAAAATCAATTGTGTTATGTTAGTTTCGATTCAATCTGGAAAATCAAGTATACGTTTTAAATATCATACTAAATTTGGAAGAGATTGAAGATTTTTATAATAGTGGTTAGAATGTTTCAATGTACAAAAATCAACTAATATTTAACAGACGTGCAAAATAACCCGAGGCGGGACAAATTTTATTTAGCTTAAATCCTGCCAAAATTGGTTTTTAGTCAGACTATTAGTCATTTGCATAGGAAAAGTAGTTGTTTGATGATTTATGGCTCATTAGTTGAGGTAATAACGATTATGTGTTATACATGCAGTATGGGTAGGTGAATATCGATGTGCCGTTAGTTGATGCAAAAGCTGGGGGTGTTGAGGATATTGTGATGATATGAGAGTTGGTGAGTAAGAAGAATGGGAGATTTGCTCATACTGTCATAGAGAATACAGTTACGAAGCAGCAGTTTGATTTGATTAGAAGTATATATAATTATATATATGCGTTTGTGGATTAAAATTCGTACTTATTTTTTTAAAGTTTGCAGGGCTAGCGAATGCAGCACAAATTATAATGATGTTTTAAGCTTGACGGGGTTTTCGCTTTAGTAGACGCGAAGAATGAGATTATTAACTATTGAATTTTCAAAGTTTATGCTGATTGACTTATGATAACAACAGTTGGGTTATGATTTATTAAAGTTGAGCAAACAACATAGGAAACAACTTGTTGTTTAAGCATGACTCATTTGAAAAACTTAGATAATAACTTACCAAACTTCAAGACACAACTTTAGGAAAAATACTTGTAAAAAAAAACTACTTGAACACTTGGTTTTAGGTATCAATATTCTTTCCACTATTATTGCTCTTCATAGTCGCTGCCATAAGGGAACTCTATCTGTTCATAACATGCATGATTGTTAGGATATATAGCCTGCAACGGTTCCACATCTGCTGCTATTGGTGGTTCTAACGACAATTCCAAATCGATGTGTTTTTTTTGTGGGTAGCTTTGAAAAGCCTTCGTCTCAATTTTTTCGTGTTTTTTGTAATTGGTAATTCTGGATTCTCCTTTATCCGTCTTTTTTCTTCTTGCAGTTTTGTAATTTTCTCTTGCATCTTTTCATTAGTATTTGAATCACCATCCTTGCCCTATAATGAAAACAAATTTGGAAATCATAATATAGAAAGCATATGAATATGTACTATAAAAAGCATAGTTAAATATTAATGTTTGTGACTTAAAATATGTATATATTAGCAAATAGGGAAAACCATTACTATAATATTTAAACCATTCTTTTATTTGGAAATATTGATACTTGCAGATCAACGTTTTTCTCTTAAAATAGGTCTGTGGTATGAAATTCAGCATCAAAAGTTGGTGTCAATTGATTGCTAACCTCAAAATAGTTAATCAACTTTTCTAAACTGAGGAGTTTTCGATATGGCCAACATTGAATTCCAACCAATCAACAATGCACTTTAAAAAGAGACAAACCAACATTAAAGTATTTTGCAGCTCGGTGTAAGGGCATATGAAAGTAGTGCGAGATGACCTCCCTGCTGAATGACATAGGTTTAGACTAGCGATAGCTGATTTCTGTGTGATAATAAAGAAGTTGATATGTGTATGTTGCTAAGAAAAGTTTCTTTTTAAATGCCTCATCAAGCTTTAGAACTGACTTGAAGTTAATAAAGGATATGTAACTCCTAATCAACCATAAAATCAATTTATTAGATATTTATGTGAACATTTGTGCATATTATTAATATTGTCTGCAGTAATACTACTTGATGAGTATGCAGTTAGGTTTTGAGGTTATTTCATAAGTCAGAAAACAATGCTCTATGAATAAGTATTGGTGGTCTAAATTTATTATGTGTCTTTTAACATGGAAATACAGATAATGGATACCTATTAAGAATTGGAACAATATTATAAAGCTTAGGAGTGTTTGTGGCAAATAATCAAGTAATAATAAATAAATGCGGTGAACTATGCATAGGTGTTGGCGCTCAAATTTTATTACGTGTCTCTGAATATGGAAAAACAAATAATGCATATCTAAAATAAAATGTACGACTTTATTATATTTAATGTTTGAACATTACATAGATATGCTAAGATAGGTTACCGAAAGCTTCTTTGAAAACAATGTTACGTGTGCAGTGCTTAAGTCTAGGGTCTTTGTCTTCAATCATTAGTCTCTTAAGGCCGTTAGGATTGGTAACTCTAGATAGCGCCACATAAAGTTGACCATGTGTGAACACATGAGTAGGCAAATAGAGGCCAACGTAGGTAAGTGATTGGCCCTGACTTTTATTGATAGTCATCGCATAACATGCCCTTACAGGGAATTGTCGCCGTTTTAGGATAAATGGCCATTTGGATTGCGCTGATGTTAGTATAATCCTGTGTATAATGACATTGTCTCCTATATTTGAACTTGTAAGGATCTTTGCGTGAATAACAAATTGGCCTAAATCTATGATGAGCAATCTTGTTCCATTACACAGACCTTTGCCTGGATTGATGTTACGCAAGAGCATAATGGGTAGTTCCTTTTTTAATTGAAGTTCATGTGGGGGCATCCCGGGAAAATTTAAGGAATTTAGAAATTCAATCGGGTATAGGTCATGCTGATCTAGGTTGTCCGTAGATGCCTTGCAAACTTCATATGCGCTGTTGTATGTAACAGAGTCCCCTGTTAATTGTTTAAACATATACTCATTGATAGCATCAGCATCATCATTCCGAGGAGTTAGGATTGCCCTTTCTTTGAGATACACATCATCAGTCTGTCTTGTTGTAAAATCAGGGTATGTCTCTGCTACAATCTTCTCGATAGGACAATCCCATGATTCAATTAGGAAAATTTCAGGAATGTCGATCCAAGATGGCTCGTCCTCATCTTCTTTGCATTTTGCTGGCAAATTGCCATCCCTCACAGCCAAGACCCATCTATTGAAATCCTGTTTTTGAGTATCAAGCAGTCCATTTTCACTATACTCATTGACATGCATACTCCGTGTAAGGGTAAATACCTTGCAATGCTTCCACAATTCAGACTGGTTTATACATGATTGAACAATGACTGGGCTGCTTGCTTTTGGTATAACTGGCAGCACTTGACGAAAGTCACCTCTTAGCAAGACCTTCACGCCCCCAAATATTCGATCTCTACTGTCAAGGTCATGATATCCTAAGATATCTCTCAGCGTCTTGTCCAATGCCTCAAAATCATACTTTTGAGTCATTGGAGCTTCATCCCAGATAATTAGTTTCACTTGCTGCATGAGTTCTGCCATATGCGTGTTTTGTTTTATGCCGCATGTGTTGTTTTCTAATAATTCAAGTGGTATAACAAAACGGCTATGTGCCGTTCTCCCGCCTGGTAGCAACAATGAATCAATCCCTATACAATTTAAGGGTACTAATCAGTTGCGTATTTTTTAAAATATTCAAGTTAGTTGTTTGTTTAAATTTAGTATAAATATATACCTGCAGATGCGACGGCAAGAACTATCTTACGTTCTGATCTCAACCTTGAGATGATAGTTTTGTATAAAAATGTCTTTCCGATTCCTCCTGGTCCGTACACAAAGTAAAATTTTGCTTTTTCACCATTTACAGATTCAATAACCTCCTCATAGATTAAACGTTTTTGGGGATTTAACAATGAATGGAGTTGTTGATGTTGAATCTTACTTTCCTTCATATCATAAGCCAACGCTTCTTTTACGAGATGATTGTCCATGTTGGTTAGCAACATTGGGTCTGGCAGTGGTAAATCTTGAAAATCTCCTAAAGATCTTCCACACCTATTTAAAAACACTTGTATTTCAAGCAAAAAATAGTTCTGAAGCTGTTTATCTGTCAACTCCAAGTTAGGGTAATCGAACATTTTCCTTTTCTTTTGTAGGATATCCTCTGCTAAAAACTGCCAGTTTTCTTCCCATAATTTTAAAGGCCTGCTGACATCACAAAACAATAAAATTGTCACAAATATGTCACGTAGCTGTGGTTCGAACATCCATACACTTGCTTCGGATATAGCATGCGTCCATTCTGTGTCATCGTTTAAAAGGCCATAAATCTCAGGCCACTTTGTATTAGCAGTGAAAGTGATGAACATTGTCACAATTCTCAATTTCCGGTTATTTCTCAAACTCCATATTCATCATTTCATATAAATTTATGCATGGGTTCTGCATTTTTCATTAAACGAATAAATTTCATATTAAATAAACATTATCGCGTAAGTTATTATTTTGAACATTTAATCCGATACTTCCAAAAATGATCCCGATATATTTTTTTTTACTTACAATTAGTTTATAAAAATAATATTTTGAGTTTACCTAGTGTTTTAAATTTATTTTGTATATAAATCGTTAAATTTACATTATTACGACGATTTCCTTAAAAACTACACGATAATTACCATATCACTAAAATTTTACAAGAAATGTATTTTTACAATTTATATGACCTCAATATATTTTACTTTGGCCTATTAAAAATTTCTTTTAGCTAAAACTACTTTAAATACACAAATGTATACACAATGCAACTTATACTTATTTAGCCTACACATCTTACTTACACATTTATGTATACTTTATAAAAGGAAAAAAAAATAATAATTGGGAAAACATCCCCCCTAAAAACCGGCCATAGGGGGGGGGAGTAAGTCAAAGTTGGTAATATTTTCTTATATGGTTAGACTTATACTCAACATACATTTACTTCTACACTTCATTCATTCACATCAAATTATTCAAGTTCAATCAAGTTACTTTCTCTCTTGTTTTGCTTCCTCTCCAAACCGGCCAAGCCAAAAGGGGTGAAGGAGTTCATCAAAAATTTATCAAATCAAGTTTTCACAATCTAGTATACACTCTTGTTTAGGTTTTGAAATAAAAACCTAGGGTGTTTAGGTTTAATCCTTGTTCTTATCACCTCATCATATCACTAGTAAGCATATCACTTTCATTTTACATCTTTTATTTTCATTTCATATCTATTTCATCATTTTTGAGCAAAACATGCAAGACTTGTGGATATTTATACCATTTTTATCATTGTTTTTAAGAGTTTTATATATATAAGTCATTATATAATTATCCCTTGTTATATATTAGTCTTGATGATGTTTAGGAACCCATGACACCCTAAGAAGGTGTATGGTAGGATTAGAATAGCTTTGGAGTTGTTTTGAAGGGATTGGAATATGTTTAGTACTAGAAAAACTCTTTTCGACAAGTCACAAAAAGGGTCTGATGTTATTTTGTAAATCTGGAAAAACGACAGTAGACATAAAATTTTTGGCCTAGATATTTAGAAAATATACTTTAAAACGAATCCGTGGCCGCTTGAACGGATTAAAACGGAGCTATAACGAAGAAGTTATGAATTTTTCAAGTTTGACGACGAAATATATATTTCCTGAAATTTCAGCAAACTATTTTTGTTTTGTACGAGTCAAAAACGAGTCTTAAGCTTTACAAATTATTTCGACTTATCAAAAATATATTAGTATACTTTGATACGAAGCTAAGGACGTATAATACGTAGAAAACGGATTTGTAACGACTAAAATATACACGTTTTCATAAAATTACCGTAACTTTATTATTTACGAAAAACTATATTATTTTTAGTTGACAAGTGTTACGGTAAACAAAACGACCATATTGAAGGCTATTTTTAACGTTGACGTAGAACTTTTTGTGACGAGATGTCTTCTAATAAAATTGAGATCATCAAGCATATTTTCCAAAATGACCAACCGTTTGTATAAGCGGAGTTGTAATAAATTATTTACGGTTGCTTAAACTTTGCCGAAACTCACTTTTTAAACCACATTTGGACAAAATCACCCTACTTAACCTATGTTTTTCTTTATGAACGAGACCTCTAGGATAAAAACTTAAATGACAAAACTTCGAGATTTTGATACAAGCTTTCCAAAACCGTTGAGTTCGTTTCCTAACGTTCGACGTACACCATTTTACGACTAGCTTTTCGAGGCCATTTTAGTCACTTTCATGAAATTTCCAACGACATTATTTTACGACGAAAAGTTATAATTTCACAATAAACCATTAAGAAACTATTGTAGGATGACATTTTGACGTAAATATTTGTAAAGTAATTTAAGAATGGTCAAGACATCAAAAGGAGTATTTTTCGACGAAAGTATTATTTTCAAAATTCACAAGTGGTATAAATAACATACGAATTGCATGCATGACATTACATCATAACTCATTGCGTATCATAACATTCACAATAGGTCAAGGTTAAAGCATCACACTACATCTCGGTGTACTCACTCTTGTCATCATACCAATTTATCAAGTGAGTTTTCATAGCCCCACTTTCTATTAATTGTTTACAAACTTTTGGGGGAGATACATGCTCGAACTATTTTCATTTACTTTCACAAGTACTTTAAACTCTTACGTATTACTGTGAGTTCATACCCCGCTTTTACTCGTTTAAATTCTTACAAACTATTTGGGGGAGATACATGCTTAAATACTTGTTTTTACCCTTGCGAATACTCAAACCATTTATACAATTGTGTTACACTATACTTCTTATACTCTTTGGACATTATGTGTGGTTTATTGCGATATGTGCCTTAATGTGCTAAACTTGTTTTCAATTATGCTTCAACATACATACTTTAGCAATTGGTTAACTCCTGCGGGAGCCGGTCAAAACATTTAAACTCTTTTGCCAAACCACATTACTTGTACTTTAGACTTGATTGCATTTTATACTTGATTGAGTTATACTTGATTTCATATGCATATTTGGAACAAACATACAAGAATTAGTGGCTCCAAATTAAGTTGTTGGAAGGCTATTAATTTACAAACATACAAGAATTAGTGGCTCCAAATTAAGTTGTTGGAAGGCTATTAATTTACAAACATACAAGAATTAGTGGCTCCAATATAAGTTGTTGGAAGGCTATTAATTTACAAACATCCCAATATTTATATGTTGGAAGGCCATTTTTATGGATACATCCCAACACGTGTGTTGGAAGACCCTTGTGGTGACATTTATACTTGTAACTACTATGATACATGCATATATATTGACATACTATTTTTAGCAGTGGGTTGTAAACACACAGGTTGCAAGTTTTGTATGGGCGGGACTTGGAACTGAGTGGATTTACGATGCCTTTGCTTTGTGAACTATTCTATATGACCAAAAACTTAGACTTTGCTGCATGAACGTTCTTTAAAGGCTTTACATTTCAACACAAACTCTATGAACTCACTCAACCTTTGTGTTGACACTTTTTAGCATGTTTTATCTCAGGTATCTAAGGCATTCACTTCATGGCCTGCATATGGACATATCATAGAGTCATGGTGACGACGCGTCTCACTTGGGTTTTATAAACTTTAAAACATCGATTGGCTTGTAACAAACTTATTTCCGCACAAGTTGATTTTCATTTGAGACCAATACTTTGTAAACTCTGATTGTTTTAATAAATTAAACGATGTGTTTTCCAAACGACACTTTAGGTCGTTCGATATAACTATAACTTTGATGCTATGACAGTCCTCCCCAAGGTATTCAATTCCGCTGCAAAACAGGTAATTTGGGGGTGTGACAAACATGTCTGGGTTTCCATAGGTTCGACATATAGCCATTGCATCTAGGTAGTTTTGCATCATATACCTTTGGCCGCCTATAAAACTTTTTGGTAGGACGATTCGCTTTCCCAACCCTGCTGCATTTGTATCACCTCTTGTTACAGCGTCACACACATTATGATATAGATCCACGTGTAACGTATCTTGATTTTTCCTATTCCATTTAAGCCTTTGCTCCTCGACAGCCGCGCATGCGTCAACCAAAACTGTTGCAATAATCGGCCACCTCTAAGCAATGTAGTGCCTTGATTATTTCAATGTTGTATGACGTATGAGTAGTACTCTTTCATTGTAACAAAAGGCCTTTTGGTTTTGCGTACACCTTTGTTGTTGTGATACAATATCTTTTCATGAAACCCGTCCTCTCCATATGGAAATAATAATGGATATTGGAGGGCCATGTATTCCGGATGCAACTCAGAGATACATTTCAGCCCTTCCTCCTTGTTTCTTACAGCAATATCTCTCGTGGGAATACCATCACCAAAATATTCAGTAATCAGAGCTGCAATCTCTGGTACAGTCGGGGCGTTATATTGCCGAGATGTACCTCAACCACTTAGGAGATGTAGTTCAAAGTGGGCTGAATTATGGGACTCAGACCAATCCCGGGCCATTCGAAATGCCTTGGTGATTGGATTTGTTTGATTGAATGGTAATGCAATGTGTATAGATGGGCTGGTTTAGATCCAATGTATAAATGAAGTGTTTAAATTGCAATATTAGATATCTTCCTAAATACTGCATTTCACATTTATGCATGGAAGAATATGTAAGGGCTACAGTAACACCCAAAATAAATTTTCCAATGCCTCTTGAGTGTTTTTTTGTGATTATTTGTGCAAATTGTGAGTTACATTTTAATTACATATACATACCTAACGCTAATATCAACACACAACTATCAATAATTTTAACCCTAATCTTAAAATGTCTTCCACACCTAATATCCATGAAATGAAAGCTGCTACTAAATCCGGTAAGCTTAGTGATGCCTTCAGGTCGTTGATCTTGCACGACATAGCAGAGGAAAAAAGTTTTATTGAGCGTATGGGAGAAGAGAGTAGCCATCTGAGGTAAGTTTTTGCCAAAAAGGAACAAACAATCGATGAGACTGGTAGGTTATTTACTCGTTTCAACACTGTTGCAGCTACCGGCGAGTTTGCCCTTCATGAGATACAGTTGAAGGATCGAAGGAAGATTGATTTGTTGGCTCAACTTTTGGTGCTATGTCGTCGGAGTCTGTTGGAGAAGGAGGAGTTTCTGGAAAGCTTGGATGAAGTTGATGACTCTGAAGATGAAGAATAGGATATTTTGGAAGTTGTCTTTTGTTTTTTGATGTATATATGATGGTTGTATGGAAGGTTTATTTGACTGGTACTATGTTATTATAACAATATTGCTAATGGAAGAAACTGATGAATGATCAGTTTCATGATTTTAAGTTCTAATCCTTTATTACTTTGAAGAAACTATTTATTTTTATTTATTTATTTACTTTTATTAGAAAAGGGTAAAGTAGTGTGTGTTTGACTTCAGTATTTCCCACATCTATCTCTCTTACACTCGGTCAAAACACACAGTTAAATTCAAACATCAGATTTAGGGTTTTCAATCAAACGCAAAATCAATTAAAATAAATGTTAAGCAATCAAATATTCTTGAGGGCTATTATAAAGGGCTTGATTCTCTGCTGATTGAGCATAATATCTCAGGTGTTCGATTTGAATATGATAAAATGAAAGGGTGAATGATAAAATGTTATAATTTATTGCAAGTTAGTTACTTTAGGATGTTTATTGATTTATAAACTATATTGTGTTATGTTAGTTTTGATTCAATCTGGAAAATCAATTGTGTTATATTTGTTTCGAATCAATCTGGAAAATCAAGTATATGTTTTAAATATCATACTAAATTTGGAAGAGATTTAAGATTTTTATAATAGTGGTTAGAATGTTTCAATGTACAAAAATCGACTAATATTTAACAGATGTGCAAAATAACCCGAGGCGGGACAAATTTTATTTCGCTTAAATCCTGCCAAAATTGGTTTTTAGTTAGAGTATTAGTCATTTGCATAGGAAAAGTAGTTGTTTGATGATTTATGGCTCATTAGTTGAGGTAATAATGATTATGTGTTATACATGCAGTATGGGTAGGTGAATATCGATGTGCCGTTAGTTGATGCAAAAGCTAGGGGTGTTGAGGATATTGTGATGATATGAGAGTTGGTGAGTAAGAAGAATGAGAGATTTGCTCATACTGTCATAGAGAATACAATTACGAAGCAGCAGTTTGATTTGAATTGAAGTATATATAATTATAAATATGCGTTTGTGGATTAAAATTCGTACTTATTTTTTAAAAGTTTGCAGGGCTAGCGAATGCAGCACAAATTATAATGATGTTTTAAGCTTGACGGGGTTTTCGCTTTAGTAGACGCGAAGAATGAGATTATTCGTCAATGAGGCAGCAGAGCAAACTCCTTACGCTGATCGCATAATAGTCAATAAGGGATGTAGTTTATTAACTATTGAATTTTCAAAGTTTATGCTGATTGACTTATGATAACAACAGTTGGGTTATGATTTATTAAAGTTGAGCAAACAACATAGTAAACAACTTGTTGTTTAAGCATTACTCATTTGAAAAACTTAGAGAATAACATACCAAACTTCAAGACACAACTTTAGGAAAAATACTTGTAAAAAAAACTACTTGAACACTTGGTTTTAGGTATCAATATTCTTTCCACTATTATTGCTCTTCATAGTCGCTGCCATAAGGGAACTCTATCTGTTCATAACTTGCATGATTGTTAGGATATATAGCCTGCAACGGTTCCACATCTGCTGCTATTGGTGGTGCTAACGACAATTCCAAATCGATGTGTTTTTTTGTGGGTAGCTTTGAAAAGCCTTCGTCTCAATTTTTTCGTGTTTTTTGTAATAGGTAATTATGGATTTTCCTTTATCCGTCTTTTTTCTTTCTGCAGTTTTGTAATTTTATCTTGCATCTTTTCATTAGTATTTGAATCACCATCCTTGCCCTATAATGAAAACAAATTTGGAAATCATAATATAGAAAGCATATGAATATGTACTATAAAAAGCATAGTTAAATGTTAATGTTTGTGACTTAAAATATGTATATATTAGCAAATAGAGAAACCATTACTATAATATTTAAACCATTCTTTTATTTGGAAATATTGATACTTGCAGATCAACGTTTTTCTCTTAAAATAGGTCTGTCGTATGAAATTCAGCATCAAAAGTTAGTGTCAATCGATTGCTAACCTCAAAATAGTTAATCAACTTTTCTAAACTGAGGAGTTTTCGATATGGCCAACATTGAATTCCAACCAATCAACAATGCACTTTAAAAAGAGACAAACCAACATTAAAGTATTTTGCAGCTCGGTGTAAGGGCATATGAAAGTAGTGCGAGATGACCTCCCTGCTGAATGACATAGGTTTAGACTAGCGATAGCTGATTTCTGTGTGATAATAAAGAAGTTGATATGTGTATGTTGCTAAGAAAAGTTTCTTTTTAAATGCCTCATCAAGCTTTAGAACTGACTTGAAGTTAATAAAGGATATGTAACTCCTAATCAACCATAAAATCAATTTATTAGATATTTATGTGAACATTTGTGCATATTATTAATATTGTCTGCAATAATACTACTTGATGAGTATGCAGTTAGGTTTTGAGGTTATTTCATAAGTCAGAAAACAATGCTCTATGAATAAGTATTGGTGGTCAAAATTTATTATGTGTCTTTTAACATGGAAATACAGATAATGGATACCTGTTAAGAATTGGAACTGTTAATACAAATAAGCCGTAAAAACGTTTATTTATATTTTACGATCTTCTAATGTTTTGTCGATAACAAACGTAAAATCATATTAACGAAACAAATAAAATACGTAAATGGTTTTAACTAATAGTTTCTAACATATTCACATTTTCACATAAAACACTAAAACAAGTATAAGTGATTTTATGATTTAGATACATATGTACAATAACTAGTGTTTACATATTGGGTTAACATATACTTAAACTAAGTATACTAAAATGGGTAAAGACATGTAAATACTAAAATGGGTAAAAACATGTAAATACTAAAATGGGTAATAACTAGCAAATGGTATTGACCCATAACCCATGGTTTTATATATACCACTTAACCAAGTTCATTGTATCCTTAAGATACATTGTATCTAGAAAGAAAACCATGGATCAACCCATAACCCATGACCCATGACCCATAACCAAAAATACCCATGGGTAAAGAGGAGCGTTCCACGGATCCCTAGCTTTGTGCTAGCCGGATCCCAAGTGGAAGGGATCCGTGGGATCCGGGGAACAGTAGGATTTTTCCTCTATAAATAGTGAGCCATTTCTTCATTGTTTCTTACCCCTTTCTAACATACTTTCTCCCCTGAGTTAAATCTCACTAACCTTAGATCCAAGAGATCTATGTTTGTTGTTTTGTTTTTGTGTAATCTTTTAGGTTCCTCTTAAAGGCAAGATCACCACCTTTGAAGTCGAGCAAGCTCAAGTCCATGAGTTGCCATGCTTCCTCATCATTAAGGCTACTGAAGTCTTCTTGTTGATGATTCCTTTCTTTCCTCAAAGAAGTGTAGTGTTGAAGACATTAGTGAAAGATGTCTCAAGTGTCAAGACGAAGATATTAGTGAAGGGTATCTATCGTCTATAGGATAAGCACTTGTGGTAGGTGCTTAGAGGTCAAGACAAAGAAGCATTAGTAAAAGGTGCTTAGAAGTCAAGACAAAGAAGCATTAGTGAAAGGTGCTTAGAAGTGAAGACACAAGACATTAGTGAAAGGTTTCTTGTAGATCTAGTCAAAGGCATTAGTGAAAGGTGCCTTAGATGTACATTCGATATGGTGTGTTTCAATGTACAAGATAGACTAGCATTAGATCCAAGGATATTGATATCCTTGATGATGTTGTAAAGGAGTAGATCTCCTTTGGGATTAGTCGTTGGTGTAGTGTGGTAGTAGTTCCTCCATTGCAAATGGAACTAGGTGCTTAGCC
Organism: Chrysanthemum seticuspe; assembly: GCA_019973895.1. Taxonomy (NCBI): domain Eukaryota; kingdom Viridiplantae; phylum Streptophyta; class Magnoliopsida; order Asterales; family Asteraceae; genus Chrysanthemum; species Chrysanthemum seticuspe. The sequence goes on from BPTQ01000007.1 coordinate 48,348,123, forward strand.
TAGTACCTAATAAAGGGTATGCGACGTTGTGAAGGTGTAGTTCACCTTGGAGTGAAAGAACTAGGTACTTAGCCTAGTACCTTATAAAGGGTAGGCGACGTTGTGTAGGTGTGGTTCACCTTGGAGTGAAAGAACCCGGTGGTTAGCCTAGCACCGAAAAAAGGGTAGGCGACGTTGTGAAGGCTTCTCCGCTATAAGGAGATTGGTGTAGTGATTACGAACTCTCGATTAGGTGACTTGGGGAGTGGAGTAAGGCAAGGAAGGTGTCCTTGTAGCCGAACCACTATAAATACTCGTGTTGTGGTTTTGTGCTACTTACTCTTATCTTTTCATTACTTACCTTTATATGCTTGTTTATCAACATCCAACAAACACATATAAATAGATTGACATAAGTCGATCTAAATAGATTAAAAGGAAGTTTTAATTGGTAAAACTATTCAACCCCCCCTTCTAGTTTTCCACAATTGGCATCAGAGCTTCGTTACCAAGTTTCTTGAAGTATATTGTACTTTAAAAACTTGATACGATCCATAGTTAATTGAAAACTACAAAGAAGGTTTTTCATAAAAGCAAACACCATGTCTTTCAAAACTATATGTTTAGATGTTAAGTTGATAACAACATTTTTTATTTATTTACCTTTTCATATAATTGCACTAATCTTCTTTGTCATGTTGATTAGTCAAAGCTCATACCCACCAAGCTTTAGGAGTCGCTTGGTAACAAGAATACTTTCCTTAAGAAGGTATCTTAAACGCAAAGGAGCGGGAATTGTCTAAGTGACATTTGCTGTGTCATTTGTAAAGACATTCCTAAGTGCGCTAGAGGTATGACTTTCTTTTTACTTTGCTTGATAATTAAGTATACCTATTTAGGTATTTATATGATTATCTTTGTGCTTTTACATGTTTTACATGAAGCTTCATTAGGAAGCCTTTTTCTCACATACGTGTTATATTTCTCGTCTATATTCGTAGTATATAAAACTTATGTTTTATTTCTTTTAATACTATAATAAAAGAAAACACGAATTTCAAAAATTCCTCCTTCTCTATAAATAATCCCACCGTCGGCCACTCTACCAAACCCTCACTTTTTCAAATCTTCCAATTTCAAAAATTTCCTCTCATTCAAAAATTTCATCTTTCTCCTCATTCCATCTCAACCGAAACCAAGAAGATCCGTCATCAACATGGTTTACATCGCACTCGTGCTCATCGCCCTAACACTCATCGCACTTGTGTTTCCTATGATGAAGTTCACATACTGAGACATTTAATTTGTGTTGTTAATCTATATTGGGGTTATATACCCAATCCTTTGTATCATCCTTAGTATTGAAATGCAATATTATTAATAATCTAGTTTATCTAGGTTATTTTTATCATAATGTGTTTGTCACTTACTTTGATTTATATGTTTTATATTCTTTCGTGATACATTAGAAGTCATGTATGCATGCTAAAAGAAAATGTAGGATAAAATATATTTCGTGGTATAAAAACTGTAAAACCTATGTTTTTATCAAATCTGTTTCTGTTACTACAGATCTACGGATCCCGGAAGATATACTAGCTGGATCCCTTTTATAAAAGAACCGTGAGATCCGTCCTACTGGAAAACAGTTTTTCATGCATATTAAAAACCACTATCTTTCTAAATGTAATAATCCACTAGAAAGTCAAAACCTTGATTAAGTTAAAGTGCTAAATAGCATTGTTAATAAAGATCTAGTAAAAACATTAGATCATCATAGGTTGTCCACAAACATCTCTTTTTATTAACTTATCATTTCTATAGGTTCAACTATGACGCATGAATATGAGTTTGATTTTTCACTCACTAGCGTCTACACTCCGAACATCTCTCTCGAACCCAACACACCTGGCAATCATGTCCGTGGGTTCAATAATCTCGAAAACCGTCACTTCCATGAAGGACGTATTGTAGACACCTCTCTACAATTCGAAGAAGGTATCAATGCCTCCTTCCGAGCCATAGGACTAGAATGTCTTCTTGAAATCAACGGGAAGATATGTCCAAGGTTCATAATGGAATTCTTCCGTCAAGTCAAACTCGTTCGTAACGAGGATCACTCTCTATCACTTTGGTTTTATATCAAAAACCAAAAGTTCATCCTAAGCCTTGGGCATTTTGCTCACATCCTCCGGATTCCAAATCATGGACAATGTGCCTTAACCGAAGATTGGTCTCTTGAATTCTCTCTTCAACTTTCGTGAAGAAAATAGTCCATATTGTTCACACATACCCTCTCCGGAAGATTTAAATCACATAATATGCAAACCTCGACCATATTACTCCGATCCAAACATGATCTTTACAAGGGATATCCGAGAAGAGTACAAGCCTCTTGTACTCATCCTACATGAAAATGTTTGGAGCCTTAGGGGAAATCGAGAAGTTCTTCCCGCTTGTTGTGATCACATGTTGTACTATTTGCTAACACAACAACCATAAAATCTTGCCTACTTCTTCGCAAGGCGAATTGCAAATCTTCAAGGCTCCAATAATAAACTCATCCCTTATGGAATGTTCTTGACATGCCTCTATCACAATGTTATGCACTTCCATCCTCAATTTCAAAGTCCGTTGTACGTACTGTTGAACTAGATAATGGAACCGCTAAACATATCTCTCATGAAGACTTTCTTCATTCTTGATTCCACCAACACTCATCAATCACATAATGATCCTCCTAGCGAAAACACTCAAGGAAACTCATAGTATTCCAAAATAGGATCAAATCTCTTGTACTCGTGCTTTATCAATGTAATCTAATTTCCTTCATGATATAAAACATCTTGCATTTGATATCTTAGTATTAGAACTCTTTTTAGACTATCCTTGAGATATAATGCATTGCCAAGATCATTGCATACCTTTAGTAAAGGTCCTGCTGAGCAGATAGGCGGATCCCAAAGATTGTGCTAGACGGATCCCTACACTTAGGGAACCGTGGGATCCGGTGAACAGAAAATGCAATTGCAAGCATTATATTTCAAACATATCCTTAGAACACCTCACACTAAGCTTAACATAGTCTATTAAGGCAAATTAAGTCCTTATCAAGATAGGTTGATCCTTCCTATTTACACATAACTCACCTAAATCACACTCTAAGACGCTTATAGATATACCATTTCATCTTTAACCGATTACTCTTCCGCTCTCAAACTCACACTTCATTTTCTACTTGATCCCTTACATCTAGTCTTAGAAATCTTTCAATTATGGCAAAATTGATCATAAATCATCCTCACCTCAAAATTGATCAAAGTTAATCAAAATCTAGTTTTCCATCTCAAAGCTTCTAGGATATTTTCCAAAACACTATCCTAAGACACAACCTGATCTCTAGGATCATTTAGCTTCAATTGACACTCTAAATCTTTAGTGTCATCCTTGCTCATCCATTGGTACTCTTGAAAGTTCCAAATCCTTCCATAAATGACAATCATTAGCTACATCATTCATTACCTTCAAGTACTCAAGAACCCCTTCATTTAAAACACTTAGGAGGACTGAAACACTCAAGGTGATATAGGTCTTATATCTTAGAAACATCATTTCCACTCTTTCATAGCTGCTGAGAGCCGGATCCCTAAGATTAGCCTAGACGGATCCCTATGAGGAGGGAACCGTGGGATCCGGATGACAGTTTAGGTCAAATCTTGCTAAAACAATCATTTCAACTCATCTTCCTAACTCAAACACTTCACCTCATCTTAAATGAGTTCCTAGAAAACAGTGCAAACTCTAAAGTTGACTCTGGTGCATGTTAATCATCACATTCCAATGAATCTTAGTGGCTTAAGGCTTAAATGCACTTGCCAAATCTCTTGGTTTATAAACCACCTTGTTAGGACCTCCATAGTCATCACTCTCATCCTAACTTTCAGCTCTTGCAACCTCTTGAAATCATCTCATCATGAGGAAAACCCCAAGTAGTAACCTATCCACCAAAGAACCACCCATGAAAAAGGCTCGTGTTATACACGAAATCTCTTCAACCGAATCATCTCCGGTCAAGCCAACAAATTATAGGATCCTTCATAATCAAATCAAATCAATTCCTAAAAAGATAGTACCAACAAAACTACCTATGCCAAACACCACCATACCACCTAGGCCAAACAATATCATCTCCACTAAACCATCACCATTGGTTCCTAGAGCTATTTCATTTACATCCCCACAATCATCACCACACCTCTACAACTTAGAGGACTTGCCTCCTAGGCCGTCTAATCCGCTTCCGCCGACAACATTCTCCTCATTAGGAGGAATAATGGTTCAAAATCAAGGTGTTGAGTCAACACTTGCTCCGGCTTCCTTTTCGCCGTTTCCTTCATATAATCCCATTTAGATTATGAGAAATCATCAAAGTCAACCACCTGACCATATGGAAGTTGACACTTCTCTACCACCACCATCATTCTTGGTCGAGCCATTCTCAAATGCGCCTCCACCAATTCCTCCATCGTTTAAAGCTCCACAAGCTGCTTCACTTGATCCTTCGCATCAAGCCATTTCATTTCTTCCACCACCACTACCTACCCATGACAAGGATTGCTATCATTGTCAACATCTTGAAAGTTTGATACATGAAGTACGAGAAGACCAACGTTTCATGTTCTATCATCTCCTCGAACGTTTCGACGAGATCAAACCTAAACAAAACTTGAGCTAGATGAGTTTAGTGGTGTCCTAGCTTCAAGCGATAATTGGTTTAGAAATTCCTAGTCATGTATTTTCTTATTTTCTTAGTTTTTAGAGTCATGTATATCATAACTCTAGTTTTATTAAATGAAATTACATGCTACTTATTATTATTATTATTATTATTATTATTATTATTATTATTATTATTATTATTATTATTATTATTATTATTATTATTATTATTATTATTATTATTATTATTATTATTATTATTATTATTATTATTATTATTATTATTATTATTTTTTTCTGAGCATATGATTACCTTGTATTCATATCTTATTTTTGTGATAACATTACTTGTTATATCACCTTTGCTGAAAATAATCAGCTAATACGGATCCCTCAGAATTGCCTAGACGGATCCCTACTAGGAGGGAACCGTGGGATCCGTGAGACAGAAAGCTTTCCTTCTACTAACTTGGACCACATTTGCAGGAAATTGTGAATTATACTTGCTTTCTAACTTTTGTTTTGTAGTTATTCAATTTACACATGAAGACTTTGACATCCCAAAGCTAGGGGGAGCTTATGTCAAAGCAATACATTGCAAATTACTTGCAATACTATGTTTAATTTTAGTGACATCCCCTTGCATAATTGCAATCATCAAGGGGGAGCACATTCGTCTCTTAGACGAAATCTTTTGCAAACTTATTTGCAAACAAACTAGATTAGTATCACTTACTTGACGCCCTTACATAAGGATGGACTCGTCAAGGGGGAGTAAAGATGAGATCCTTTCCCGTTACTTGCTCTCTATCTCTTTTTATTTTTTATTTTCTTTCACATGTTTTTCTTAAAAATGATGTGTTGCTTTCCTTCAAACACTTTTTGTTTCGACAAAAAGGGGGAGAAGAAAGTAAAAACTACAAATTCAAACTTTTACGAATTTTAGCTTTTCCTTAAAATAATTTTATGTTTTGTCATCAACAAAAAGGGGGAGATTGTTAATACAAATAAGCCGTAAAAACGTTTATTTATATTTTACGATCTTCTAATGTTTTGTTGATAGCAAACGTAAAATCATATTAACGAAACAAATAAAATACGTAAATGGTTTGAACTAATAGTTTCTAACATATTCACATTTTCACATAAAACACTAAAACAAGTATAAGTGATTTTATGATTTAGATACATATGTACAACAACTAGTGTTTAAATATTGGGTTAACATATACTTAAACTAAGTATACTAAAATGGGTAAAAACATGTAAATACTAAAATGGGTAAAAACATGTAAATACTAAAATGGGTAATAACTAGCAAATGGTATTGACCCATAACCCATGGTTTTATATATACCACTTAACCAAGTTCATTGTATCCTTAAGATACATTGTATCTAGAAAGAAAACCATGGATCAACCCATAACCCATGACCTATGACCTATAACCAAAAATACCCATGGGTAAAGAGGAGCGTTCCATGGATCCCTAGCTTTGTGCTAGCCGGTTCCCAAGTGGAAGGGATCCGTGGGATCCGGGGAACAGTAGGATTTTTCCTCTATAAAAAGTGAGCCATTTCTTCATTGTTTCTTACCCCTTTCTAACATACTTTCTCCCCTGAGTTAAATCTCACTAACCTTAGATCCAAGAGATCTATGTTTGTAGTTTTGTTTTTGTGTAATCTTTTAGGTTCCTCTTAAAGGCAAGATCACCACCTTTGAAGTCGAGCAAGCTCAAGTCCATGAGTTGCCATGCTTCCTCATCATCAAGGCTACTGAAGTCTTCTTGTTGATGATTCCTTTCTTTCCTCAAAGAAGTGTAGTGTTGAAGACATTAGTGAAAGATGTCTCAAGTGTCAAGACGAAGATATTAGTGAAGGGTATCTATCGTCTATAGGATAAGCACTTGTGGTAGGTGCTTAGAAGTCAAGACAAAGAAGCATTAGTGAAAGGTGCTTAGAAGTCAAGACAAAGAAGCATTAGTGAAAGGTGCTTAGAAGTGAAGACACAAGACATTAGTGAAAGGTGTCTTGTTGATCTAGTCAAAGGCATTAGTGAAAGGTGCCTTAGATGTACATTCGATATGGTGTGTTTCGATGTACAAGATAGACTAGTATTAGATCCAAGGATGTTGATATCCTTGATGATGTTGTAAAGGAGTAGATCTCCTTTGGGATTAGTCGTTGGTGTAGTGTGGTAGTAGTTCCTCCATTGCAAATGGAACTATTTGCTTAGCCTAGTACCTAATAAAGGGTAGGCGACGTTGTGAAGGTGTATTTCACCTTGGAGTGAAAGAACTAGGTACTTAGCCTAGTACCTTATAAAGGGTAGGCGACGTTGTATAGGTGTGGTTCACCTTGGAGTGAAAGAACCCGGTGGTTAGCCTAGCACCGGAAAAAGGGTAGGCGACGTTGTGAAGGCTTCTCCGCCATAAGGAGATTGGTGTAGTGATTACGAACTCTCGAGTAGGTGACTCGGGGAGTGGAGTAGGGCAAGGAAGGTGTCCTTGTAGCCGAACCACTATAAATACTCGTGTTGTGGTTTTGTGCTTCTTACTCTTATCTTTTCATTACTTACCTTTATATGCTTGTTTATCAACATCCAACACACACATTCAAATAGATTGACATAAGTCGATCTAAATAGATTAAAAGGAAGTTTTAATTGGTAAAACTATTCAACCCCCCTTCTAGTTTTCCACAGGAACACTATTATGAAGCTTAGGAGTGTTTGTGGCAAATAATCAAGTAATAATAAATAAATGTGGTGAACTATGCATAGGTGTTGGCGCTCAAATTTTATTACGTGTCTCTGAATATGGAAACACAAATAATGCATATCTAAAATAAAATGTACGACTTTATTATATTTAATGTTTGAACATTACATAGATATGCTAAGATAGGTTACCGAAAGCTTCTTTGAAAACAATGTTACGTGTGTAGTGCTTAAGTCTAGGATCTTTGTCTTCAATCATTAGTATCTTAAGGCCGTTAGGATTGGTAACTCTAGATAGCGCCACATAAAGTTGACCGTGTGTGAACACAGGAGTAGGCAAATAGAGGCCAACGTAGGTAAGTGATTGGCCCTGACTTTTGTTGATAGTCATCGCATAACATGCCCTTACAGGGAATTGTCGCCGTTTTAGGATAAATGGCCATTTGGATTGCGCTGATGTTAGTATAATCCTGTGTATAATGACATTGTCTCCTATATTTGAACTTGTAAGGATCTTTGCGTGAATAACAAATTGGCCTAAATCTGTGATGAGCAATCTTGTTCCATTACACAAACCTTTGCCTGGATTGATGTTACACAAGAGCATAATGGGTAGTTCCTTTTTTAATTGAAGTTCATGTGGGGGCATCCTAGGAAAATTTAAGGAATTTAGAAATTCAATCGGGTACAAGTCATGCTGATCTAGGTTGTCTGTAGATGCCTTGCAAACTTCATATGCGTTGTTGTATATAACAGAGTCCCCTGTTAATTGTTTAAACATATACTCATTGATAGCATCAGAATCATCATTCCGAGGAGTTAGGATTGCCCTTTCTTTGAGATACACATCATCAGTCTGTCTTGTTGTAAAATCAGGGCATGTCTCTGCTACAATCTTATCGATAGGACAATCCCATGATTCAATTAGGAAAATTTTAGGAATGTCGATCAAAGATGGCTCATCCTCATCTTCTTTGCATTTTGCTGGAAAATTGCCATCCCCTACAGCCAAGACCCATCTATTGAAATCCTGTTTTCGAGTATCAAGCAGTCCATTTTCACTATACTCATTGACATGCATACTCCGTGTAAGGGTAAATACCTTGCAATGCTTCCACAATTCATACTGGTTTATACATGATTGAACAATGACTGGCCTGCTTGCTTTTGGTATAACTGGCAGAACTTGACGAAAGTCACCTCTTAGCAAGACCTTCACGCCCCCAAATATTCAATCTCTATTGTCAAGGTCATGATATCCTAAGATATCTCTCAGCGTCTTGTCCAATGCCTCAAAATCATACTTTTGAGTCATTGGAGCTTCATCCCAGATAATTAGTTTCACTTGCTTCATGAGTTCTGCCATATACGTGTTTTGTTTCATGCCGCATGTGTTGTTTTCTAATAATTCAAATGGTATAACAAAACGGCTATGTGCCGTTCTCCCGCCTAGTAGCAACAATGAAGCAATCCCTATACAATTTAAGGGTACTAATCAGTTGCGTATTTTTTAAAATATTCAAGTTAGTTGTTTGTTTAAATTTAGTATAAATATATACGTGAAGATGCGACGGCAAGAACTATCTTACCTTCTGATCTCAACCTTGAGATGATAGTTTTGTATAAAAATGTCTTTCCGGTTCCTCCTGGTCCGTACACAAAGTAAAATTTCCCTTTTTCACCATTTACAGATTCAATAACCTCCTCATAGGTTAAACGTTGTTGGGGATTTAACAATGAATAGAGTTGTTGATGTTGAATCTTACTTTCCTTCATATCATAAGCCAACGCTTCTCTTAGGAGACGATTGTCCATGTTGGTTAGCAACATTGGGTCTGGCAGTGGTAGATCTTGAAAATCTCCTAAAGATCTTCCACACTTATTTAAAAACTCTTGTATTTCATGCAAAAAATAGTTCCAAAGCTGTTCATTTTTCAACTCCAAGTTAGGGTAATCGAACATTTTCCTTTTCTTGTGTAGGATATCCTCTGCTAAAAACTGCCAGTTTTCTTCCCATAATTTTAAAGGCCTGCTGACATCACAAAACAATAAAATTGTCACAAATATGTCACGTAGCTGTGGTCCGAACATCCATACACTTGCTTCGGATATAGCATGCGTCCATTCTGTGTCATCGTTTAAAAGGCCATATGCAAAACAGGATTCCTTGAACGTGGAACATAATCTGTCGTTAACAGTCATGAGTTTCTCAAAGGAGCGAGGTCCTCTGACAATGTTCAACAACATTCGAAGATAGTATCATTCTCCAGATGCCTGGTGCGAGTAAATAATCCTCCCAATGCATTTATGCTTATTTCGTTCTTTCCACATTTTGTCTTTCTCATGCTACACATAATGGCAGGTATCTCAGAATACGTGTATTTATTCACTTCTGTATCACGCTTGTTTAATTCAAACCAATTAGTGAACATGGTTATATCGATGCCTTCCCTTTGAATTAGGGCTGGTAAGCTTTCTGAGTCACGAAGTGTGATTGCATGCTGATTTGGCAGGTGGTAATTGAGTTTAATGACTGATGGATCTGAGTAATGGATGTCATAGGAAAACAAACGCCACACCGCTTCACATGGAGCTAAAAAATGACAATTCAAATAATTCTTTATTTCGTCCACCTCCAAAATCTGGACGTCTGCCTGATCACCATTGTTTTTTACATTTTCTTGTTTAATAATTGTGGCTCTATCAGGACCTTTATTCAAGTACTTGAAAAAGTACTTAATTGCCTTCGATCTGTTGCACCATTCTACGTTGATGTGGGCCTGGTATTTCAGAAGAAGATAACAGTTGTGAGGAACCACATATCTGTTTCATATTTGAATTTTCCTTTTATATGGTAAGCTTTATTATCCCTCCGACGATAAATAGCATAACCATCACTATCGACCATTGTTTCAGCAACGAAAGGTTTAGGAAAATGTTTTGAGCATTTACCCTCAACTATACATGGTGCATATTTAGCATCTTTACCGCAAGGACCATGTAACATAAATTCAGTTACCACTTTATACCCATCTAGATCATTTTCACGACATGGTATCTCTGCTGTAATTATATCATTTATCTGGGACGGGGTTTTGCATTTCAATTCTTCTTTTAGCCATAGTAGGATGTGAGCATGAGGTAGTCCACGTTTTTGAAATTCTATGACATATACAACTGAAAGAAAAATTGAGAAAGGAATAAGATAATACATAAATTTGTTATAAAAGAGTAGACATATTGCCATTATTAGCTAAGGTGCATCACCTCCCTGGGACTTGCCAAAAATATGGTGTTTTGTAAGATCATTTAACAGTTCAGTAAGCTTAAGCTTGAATACGCGCGTGGACACTTCTGGACGGTCATGTGCTTTTTGGCCCGGTATGTGCTTTAATATTTCATAAATCTCAGGCCACTTTGTATTAGCAGTGAAAGTGATGAACAGGTCTGAGTTTCCATAGGTTCGACATATAGCCATTGCATCCTGGTAGTTTTGCATCATATACCTTGAGCCGCCTATAAAACTTTTTGGTAGGACGATTCGCTTTCCCAACCCTGCTGCATTTGTATCACCTCTTGTTACAGCGTCACACACGTTGTGATATAGATCCATGCGTAACGTATCTTGATTTTGCCTATTCCATGTAAGCCTTTGCTCCTCGACAGCCGCGTATGCGTCAACCAAAAGCTGTTGCAATAATCGGCCACCTCTAAGCAATGTAGTGCCTTGATTATTTCGATGTTGTATGATGTATGAGTAGTATTCTTTCATTGTAACAAAAGGCCTTTTGGTTTTGCGTACACATTTTTTGTTGTGATACAATATCTTTTCATGAAACCCGTCCTCTCCATATGGAAATAATAATGGATATTGGAGGGCCATGTATTCCGGATGCAACTCAGAGATACGTTTCAGCTAGGGGTGTGCACGGTTGGGTTTGGGTCGGTTTTTGGCTAAAACCGAACCGAACCACAATATTCGGTTTTTGTAGAACCCAAAACCGAAACCGTTCAGTCTTTGGCGGTTCGGTTTTTTCGGTTTGTTATCGGTTTCGGTTCGGTTTTTTGATTTTTCCGGTTTCTAACCGTTAATATTTGGGTATGGCCAAATTATACCAACAAACTTATTTTACGTACAAAATTAGTTGTTCTTCGTTACTTTTTTTTTTCAATCAAAGAATAATAACATTTATTGTATAGTTCTACAATTACAAACATATAAATGAGACATATACATACAAGTGATCATACACGTAGTATAATCATTATCGAATACTTATTGATATATTCACACAAAACACGCGACATGACAAACACACATATAAATATAAACGTTTAGATAAATATATTATAAATCCACTCACAAAATAAATATGAATTTATAAATTTGATTTATTTAGTTATTTAATTATATTATATTAATTATATATTATTATATAATAAAATCGATTCGGTTTGGTTCGGTTTTTGCGGTTTGGTTTTTGGACGAAAACCGAAACCGAACCGTATTTTTCTGTTTCTGAAAAAGTAAAAACCAAACCATCGGTTTTTAGTTTCGGTAGGTTTTTTCGGTTTTCGGTTCGGTTTTGTTTTTTTGGTTTGTTTTGCTCACCCCTAGTTTCAACCCTTCCTCCTTGTTTCTTACAGCAATATCTCTCGTGGGAATACCATCACCAAAATCTTCAGTAATCAGAGCTGCAATCTCTGGTACAGTTGGGGCGTTATATTGCCGAGATGTACCTCGACTACTTAGGAGATGTAGTTCAAAGTGGGCTGAATTATGGGACTCATACCAATCCCAGGCCATTCGAAATGCCTTGGTGATTGGATTTGTTTGATTGAATGGTAATGCATTGTGTATAGAGGGGCTGGTTTAGATCCAATGTATAAATGAAGTGTTTAAATTGCAATATTAGATATCTTCCTAAATACTGCATTTCACATTTATGCATGGAAGAATATGTAAGGGCTACAGTAACACCCAAAATAAATTTTCCAATGCCTCTTGAGTGTTTTTTTGTGATTATTTGTGCAAATTGTGAGTTACTTTTTAATTACATATACTTACCTAACGCTAATATCAACACACAACTATCAATAATTTTAACCCTAATCTTAAAATGTCTTCCACACCTAATATCGATGAAATGAAAGCTGCTACTGAATCCGGTAAGCTTAGTGATGCCTTAAGGTCGTTGATCTTGCACGACATAGCAGAGGAAAAAACGTTTTATTGAGCGTATGGTAGAAGAGAGTAGCCATCTGAGGGAAGTTGTTGCCAAAAAGGAACAAACAATCAATGAGACTGGTAGGTTATTTACTCAGTTTCAACGCTGTTGCAGCTACCGGCGAGTTTGCCCTTCATGAGATACAGTTGAAGGATCGAAGGAAGATTGATTTGTTGACTCAACTTTTGGTGCTATGTCGTCGGAGTCTGTTGGAGAAGGAGGAGATTCTGGAAAGCTTGGATGAAGTTGATGACTCCGAAGATGAAGAATAGGATATTTTGGAAGTTGTCTTTTGTGTTTTGATGTATATATGATGGTTGTATGGAAGTTTATTTGACTGGTACTATGTTATTATAACAATATTGCTAATGGAAGAAACTGATGAATGATCAGTTTCATGATTTTAAGTTTTAATACTTTATTACTTTGAAGAAACTATTTATTTTTATTTATTTATCTACTTTTATTAGAAAAGGGTAAAGTAGTGTGTGTTTGACTTCAGTATTTCCCACATCTATCTCTCTTACACTCGGTCAAAACACACAGTTAAATTCAGACATCAGATTTATGGTTTTCAATCAAACGCAAAATCAATCAAAATAAATGTTAAGCAATCAAATATTCTTGAGGGCTATTATAAAGGGCTTGATTCTCTGCTGATTGAGCCTAATATCTCAGGTATTCGATTTGAATATGATAAAATGAAAGGGCGAATGATAAAATGTTATAATTTATTGCAAGTTAGTTACTTTAGGATGTTTATTGATTTATAAACGATATTGTGTTATGTTAGTTTTGATTCAATCTGGAAAATTAATTGTGTTATATTAGTTTCGATTCAATCTGGAAAATCAAGTATATGTTTTAAATATCATACTAAATTTGGAAGAGATTGAAGATTTTTATAATAGTGGTTAGAATGTTTCAATGTACAAAAATCAACTAATATTTAACAGACGTGCAAAATAACCCGGGGCGGGACAAATTTTATTTAGCTTAAATCCTGCCAAAATTGGTTTTTAGTCAGAGTATTAGTCATTTGCGTAGGAAAAGTAGTTGTTTGATGATTTAAGGCTCATTAGTTGAGGTAATAACGATTATGTGTTATACATGCAGTATGGGTAGGTGAATATCAATGTGCTGTTAGTTGATGCAAAAGCTGGGGGTGTTAAGGATATTGTGATGATATGAGAGGTGGTGAGTAAGAAGAATGGGAGATTTGCTTATACTGTCATAGAGAATACAGTTACGAAGCAGCAGTTTGATTTGATTTGAAGTATATATAATTATAAATATGCGTTTGTGGATTAAAATTCGTAAGCTCATTAAGAGGTGAAGGTGTTTCATTATATATCGGAAGAAGCACTTTTCCCCCTTGGCAGCAAACGGAGAAAGTTGGGTTGACAAAGGTTTTTGTTACGTTAGTTCTTTCCTGGTACCACATAACCGCCTTGCAATTTTGACATTCAAATGTTGGAGGGCCAATATTATGGTACACCACAGGAATACCTTGCAAATAAAGGTAAATATCACGAAGAAGAACAGCTTATAATACATTAACTAACAGGATGGAAGACTTATAAAATGTTTAATTACCTGCAGATGCATGTGCAGCTCCATGTGGGATTTTTTTAGTTGCACGATGAGAGAGTGTTCCTATAGGAATAACCATTATGGTAATATTCAATATTATGAAATCGATTAACTGGAAAATTTAGTACTAATTACATGCCCATCTTCTTTTTTTATAGACAAAGGGATTTTTGGAAGTCGAAGCTATTTGGTTCGATGGCAGGTTTGTCAAAGTGCCTACCGAGTGTGATTCTTGTCCTAACAAAGTATGTTGATAATGCAAAGCAGGTATGCATTATTGGAAATTTGTTGTAATTGCATAATGTAAGTCAAGTTTTATAAATGGCACGGACCTGTAAATGGTCCAACAATTTGTGACATCCGTAAACCACAGAAAATCTGCATCTTTCCATTTCCATTGATAATTGTTGTTGAATGAATAAACAAAGTTTTGTTCAATATGTCTGATAGGGATGGAATTTCAGAATGTTCAACGTGCGAACCTGCAACGCAAAGACAAATATAGCTTTAATCATACACATAATCGCCAGGTATGTAAACTTGTAAAAGTCAAATGTACCTGTATCCATTTATTGTTTGAAGGACCTGATTCACTTTTGCAACACATTATCTTGCAGATTTGGCAAGATATAGAATGAAGAAGTCTATTAGATCACCTATTGGGATTCTACTGTTTAACTGACGCAATAAGTGTTGTGTACAATGAAAAGGTAGCTACTTATAGATCATGGTAAGTGTCTACATGTATTATAGATTCTTATTGAGTTTTTAATAATGATACTGAGCTTTATGAAATTACTTGGTTAAAAAGCCTAGGTTGAGTGTTTTTTAGTCTACTTTGAAAAAACATAACTCAACTTCATTTGGTCATATCTCCTTGGTTAATTATCCTCACAACTTGATCCAAACTGCTATAATTAAATTAAAGTATCGTCTACAGGAATTTCAAAAGGGCCGATTTACCAAACTAATCCTAAGATGGTGATTTATACGATTGGAATTTGGAAGTCAGATTGTGGTCGGTTTTGACAACCGATTGCATATTGCTTGTTAAAAAAAAAAAATACTAAATCAACTCCAAAAATTATGAAATTAAATGGAAAACATTATAAGACATGTATTAAAGTATGTGTGAAATGGCTGTGACCAGAGAAATTTATAAAGTTGAGTTATATAATAACTACACCATGATACATTTTATTTACAAATTCTCTAAATGCAAATTACTCTTCACTGTTATAATGTAATTGTTTATAAGACAACTATTATGGTTAAAGGAATGAATTTACATGGAAATTAAACAGATGTATCATAGGACATAAAACTATATAAATAGAAAGAGTATTGGAAACCCATATAATTAATAATAAATGGCGATGAAATATCATATGTAAACATTCATAATTTTTTGTTTGCTAACTCCAATCATCACCTAACACTGGTAACTACTTAAGATACCATAACCACAAAGCTTTATATATCATAATCTAACATTCAATGTCTAGTTTGTTGGGGATGGTCCAAAGACAATTTCAGACAATCTTATTCAATGTAGTCAGTAGCATAAACATCTTCAATATCTTGATCATCCAAGTTATTCTTATAAGATGGATTATGTGGACCTGATGCTTTTGCAGCCTGTGCTATTGGTATGTGTAAGTATTGTGATACCATTTCCATATTGAACTCCATGAGTTTACTGTATGAATATGGAAATAAGATATTGTTGGAATTTTAAAGGCAATGGTAACCAATGGTATTCCATATAATTCATTAGTTTTTGTAATCGTTATTTTCCCAAAATCTGGTTTTTTTCACAATAATCGTTAACATGCATTTCCATTTGATATCTTGTGGAAAGTGTCCATATCACATCAGGTTCATATTGGATGTACCTGAAATCAAATCAAGCACAAAAGAACAATATTTTGCATGACAGGCATGTAAAATAAATTATCAAAGCAAAATAAAATCTGATGTAACGAAACATAAGAGTTTTGTGTCTTCCAAATAGCAAAAACAAAGGATCCCAAAAACAGTTTTAATCCAGTGTATTATTTATGTCATAATTGTTTATTTTGATAATGTTTATTGGGGTACAACCTGCTCAGGCTCACTCTGAATCTTCCACGACAAACCTGACCACAAAATATACAAAGAGGGTTGTATTAATATCCGGGCAGATATAAAACTACAGCTGACCAAATATGGTACACAACATGTGCTTACCGTCTCGTTTTCTTCCTGTCATTTGGGGTGTCGTCCTCACCATCTTGGTCACCATCTACAGATATAAATCCGCATCTGAATGTTCAATATCCACCCTGCAAACATTCGAACAATGTTTATCATGTTAGCTTTGTTGCATAAGTAATAGGTTTAAGGCAAAAATGTTAAAATGTTTTGTATTTTTGTTGTCACAAAAGGGCCTATGTCGTGATGACCTCTTTTTTTTATTATCATATGTAGGGGTAGACTTGAGCAACCGTTTGAACGATGAGGCTGATGTTTCAGTCATCTTGTTATTTGCATTGATAGTCCCAGCATCTTGCCCATCAGCCGCAGGCATCAGTTCGTCATCTACGTCTGAATCTTCAGGGTCCACCCTGAAAATAGCAAAACCATGTTTATCAGGTACATTTTTTTTGTATTAGTAGGAGTCCTTAAAGAAACGAATATTGTTATTATAGGATATTTTTGGGAGACAAAAATTACATGCTTTGATTACCTATTTTTCCTCTTATCCTCTTTAGGTTTGGACGGTGTAACGACGGATGGAACTGGGGTGAATGTCTTGGATGATGCGACTGCACCAACAATTTCATTTTCAACGGTGCTTGAGCTTTCAGTTGCAATAGACGGATGAGGTAAGTCCACCAACCAACACGTAAAACTCTCAAACTTACCATACTCATAATAGGTATGACTTTTGATTTCAAATCGGTGTGTTGTGCCAATGAGATCGAGTATGGGAGATAGGAAGTTGGCGTGATCATCAGAACTCTGCATATCAAGTCATGAGTAATGAGGTACGGGAGACGGGGTGCAAATAAACAGTAAAATTATAGATGTACCTCTTTATCATCCGTCAATAATGCTGAAGCTGGAAACTTTATCCAGTTAACTGAGGCCTCATAAAAAAGAATCACCACAGTACGCCCGGTATCATCCGAGATACCAAGTTCAAGGCGATACCTGCAAAGAGCATGTGGCAGATAGTAAGTATCAATGTCAATAATTATATATATTGTATACAAATGCCTAATATATAAGTTACAAACATAATAGTACCTTATCACAGGGTATTCAACCGGCCTTTCACATGAATCACACCAAAAACACCCACCCTTCCTTGTAGCTCCTTTCTTGCAGTTGTCAACTCCACACGATGGAAAATTCCATCCCTTTCTAGTACGCACATCATCAATCCTGGCCTTACATAGGAAAATTGCAGACTGCAGAAATAAAATATTTCAATATCATTCAGTTTAAGGAGGCTACATAATTGACAGGGAAAAAAAACACACATCATTTTTCTGATTGCGGGCCCACATGAGTAGATTCTCGATTGTCCCATCTTTTGGTTCAGAGATGTGTGCATCCAAAGATGCTGTTGAAGACACAACACTGCTAACAAACATGTAAACGATCTTCATAAGTTGATAACAGTATGAATCTGTTAGGAATTAGAAAATTCCATGTTAAAGTATCGGTCACCCCAATTATGGTCTAGCATATATTAGCTCGTAGACGTGTCGTTATTTACGTTATTTAGTAGTTAATTAGTTTGTTTGTAGCGTAGTTTAGTTTAGTTCTACACCGTGGTGGAAGGACGGGTCCTTACCCACTGTATGCCTGATCCACAGTCCGATAGGAGGACGTATGCTTTGTAACTATAAATACCCCTTCCATCCTTGGAAGGGGTGTGGCTTCTTTGAATCTAACCTTTCATTTTTATTAAGCAACTCACTTTCAAGAAACCTCCTCTCTACTCTTTTCATCTCTCTAATGGCTCTCTTATTTAATCATAATCCTAGACCACCCGAATCATCAAACAACATAATATTCATGATCCTACAATTGGAATCAGAGCCAAGGCTGTGTTGTTATTGATGATTCTTTCGGTTTTTGCATTCGTTTTGTATGCGGTTTATTCAGTTTTTGATGTGGTTTGATGTGGTCATGTGGTATGTTTGATGTTGTCGTTGAATCTGGTCTGAAATGGTTACTGGTTGGAAGCTTTTTGTGGTCACTTTAACAGTTTTAGCAATATTTTAACAAGTTCTTTATAAATGTTTTAGAACAAGTTTCTGAAAACTGTTTTGTGGTCTAATAAACGTTGTTCTATGATTCTGAAAGCAGTTTTTTTAAGCTGTTTGATACTGGTTTTTAAACGATCATCTTGTTACTGAATCTGTTTTGTGCAAGCAGTTTTTTTTTTTCCGAATGTCTACTGTTTTCTGAGTTTTGATATAAGAGTTCTTGTATGCGGGTTGTGGACATTTCTTCTATGCGTCTTGATTCAAAGTATCACAAGAGAGTTGGTCTAATTCATACATGCGAGTTAACTGGTTTCATCCAAGCGAGTTGACAATTTTGACTGTCCTGATTTAATGAATTATTGGATGCGAGTTGTTATCACAATGTCCAGATACAATGGCTATAAAGCGAGTTGGGTTTCTGGTCCAGTTTCAATGCGAGTTACTTAACTCGCATATGGTATAATTGCACTTGCTTTTGAGCGAGTTGATACTGTTGCAAGTTGAGTCAAAAGAGTTGGGTCATGATGCGAGTTGGTTCATGCTGTGAGTTGTATAAAAGCGAGTTGACTCTTTAGTCAACTCAAGTTAAATGCGACTTGTGTCAATAACCTGATGCGAGTTGTGTTGTGAACAATAATAAAAGAAGCGTGTTGTTAGACCATTTTGAAACACAGATACCAACTTAATTTTAAAGCGAGTTGTCACAAAATGCAATGTTAGACCATGTGAAATGCAAAGATGCGAGTTGGGTTTGATGCGAGTTGGGTGATGCGACTTAACAGAAGTAAAGTTGATGAACAAGACTATCTACACTATAATAACAATATCAGAACAACATCAATGAACTACATCTATGACCATCAAACATTAATCTACTTGCTACATCAAAGGCATCAATCTATCATCTGCCAATAACAGTTTCAGCCACAAGCATTACAACCACAATACAGCAAGACTCATTTCAAACATCTCCATAATACAACACAACTCGAACTTAGACTCATAATCTCAACTTGTGGAACACAAAGTCTCATTAATCAGTCAAGACACTTCAACAATGATCTCAGTTTTGATTCGTGCGATATACAAGATACATTAAGAATCAAAGTACTTATACATGAATACTCACCATCATTGATCAAATTGTTTGTGATAATTTTCGAAAATAAAGAAATGATATAAACTATTATGTCAAATCATTTCTTGCTCTCGTTTGTTAAAGACTTTAATTAATCTGATCTCAGACCATCTTCTTTTCGTATAAATGCTTTAGCACATCAAGACTCGAGGTCTATTGAACGAAAATTAATGATAAAGATCTTCATCGATTCTTTCTTCTTGGGTCATACTTCAATGGTATTTTACGGATCAAAAGACAAGATTGATAACATTAATCATTATCCTCTTGTCTTAACATCGTTCCAGAAAAACAAAAACATAAAGGCAATAAGTCAAGAAGAAACCTACCCATGGCCGTATGATAGATCTTGTTTCCGGTTTCAAAGCTCTTCAATCTCACCATCCCTGTGGCGTTAATGACTTTCATGCCATCCCTGTGGCTAAGTCGTTTCAAGACCATGTTCCAGCTCTGCCATCCCTGTGGCGAGCTAATACTAACCTAAGTTTCAAAGAAAATAAGTTGCTCGAAATAGGTTAAGAGTTTGGACGATTGGTGATGAATGTTTATGAGTTTGATTAGTTTCTTTTTCTCTAATCCGGTTTTGATATGATAAATTAATGCGGGAGGCGTTTGTTATTGATATTGGTTTAGGTTGTTGTGAAGCTGGGATTTCGATGGAGGCGACTGAGTTTGCAATTAGGGTTTGAATGGTGGAAGACTGGTTTGGAAAGAGGCGTGTCATAATGTGAGAATTCTTAGGGTTTGTTGGTGTGAGTTAGTATGTTAAAAACTCTAATATTAGGGTTAATAAACCAGACAAAATATGGGCTTGGAGGTGAAAAACATTTTCGTTAAAATGAAACGGGTGTGAATGGGCCGTGAATCAATGAGCCGTGTGATTTTGTGGTATTGTGGGCTGTGAATAGAAAGTGGACTTTGCTTCTAAGGGTCTCGCGGGTTATTTCACTACTTGGATCGACATGTTAATTATTTGGATCGAATATAGAAAATGGGCTGATACGTGTTAATTGAATTATTCGATATCCAAAATTTTGATAACTTCAAACTTGGACAAAGCTTTAATATCACTTGGTATATGAGTGTTAATTTGAATTTCACGAGGATATTTTTTCACGACATGAGTTATTGAATATGTTCGAGATTCTTGACCGGTGTTATTAATTTGGTTTTGTGATTGTATGTTCTAAAGGTTCTATTTGGATGATTGGACTTGGATGATTGGATTGTTTTTATTAACCGGGCCTTGATTCTTACAAGCAATCAAATTTGGTTAGTAGACATGCTTAGGTCTGATGGGATCTCGAGATTTGAGATTTGATGTTAATGAGATATGAGACATGCAATTTGATAATACAATTTATGAATTGATAAGAGTTGATAATGAGACTTGTTGTGATATGTGATTTGGTATGATGATGAGAGTTATTGTGGTATGCGGATTGGTATCTTGTTATATACATTTTCACGGAGAATAATATGTCACGGCTTGATATTTGATCAAGGTTGACTACGGGAATGTTTGTACGGTATTTCTTATTTGGATTTGAAGTGAGGTTTTTCGGGCGAGTTTACTTATTTCGTCTTTTTTTTTCTACCCTTCCGCGAAGATGACTTGTTTGGGCGTTTATTGAGTGTGATAAAGACTTGGTTATTTAGTTACGTTTGTGATTCTTTCTCGCTTAACCCACAACGTAGCTATCACTTCGGTGTCTCACACAGTTGAGAATGTCAAGAGGTTTTGTACATTGGGTACACCATTTCTTTTTTACAATGATTAGTACAAGTTTGAGTAACAAATCTGGGAAATTTTACTTCATGCTCAAGTGTGGGATATCGGGTTTACTTCACCATGTTTTCACTGCTATAGCCAAAAGAATGCGTGAATGATGTGTTTACCAAAGTGGTTATTGGATGGTTCATGATATTGTTGATGTTGGATAATGAACCGTTGATGAACCGCTGCATGTTCCTCTAAAAACAGATATTCACCGAAACCAAAGTTGTCATAACACACTCAAGCTGACATTGTTTACGTTTTTGTCTTGATTTTGTAAAATCCCGCGAAAGAACCTATTTCTCGTATAAATCATAGACTTGTAAAATCCCGTGACAATGGAAACATCCTGGTAATAGTAAAGTGCATTTCCGGATCTATCTTACGGTTTATTCCTGGTTTTGTAAAATCCCGCGAAAGAATCTATTTCTCGGTTTAAACCATGGAATTGTAAAATCCCGTAATGATGGAACCATCCTGGAGAAAGGAAAGTGTAATTCTGGATCTTATCTGATCCTGGTGCTACGGTTTCTGCTTCAAAGAAGGGATAAAAGGGTGTACCTCATGAATTGGGTGATTGCTTGGATATTCTTCATGGCAATTTGGTTATTGCTTGGTTTTATGGGGTTATGTGCTTTTAACCATGGTCGGGATGTAAACCATTATCATAGTTTACTTAAAACGATAATGGAGGCTAGATGTGAGCTTTTAATCAGAAGATGTGACAACGGGGTTAATTCACTATTATTCATTTGAGGTTGAAGTGAAATATCACGGGCAAGTGTACTTAGTATCTGAAGGTATCGGGGATGGATGGATGAAGATTATTCAAGATCCTTGTTCGAGCTTATTATCAAAAACGAAGACTTTGAAATCTAGTTATTGTTGGGTGTCTTTTACCTTTTCTTTTACCACTTGGGGGAATTGGGCTCTTACCACCACAAAATAACCATCACTTTAAGGAGTTACGTTGTAGTGCTCAGTGTCACATTCAATTATGGATTTTCAAGAGGTGACGTACGTCTTATACTTGATGGTTGGTTGGATGAAGATTATAGAGTTCTTAGATATTAAATGGAGGATGAACTCTCGGCACCGCTCTTTGTTACATATGTGCAAGTTTAAGTCACGAGTTCGGGTTAGTTTACTTCAGGGTCAAATTCATCATATTGGGTTTTCTCCATCAGCTGTCAAGACAAAAAGCCTACTGAATGATAATGGGGTTGATTACAAGTTTGCCAAGAGTAGATGAATAGAGAGAGATTATGACGTTTGTTCACATCATTTCAGGCCTCGTACTTTATCATTATGACGTTTGAATACTTCAGTTCAAGCCTCGTACTCTAAAGAAAAGAAAAGTGTACGTCTCAGTGCGCTTTATCTTGGAAAGAAGAGAAATCTTCTTATGACGTTTGAACACAATAGTTCAAGCCTCGTTCTCAAAGAAAAGAAATGTGTACGCATCAGTGCGCATTATCTTCGGAAGAAGAGAAATCTTCTTATTAATGACCATTCTCATCAACATGCTTCATGCTTTTTCCATGCACTTCAGTCATCAAGTGAACCGGACTACTGATAATTACTCTTATTCCACTTGCTCAATATAATGAAGATGGCGACATCATGTGCTAATTTTGCGGGGGAGAAGTGTGAATAGAATACATTTGGATGATAATCACTTGTTTAATCAAGAATGGCATCTCCGTATGCAATTCTTGAGGGAGAGAAGAAGTGTGAATTTTTTGCATGGTTGATTGATATTTGAGAATATATGGTCAAACGGCTCCTAACTCATGTAAGAATCGAGCTTCTTCTTATCGGATCATCTTCACATGTAGTTTCTTCTAAGAGCCGTTGGTTGACATCTTCACACGGGCTGATATGATTAAATGACAAAGTGCTTCTAGTTGCTGGGTTGATTTCTTTGATGAACATCTTTATGTTCTTGTTTGATTGGGAGGGATTTTAATTAAGGGGATTTGCTATTTACAAGTTAACGGGAATGCCTTTGGTGTGAAGAAGATGTTAACTATCTATTTCCCCATTCGGACAATCTTGAAGAAGGTCGAGTCTACTGTCTGTTCTACATTTTCTGCTGCATGTTAGAAGGCTAAAGACAAATTGCATTTGATGATCTAAAGACTTCTTCTGAATCCGGGCTGAGAAGAACACTTGAAAATCTTCGTCAGTTTAGGGGAGAGCACTAATTGGGGGAGATTGAATAGCCATATTTAATCCCCAATTAGACTTGCTCATATTCTTCAGCAAGTTGATTCTCACATATACATCTGAGCTTATGATGTTCTTCTCAACAGATTTCTAGTATACGGGCTTATTATGTGTTGCTGATTCTGAATCATCAAAACCAGAAAGGGGGAAGGAGACACGCATCTAAAAGCGAGTAAACATTGATGAACTTAATACTTCTAAATGATTGAAGATATCCCGGGAAGACTAATGTCATTACCGCAGAGAAACTCAAGGTTTGACTCATGGAATTTAGTGCTCTTATTCCAACTATGTGGGGGAAGAGATGGAAGAGTTAGTTTCTGAAGATAAAAGAGGTACACAAGTATGACATATTCAGGGGAGATAAATGTGTAACATGAGGGAGGTGTTATCAGTTATTCCTTCCTTGTGTATTGATGTACTTCGGATTCTTGAGCTTCATACACGATCATCAGGGAAGAAAAATGTGAACATTGGGGAGGTGTTTTCATTCCCCTCATGATGTGTATTCGGGAGAGTTCTTGGGTATTGGTGTACTTCGGGTTCTTGAGCTTCATATATGATCATCAGGGAAGATAAATGTGAACATTGGGGAGGTGTTTTCATTCCCCTCATGATGTGTATTCGGGAGAGTTCTTGAGCATTATACAAAGAGACTGACTGCATCAATTCAACTACTTGGGGGAATTGTTCTCTTGACACCTTTTGGAATGGATTGCTTCAGACTTTAGTGGAAAAGGAATTTGAGAAGATTATTTAAATGTGGGATGATACATTGATGTTGTTCTATTGGATGATATAACCTCGAACGAAGAATCACGGTGATTATTCTTAAAAGGAGCAGCAGGATCGATGATAATGGTGTGATTCTTTGTACACCTGGATAAAGGAAGCTTGAAAGAAAGCTTTGAATCTGCTTAGCTAACGGATTTTCGGCTTGAGGGGAAGCCGCCAAAGTCTCTGTTTCTCAAAGGCTCATGTTCTATCGTCTATTCTGATGCCTCGGAAGCTTTGGTAGTGGATGTTTAAGAGATGATGATTTCTATCTTCTACAACGGGGTTGTTCGATATCCTTATCTCGGTACTCATATCATCATCTTTCTTAAACTATATCATCTAATCTATCCGTGTATATATTTTTCAAAAAGCAAAATACAAAAATTTAAAACCATCAAAATCAAAATAGAAAATTATAAAACCAACAAAAACCCATAAAAATTAGAAAATTTAAAAATACCAAAAATATGTTTTCTCAAGACATGTCTTCTTGTATCGATAACATCTGCGGTCTTAGAAATGTCATTCAACAATGGCACGGGACCATAGATGAAGTTCGAGCAGAAGGTGTAAATATTTCTTTTCTAAACATGTCACAAATCAAATGGCTTATAGTTATTTCAGACTGTAACCCGCGCTTCAAAAATGGCTTACAATTATTTCAGACTGTAACCCGCGCTTCAAAAATGGCTTGCAGTTACTTCAGACTGTAACCCGTGCTTAAAACTATGGCTTGCTATTATTTCAGATAGCAACCCGTTCTTCAAGAAAGGAAAGTGTTGCGCTAAACCATTTTTCAAAATTCGTGCACTTATCCTAAAACAAAACAAGGAAAGCATGTTGTCAAAAAGACTGCTGTTTCTACACAAATGTTTTTCCGTCTAAAATTCTTCAGAAAAATATTTTTTGTTTTTCAAAAATGGTGGTAAATGAGTTGCTTGAAAATCAATCTAATTCAGAGTTTTCGAAATAAATTGAAAACTCAATCAATGACTTCAGCGCTTTTAAACTTTTCAAAAAATGAGTCATTGATTGAGGGGGATAATGTTTTCAAATCTATATCATCTAACGGGCTTTCTTAATTATCCTACGTGCTTAATTAAAAATGATATTTTCCTATGTCGAAGGACTAGGAATTTAGGATACGCTTGTTAGGATTAGATAATTATAGTTTGATGAAACACATTATTCCCATGCCTTATATGAACTGATTGATATGTTGGATTGACTTTTATTAGTCGATTGCTGTTTGGGTGTTGTCAACCACCATATATCTGTTTGTATGTTTACTAATACATGCAGATATCATTGTTCATAAGAATGTTCCCGATCCGGTGTTACGCCCCCAAAACGGAAATTTTAAAACTTTTATTAAAGACATGGATGACAAGATAAGGAAGAAAAATCTGGAAGTTTTCTTTTTAAATGTGACGGCGTCAGGTTATAAAGGCGATGCCGTCTGAGACTACAGCGTGATGGCTCAGAAAGATTTCGGGAAAAATGAGACGGTGTCAGATTATAATCGTGACGGCTCAGAAAGTTTTAGTAAAAATGCGACGGCGTCAGGTTCTGAATGCGACACCATCAGGAACCCAGACCTGCACATTTTGTGCAGACTTACTGCACTTTCACTCAACAAAAACTACATACCACTTAAATATTTCCACAAAACCTGTAGACAACTTGTAACTCATATAAGAGCAACTTTTACTAATAATCCCAACATTTAAACCTTCAAACAAGTAATTGGCTTTACGCCAAAATCATTTTTACTCCATGACCCATAATTACAAGAACATGACACATTGACTTAATGTTTTAGAAAACATAAACATAAAGACAATTACTAATGGAAGGAAGACCACAACACTTGAAAATATACCAAACGACTTGACTCTTCGGGGCTTCCAACTTAAACACCTTGGTTCCAAAAGACAAGCTCAATTAGAAGCTCAAGCAAAATCCATGCTACACTTGTGTCTTACCTTTATCCTCCTTTCTAGGACCTACAAAATGTCATCAACTATAACATAAGCAATTGCTTAGTAAGTAAATAGGTTAAATGAAATTAAAACTATAACAACACATAAGAAATTCATGGAGCATCTATAACATAAGCACATACCTTAAAATTGGTATTTAGCACTACTTGATACAACAAGCTATGGATCCAAGCTAAACTATAACAAGCTCCAACAACTATAACATAATCAATTAATCATCTTTCAATATAACATAACATTAACCCACTATACTTACCTTTAATTATTCCAAGGACTTCTATCAAAAGAGCCACCATTTCCTTAAGCTTCCTAAACAACAATTACACTTAATTAAAGATTATAACTATTAATTTCAATGAATTAGGCATCTTCTATAACTACTTTAAACTTCTAGAGTTCAAGACCTTAATTACAAAGATTGGGGAAATTGCTTACTTGATTACGGATATGAAATTGACGGTCTCTTAACCTTAACAATCACCACAATACACTTAAATTAACTCAATGAGGATGATCTTGATTCCTTCTACTTTTCTTCTCAAACCCTTTCTTCACCTTGAGGAAATCTCTTAAAAACCTGGATAAGTCTTAATTGAGACTAATTTTCCTTTTTATATTTATTCTACTTAGGCCAAATGACTACATTACTCCCTATATTCTAGGATTCTATATGTCGGCCACAAAAGTTCTTAATCTTTCTTTCCAGCCACAATATTTAAGAAGCATTCATATTCTTTCTAACAAAAGTTTAATACTTCTATTTAATAATACCTTGACGGGATACGGGTGTAACAATTCACCCCTCTAAATAATTGATTTCGTCCTCGAAATCATGTTTGGAAAAGTTGAGGATACTTGCTCTTCATTCTTTCTTCCGGTTCCCATCTAATGGTTGTACCCTTTCGATTCTTCCATTGCACTTTCACTAATGGAATTTCTTTATTTCTTAGTTGCCTTGTCTTTCTCCCAAGTATTGCCTCCGGTTCTTCTTAAATCGTTAATTTCAGATCTATCTCAACATCATCCAATGTAATTACACTAGCTTCATCCGCTAAACATTTCCTTAGGTAAGATACATGGAATGTATTGTGAATTCCTTTCATCTTGTCGGGGAGATCCAATACATAAGCTACTTCACCAACACATTATATGATCTTGAAGGGTCCAATGAATCTTGGCCCTAACTTTCCCTTATGCTTGAACCTAAGAACACCCTTCCAAGGGGAAACCGTAAGCATAACATAGTCTCCAACTTCGAATTCAATTGGCCGCCTTCGGTTATCGGCATAACTCTTCCATCTATCTTGGGCTGCCTTAAGTCTTTACCTAATCGTTTCGATTTTCTCGGTTGTTGCTAGTATTATATCCGTACTAGCTAATTCTCTTTTTCCCACTTCATCCCAACACACCGGAGTTCTACATTTCCTACCATAAAGCATCTCATAAGGTGGCATTTCAATGATAGCATGGTAACTATTATCATAGGCAAATTTGACTAAAGGTAAATGATCGTCCCAATTTCCCCCAAAGTCAATTACACAAGCTCTTAACATGTCTTCTAGTGTTTGAATCGTCCTCTCACTTTGTCCATCCGTTTGCGGGTGGAAAGCCGTACTCATGTGTAATCTTGTACCTAATTCTTCTTGGAAACTTCGCCAAAATGCTGAAGTGAACCTTCAATCTTTATCTGAGATTATAAAATGGGTACCCCATGGCGTGCAATAATTTCTTTTACATATATCTTGGCTAACTTGTGAACGGGCATATCTTCCCTAATGGGAATGAAATGTGCACTTTTCGTTAGACGGTCTACTATTAACCAAATCGTGTCATGCTTTTTGGTCGTTCTTAGTAACTTTGTAATGAAGTCCATCGTAATATTTTCCCATTTCAAAATCGGTACTTCTAACGGCTGAACTTTACGATATGGTTTTTGGTGCTCGGCTTTAACTTTCAAACAGGTTAGGCATTTTTCAACATATTTCGCACAATCTCTTTTTATACCCGGCCACCAATAATCTCTTCTCAAGTCATGATACATCTTGTTAGCCCCCGGATGAATGGAATACTTTGACTTAAGTGCTTCATCTAAGAGTAACAACTTAACATCACTACGGAAAGGTATATAAATTCTCCCATACCGTGTTTTGAGTCCGCAACTATCTTCTTCAAAATGAGGGACATGGGAAGAAATTCGCTCTCCTTACCAATTTTCTTCCTTCAAGGCTTCCTTTTGGGCTAACTTAACCTTGTCGACAAAGTCAGTCGTAATAATCATTTGCAAGGAATGGATTTTAGTAACTTCATCTTGACCTTTTCGACTTAATGCATCGGCTACCACAATTTCCTTTCCTGGGTGATACCGGATTTCACAATTGTAGTCTTTTAGTAAATCTAGCCATCTTCGTTGCCTCATGTTCGGATCCTTTTTATCGAGGAAATACTGAAGACTTCGATGATCGGTGTAAATCACAAATTTCACACCGTAGAGATAATGCCTCCATAATTTTAGTGCAAGAACCACTGCTGTGAATTCCAAATCATGTGTCGGGTAATCTTTCTCATGCTTCTTTAACTGTCTCGAGGCATAGGCAATTACCTTGCCTCTTTGCATAAGGACACAACCAAGGCCGGAATATGATGCATCACAAAATACAACCATATATTCTGTTCCTTCCGGTAATACAAAAATCGGTGCCTCACATAACTTCTTTCGTAAAGTAGAAAAAGTATCATCTTGTTCTTTTCCCCACTCAAAAGGGACATTCTTCTTGGTAAGTCTAGTTAACGAGGATGCAATCTTAGAAAATTCTTGTATAAATCTCTGATAATACCCTGCTAATCCCTAGAAAACTTTGTATTTCTCCCACGTTCCTCAAAGCTCGCCAATTCATCACTGCTTCTATTTTTGATGGGTCAACCCTAATACCTTCCAGATTAACAACATGACCAAGGAACTGAACTTCTTGTAACCGAAATTCACATTTCGTAAATTTTGCGTACAACTTTTCTTTCCTTAAAGTTTCAAGAATCTCTCGTAGATGAACAACATGCTCTTCCTTATTCCTTGAGTAAACAAGAATGTTGTCAATAAATACAATTACATACTTATCCAACATTGGCCTACACACCCGATTCATTAGGTCCATAAAAACTGCAGGTGCATTCGTAAGTCCAAAAGGCATAACTGTAAATTCATAATGCCCATATCGTGTCCTAAAAGCTGTCTTAGGAATATCTTCTTCTCGAACCTTCAATTGATGATAACCTGAACGTAGATCAATCTTGGAAAACCATTTAGTGCCTTGAAGTTGGTCAAAAAGGTCATCGATTCTTGGCAAAGGGTACACATTCTTCATTGTTACTTTATTCAATTCCCGGTAGTCAATGCACATACGCATGCTACCGTCCTTCTTTTTAACAAACAAAATCGGTGCTCCCCAGGGTGAACTACTTGGACGAATAAAACCCTTATCTAACAATTCTTGAAGTTGACTCATCAATTCCTTCATTTCGGAAGGGGCTAAACGGTAAGGGGTTTTCGCTATTGGTTTGGCACCCGGAATAAGGTCAATGCGAAATTCTACTTGTCTTTCGGGTGGGACACCCGGCAATTCCTCCAGAAAAACATCTCGAAATTCGTTAACAATGGAAACATTTTCAAAACTTGCCTTCTTAATACTCGTATCCACCACATGAGCCAAGAACGCACAACAACCTCGTGATAAATATATCATAGCCTTCATTACGGAGCATAGCTTGAATTCTCCTTTTCTTTTATCTCCATATATTACTACCTCTCGACCATTTGGATTCATAACTCGTACCATCTTTTGATTAAATAAAATGGCGGCATTGTGATTACTAAGCCAATCCATGCCTATGATAACATCAAATTCTCCAAGCATTATAGGAATTAGGTCGATCTTAAATATACTATTATCCAATTCCAACTCTACATCCTGAAACACATTAATCACAACTGCTACCTTACTATCGGCTATTTCTACTTCTAGAGGTTTGGAGTGTTTAGACAGTGGGGATGTTAATTGCTTGCTAAATTCTAATGACACGAAGGATACGCTTGCTCCCAAATCATAGAGGACTCGAGCGGGAAGGGAATTAACAAAAAGTATACATGTAATCACATCGGGTCCCGACTTTGCTTCATCCACTCCCATTTGGTAAACTCGCACCTTAGGTTTCGGAATTTCAACTTTTTCCTCTTTAACCGTCTTCACAATCTTAGCATCATTTGTTCTTCGACCCGGACATTCATTCAACTTGTGCCCAACTTGATTACGCCCATAACATATAACCATTGGCCTCGGGCATTCTTTACTCATGCGACTTAAAGAACCGCACTTGTAACACCCCGACATATTGAGTCTACACTCACCATAATGAAGCTTGTGACACTTCTTGCATTGTGTCTTGCCTTGATTTCCTCCGACCCTTCTACCTGAATCAAACCTTGGCTTTTTACCTTCTCTATCTCTGAACACTTG
This sequence comes from Chrysanthemum seticuspe, assembly GCA_019973895.1. Lineage (NCBI taxonomy): Eukaryota > Viridiplantae > Streptophyta > Magnoliopsida > Asterales > Asteraceae > Chrysanthemum > Chrysanthemum seticuspe. The sequence continues at coordinate 48,379,054 of BPTQ01000007.1, forward strand.
CTTTCTCTTAACCTTCTTATCTTCTTTACTCTTCTTTCTCATCAAATCCGCCTCTCTCACACGAGCCCGACTTAGAAGATCTTCCAAAGTACTACACTTAAATGGTGAGGTTACTTCACGGATTTCATCCTTAAGCATCCTTTGGAACCTATCTACCTTGAGCTTCTCATTATTATGGTACTCGGAGCAATAAGAAACCATGTCATTAAATATCTTCCATAACTCATTCACCGTTTCATTCGTTTGTAAAAGAGTCTGAAATTCGTCCCGAATTTTGTCAATCTCCTCCGCCGGTGCATACTCCGAAGTAAATAATTCCTTGAACTCTCTCCATGAACATGAATCCGACCAAGCCTCCCATTTTTCACACACTTTCCCTTCCCACTAAGTCCTAGCACTATCACGAAGGAAATTGATAGCATATACAACCTTCTTTGCCTCTTCACACCCACTTGTGCGAAAGGCACCTTCAACAGCAATAAGCCATCTATTACAAGCTATAGGATCAAGGGTCCCCATAAATTTAGGTACGTCACATGCCGTGAAATCACGGTAAGATGATTTATCATTCTTAGTAACCCTACCATGACCTTCTTCTCTTCTTAGTTACGAAAACTCTCTTTGCATTACTTCTTGTATATTTAGAGTGGTTTCCTTGACAACATACGGCATAGATTTTTCTAGTGCCTTTCCTATCCTTCTCCTTATTAACACGTCTAAAGCTTTTACTTGTTCATTTGTAAACCCTTCTAAGGTAGGACCCTCCGAACTAGAAGAGGAGGAATTTTCCGAAATCGTATCATTCTTGGATGGGTCACTTGCCGAAGATCCGACATGTTTAGAAGTAGTAGCCTTTATGGCTTCCTTTTGGTGGGGAGTATTCATTTCTTCTTTACTGTAACATATGACAAGCATTTGATTAAGCAAAATCACCTATAACCTATAAAAATAATATAACTCTTTCACAACTCACCCTAAACACCACCTGCACAAAGCCTTAATGATCTTAGGTAATACATATATGCTATCTTCTTATAACCACGGTGGCCAAGCGTAGTTATAAAAACATGTAACACACGTACTCCTTAAAATTATCAAGGAAGTGTACACGTAGTATAACTATTACTAATACAATTTACGCGGCCTAAGTCTAGGAAATTCTAAGGTAAAGATCCTAAATCTCTTAGAACAAGGCTCTGATACCAAGTTGTTACGCCCCCAAAACGGAAATTTTAAAACTTTTATTAAAGACATGGATGACAAGAGAAGGAAGAAAAATCTTGAAGTTTTCTTTTTAAACGTGACGGCGTCAGGTTATAAAGGCGATGCCGTCTGAGACTACAACGTGACGGCTCAGAAAGATTTCGGGAAAAATGAGATGGCGTCATATTATAATCGTGACGGCTCAGAAAGTTTTAGTAAAAATGCGACGGCGTCAGGTTCTGAAAGCGACGCCATCAGGAACCCAGACCTGCACATTTTGTGCAGACTTACTGCACTTTCACTCAACAAAAACTACATACCACTTAAATATTTCCACAAAACCTGTAGACAACTTGTAACTCATATAAGAGCAACTTTTACTAATAATCCCAACATTTAAACTTTCAAACAAGTAATTGGCTTTACGCCAAACATCATTTTTACTCCATGACCCATAATTACAAGAACATGACACATTGACTTAATGTTTTAGAAAACATAAACATAAAGACAATTACTAATGGAAGGAAGACCACAACACTTGAAAATATACCAAAACGATTTGACTCTTCGGGGCTTCCAACTTAAACACCTTGGTTCCAAAAGACAAGCTCAATTAGGAGCTCAAGCAAAATCCATCCTACACTTGTGTCTTACCTTTATCCTCCTTGCTAGGACCTACAAAATGTCATCAACTATAACATAAGCAATTACTTAGTAAGTAAATGGGTTAAATGCAATTAAAACTATATCAACACATAAGAAATTCATGGAGCATCTATAACATAAGCACATACCTTAAAATTGGTATTTAACACTACTTGGTACAACAAGCTATGGATCCAAGCTAAACTATAACAAGCTCCAACAACTATAACATAATCAATTAATCATCTTTCAATATAACATAACATTAACCAACTATACTTACCTTCAATTATTCCAAGGACTTCTATCAAAAGAGCTACCACTTCCTTAAGCTTCCTAAACAACAATTACACTTAATTAAAGACTATAACTATTAATTTCAATGAATTGGGCATCTTCTATAACTACTTTAAACTTCTAGAGTTCAAGACCTTAATTACAAAGATTAGGGAAATTGCTTACTTGGATATGAAATTGAAGGTCTCTTAACCTTAACAATCACCACAATACCCTTAAATTAACTCAATGAGGATGATCTTGATACCTTCTACTTTTCTTCTCAAACCCTTTCTTTACCTTGAGGATATCTCTTAAAATCCTGGATAAGTCTTAATTGAGACTAATTTTCCTTTTTATATTTATTCTACTTAGGCCAAATGATAACATTAGTCTCTCTATTCTAGGATTCTATATTTCGGCCACAAAAGTGCTTAATCTTTCTTTCCAGCCACAATATTTAAGAAGCATTCATATTCTTTCTAACAAAAGTTTAGTACTTCTATTTAATAATACCTTGACGGGATACGGGTGTAACATCCGGATCCCATAAAATATGTTGATTGGATGCCAATAGTAAATGGTAACTATATCTTGGGTTGACAAATGACGAAACGGAGCTTAATTTGACTTCTATGGAAAGTTGGCATGATAAAGTGCAACGTAAGAGGTCTCACTGCATCAGCATATGGTTTTCTTCAACATCAAATGAAGAAACGGAGCTTAATTGGACCTCTATGGAGAGTTGGCATAACAAATGCAATGTCAGAAGTCTCACTGTATCAGCAGACGGTTTTCTTCCTGCCTTACAACAACAACAAAAGCGGCTCAACCACCTAACGTATCCTTGTGCAGGGATAATAGTGATGATACTATTTTTCTAAAACTTTGAAAAATATTGTTTTGAAAATGGAAAAATATTGTTTTGAAAATAAATCGGATTCAAAGTTTTGAAATCAACCGGACTTTATTTTTTCAAATCTTCAGTGATTTCAAATTAAATATTTTCAAACGATATTTCATCAAAAAGTTCGTGTGTATGTTATAATGTGGTGATCTAAAGATTTAATGTTATGTCATGGTATGATTTTCTTTAAAAATCAAGGTCTTTCAAAATGAATTTTTTTTTTGTTCTTGTTTGATTGTGAAATTGTTTTATTTTACTTAAAGATCTTTTATAACAATCATACCTGACACTAACAATCTTTAATGTCTTAAAATGGTCCTTATTTGTCTCTTTTCAAAATAAAATCTTGCCACGTCTTTCCCCAAAATTTTCTAAATGATTTAAATCTTTTGGGATCACAAATCTCAAATGGTTTGAAATTTTTGATCGCGGGAGAGATCGTGATTTAAATCTCAAATCTGTTTTAATGGAATTGGTTTTAGTCCTTCAAAGGCACTCCTGCCTCCATGTGCCAAACGATTTCAATATATGATGAACATGATTGAGGAGGAGCATTTATTCAAAAACAAGATGAGTATTTAAACAAGGACACATTGTAACCACCCGCACTTTCAGGTTACTTTTCATTTTCAAGAATTTACTATTCACTTTTACTATTCACTTTTTGTTGGAATCACTCCTAAACAGTATTTCAAGTATTTATATTTCATATGTAATAGGTAGCTTTATTATGGCCTTTATGTTTGTTTAAGGTCCAGCTTATGTAGAAGGCCCATAAGCTGAGGCCCAAGCCCAATAAGGAATAGGGAAGGAGAGGGAGTGTTGCCCTAGCTCCTTGCCTATATAAACTGTTGTAAACCCTCATTTGAAGGTTGGTTGTTCAAGTTATTCTTTTCATTCACTCTCACTACGCCTAACCGTGCTACTCATATTGTGTGTGTGTGTTTGATACTTGTTCATCCGCCTTTATCTCTTTCTCTATAAGCTTGTGTTGTAAAACTAGTGACCTAACAGTGGTATCAATCGCCAAATAGTTGGGTGTACACTTTGTTTTTGAAGTTTTGGTTTTGGGTCTTACGCGTAAAGATAACACTATCTTTGGTTCGCTTAAAAACTGATTTTTTACACTTTTGAATCCAAGATTCTTGTACTTTCAACGTTATTAGGTGTTAAACTATTGGTTTTTGGCAAAAAGTTTGGAACTTTACGTGTTTTTCCTTGTTTTTAAGCTTGTTTTTGTACGCAAGTGTTATCCTACGCGTAACTGTTTTAAGTGCTTTGGATCATCAAGTTTCACACTTTTGTGTTATTTTGGTGTTATTGAAGCTATCTCATCACACAAAAACTGGTTTAGAAACATCTTTGGACAAAATCATTCTTACGAGTAGGATTACGCGTATCAAAACCCTAGTTTTACGAGTAGTTCTACGCGTAACTTTGTTCCTGGCTTGATCTTCAATTTCCTGGTTTATTCCGTGTTTTCTTACTTGGATAAGTCTGAAAATACGTCGACTTTAGATATCTTTTGCACTGTGAAGTGTAAAAGATCACTTGGGATAAAACCCTAATCTTACGCTTAAGCATAAAGCTTACGCGTAGAAAATCTTACGCTTAAGATTCATCTTACCCGTAGACCTAGTCCTACGCATAAGGTAATCCTACGCCTAACTTTCTACGCCTAACTTACTGTTTACGCATAACTTTAGTCTTTTCTCCTACTTACGCGTAAGCTAAATCCTACGCGTAACTACTCTTGTTACGCGTAACTTTTGGTGTTTTTACGCATAAGTGCTACTTGGTTCTTGTCATTTCTACGCCTAAGGATACTTCATCAACAAAGGTTCATTCGACTACAAAGATCCATTCTTACTACACAAGTTTATCATCATGTCTCAACCACCATACTCTAACTACTTCCCTCACACTTATAATCATCAAAAACAACAACAATTAACTCCACAACATCAACAATGGAATCAACAACAAGCAATTTATCAACAACAATTTAATCAGCAACATACTCCACAACTTGGTGCAATTCCACAACCACAAATAGTTCAACCACCACCAAACCTTCAAGCTCTACCCTACACAAACGATTTCAATCAACATCCATCACGAAGCACTATGAAGGAACCCACTTGGTTTGCAAAGATGTGTGAAGCTTTAAGCAGCCAACAATCAATTCATGCAGCTGGATCACTTGATAGACCTCCAATGCTCACTCCAGGAAACTACGATCAATGGGTGATAAGGTTCTTTAGGTTCTGTGATCTGAAGAAGCCACATGGAAAGTTCTTAAAGAAGGTTATCTTGGAAGGTCTATTTGAGATGCCTACCGTCATTGTACCCGGAGATCCAACTGATGTTCCACCAAGAGATGAACAAACCAACATTGCTACTGTTGCAGATTTAAACCCTACAGAACTTCTACACTATGAAGCTGATGAACTTGCAACGGAATACATCCTCTTAGGATTACCAAACCCAATTCTTCGTAGTGTTGATGCTCAAAAGACTGCACAAAAGATGTGGGATCATATTCGTCTTCTTATGGAAGGATCGGTACTCAATCAGGAGGATTTGGAATCCAAAATTTACTTGGCTTATGAACACTTCATGATTGAACCTGGAGAGACACTCGAGTCATATCATCATCGATTTTCAGACATCATCAATGATTTGGATAAACACAACATCATCATGCCAAGAATTGCAGTGAATACTAAGTTCCTGAGTAGTCTTGGTCCTGAATGGGAGAAGTATGTCATTTTTCTCCGTCAAGCGAAGAATATGCATCATTCTACTTATGGATTGTTGTACGATTACTTGAAGCCTCATGAGAAGGAAGTTGATCGGGAAAGGATTCTCCGTGCTCAAATTGCTAAACAGTCACAACCGGACAATCAACAACTTGCCTTGTATGCTCAACAGAATTATCCCTCTCAACCAGCAACTCAACCAACTGCTTCCAACACACCTTCACAGCAACAACCTCAACCTCAACAAAATCAATTGGTCCCATACAGCAACAATGCTCAAGCATATGTCAGTGAAGCTACTGAGGAAATCGATCCATTCGAAGCATTGCAACAAGGATTTGTGATGATTGCTAATGCTTTTGGCCGTTACACCAACAAATCCAACAATCGTATTCGTTCCTCATCTAACACACGGACTCAAGCTGTTGTGAACAATAGACGTGTTGAAGTTCAGAATCGTGATTATGGTCGTCAGATGGGCGGTGGTCAAGGGTTTAATGCTGTGGGTAGGAATAACAACAGAGCTCAAGTAGTGGAACAGGGAAATGCTCAGAATCGGTTAAATGGTCTTAGATGCTACAACTGCAATGAGAAGGGACACCTGGCTAATGCATGCCCAAAGCCAAGGACTCGGGGCAGTGCTTATTTCAAAGAGGCCTTACTTTTGGCTCTTAAGGATGAAGCCGGTGGATCTCTCACAAACAAAGAACAGAGCTTTATGGCAGATGCAGACTCAGATGATGATATGGAGGACTTGCAGGCTAATGCAGCTGTTATGTTGATGGCTAATATGCATGAGCTGCACATGAGTGATTCAGGCCCAGTGTATGACACTGATGGCTTGTCTCAGGTACCCGAACAAACCATCATCATATCTAAACTTATATCTCCGCCAATATCTGAATCCGGCATGGATCAGACTGTTCAAAATGAGTCTTCTACATCCTCGTCTGATGATTTTCAAGTTAACCCTGTAGTTACATTTGACGATCAAGATGACCTTATGGTCCCCTTTGATAATCAAATTGACTCCGTGGTCGTACTTGAGGATCTAAAGAATGATCATGTTGAGACTCACGTTGAACAAGATGATCTGTTGCCTCATCCGGATTTTGCTCGGTTAATTCAAGACCATAAAATCAAAATGGAGGAATGTTATGCATTAAATCAATCCTTAAAAAGTAAAAATGCACTGTTAACCAAGGATTTTGAATGTTTACAAATGCAACTCAACTTTTTCAAAACTCAAGAAAACCGTGAAAAAGGTTTTGAAGCCGCTTTTACAAAATCTCATCAAAACGAAAAGTATTTAGAGAGACAGATGCGTGATCTAGCCGCCTCGAAGAATGCTTTGTTGTCCGAATTAGAACAACTGAAACATGAACATAAAAAGCAAATTAACACTCTCACCTTGGAAAATCAAAAAGCTAAGGCTGAGCTGTTAAATTGTCAAAAACAGTTCTCCGCATACAAAAAGCATTCAACGAATCGGGTAGATGACCTTCTTGAAGTAATCATCGGCTTGCAAAACAAACTTAAAGAGTTTAAAACTGTTGTTTACAAACATGGTGAATCCGTAACAGCTATTGAAAAGTTTACCTTAAAACCCAATCCAAAAGGATATGGAAAAAATCTAGCTGATTACAAACCTAAGCTTTCACTAAAAACATTCAAACCAACTCCTGAAGTTTCCAGTGTAGAATACAAAATTGATAATACTGTCATGAGTGTTGTTGAATACCATCGTCAAGAGGAATTAGATGCAGAAGACGAGAGTCGATCAAAATTAAAAAATGTTGTTTACAACAAACCTTTTAATTATAAAAACGCGGTCACTTTCGTCACACCAAAGGAATCTACTAACACACCAAGGGTTATCATCAAAACACCTGAGTCTTCTACTGTTAATCCCAAAACAGACTTTGCACAAACTTATGGTCCTTTACCTTCCATTAGTGAAGTAAACTCAAAACCTGAAAATCGAAAAATCCTTCGATATTTTGACATTTTCATGGCTGACCTCAAAATTTTACAACATGAGATAGAATATCGATCTGAAATCAAAGTTGAACATTTTCAATCGCCTCTGGCGCGAGAACAAAGAGACATTTTTCAGAAAAATCTTTTACCTAATGTTAAAAACTTGAAAAGTTGTGCAATTGCCTGGGAAAAGGATTTTCATAAGGAACTTGGGGTAATGAAAAACGTTTTCGAGAAAACAGAAACATCTAGTTTTGAACACAAAACGCAAAAAGAAACTATTGAGAAAAGATGTTGATCGACTCTTAGAAGATGTTATCTGTGCTGATATCCATAATGTTGTGTTACTTCATGCCTTGCCATTTGCATCTGATCATATCTCTGCTGATATTGTTGAAACTGTTGTAACTGTTGAGAACACCGATAATGTGCTTCAGATCGAGTCTTTAAAAGCTGAAAATAAACGATTACACACGGAAATTAACAATGCAAAACGTCGTCTTCATTGGTGTGAAAAAGATATTCACAACCATCAACTTAGTTTTCAAAAGAAAATCGCTCAATTGAGTGCAAAATCTTCTGATCCTAAAATTGAGCACCTGGATGATCAAAACGTGTCTTTGAAAAGTCAAATCTCAAAATATGAACAAGAACTTTTAAAAGTTAAACAGGAATATGGTGTCATATTTGATTTACTCAAAAAGACTCGAGATGAAGCATCAAACGAACTTGATCACTATCTTGCTCACACTAGAGAAGTCATGAATTTTGCTGGTAATATTCGTTCTGAAAATCAAGATCTGATTCACACCATCTCTAAGTTACGGGAAATGTTAGGAAAGTATGAACAACTCCCGCCTACTGTGATTAAGAGATTGGCACCAGTCACACTTAGTAATCGAGAACCTAGAATTCCCACTGCCAAATCACAAGTTGCTAATGTGTTTCCCTCTACTGAAACAGGAATAGTTGCATCTTTTCCAAACGTCCGCACTTCACAGCCTAGGAGCACTCAATCGAAGAATAGGAAGTTGCGACCTAAGAAAAGATCAATAAGGAATGCTAAAGTAGAAGAACACCCTAGGAATCTGAATAAAACTCATGTTACTTCCACTATAGATATTGCGTCTGGCAAATGTAATAGAAATAGTGATGTAACGAATGCTAAACCGTTAAGTACTTTTGATATTCAGTCTGATGCACCTTGTGATATTTGTCAAAAGAGTATGAATTCTGATTGTCATGACAAATGTGTTGCTAAAGCTATAATCTCTAGATTACGGAATCCTAAGAATCAGAATACCTCTAGGCCCACTAATCATTCTCAGTCTGTGCTTGGTAAACCACCTTCTTTAGATTCTAAGGCAACCATTGCTATCACAGTAGCTACCGCCTCACCTCCTAAGAATGAAGTACCACCTAGTGCTTTCACTAAGACTAAAGCAAAGAGTAGTTATAGATGGCAGAAATGGATATATAACACACTTGGATTTAAATGGATGTCTAAAATTGTGAATGTGTGTATGTCTAATGTACCTGCTTCGGAACCCTCTAACATCTCGGGTTCCACATCTACTTCTATTCCATCTGTGTCGTCTGTGTGTAATGCAGGTGATACAGATCATTCTCTGGATTGTTGATAGCGGATGTTCCCGACACATGACAGGCAGGTTCACACAATATATAGGTAAAGACGGTAGATATTGATGAGAAACGAAATCAGAATCACTT